>JAJLRJ010000001.1:46207682-46601354 GCA_024195265.1 Dendrophyllia cribrosa | reverse complement strand
TACATCAACACTATACTGTACATCAACACTACACTGTGCTTCAACAGTACACTGTACATCAACGCTACACTGTACATCAACACTACACTGTACATCAACACTACACTGTACATCAACACTACACTGTACATCAATACTACACTGTACATCAACACTACACTGTTCATCAACACTACACTGTACATCAACACTACACTGTTCATCAACACTACACTGTTCATATGAACTGCACTGTACATGAACACTACACTGTTCATCAACACTACGCTGTTCATCAACACTACATTGTACACCAACACTAAACTGTACATCAACACTACATTGTACATCAACACTACACTGTACATCAACAGTGCACTGTACATCAACACTACACTGTACATTAACACTACACTGTACATCAACACTGCACTGTACATCAACACTGCACTGTCGATCAACACTACACTGTACATCAACACTACACTGTACATCAACACTACACTGTTCATCAACACTACACTGTTCATATACACTGCACTGTACATGAGCACTACACTGTACATCAACACTACACTGTTCATCATCACTACATTGTACATCAACACTACACTGTACATCAACACTACATTGTACATCAACACTACACTGTACATCAATACTACACTGTACATCAACAGTGCACTGTACATCAACACTACACTGTACATTAACACTACACTGTACATCAACACTGCGCTGTACATCAACACTGCACTGTTCATCAACACTACACAGTTCATCAACACTATACTGTACATCAACACTACACCGTACATCAACGCTACACTGTTGATCAACACTACACTGTACATCAACACTACACTGTACATCAACACTACACTGTTCATCAACACTACACTGTACCTCAACACTACACTGTACATCAACACTACACTGTTCATCAACACTACACTGTTCATCAACACTACACTGTACATCAACACTACACTGTTCATCAACACTACACTGTTAATCTACACTACACTGAACATCAACACTACACTGTTCATCAACACTACACTGTTTATCAACACTACACTGAACATCAACACTACACTGTTCATCAACACTACACAGTTCATCAACACTACACTGTACATCAACACTACACCGTACATCAACGCTACACTGTTGATCAACACTACACTGTTCATCAACACTACACTGTTCATCAACACTACACTGTTCATCAACACTACACTGTACATCAACACTACACTGTTCATCAACACTACACTGTTCATCAACACTACACTGTTCATCAACACTACACTGTTCATCAACACTACACTGTTCATCAACACTACACTTGTCATCAACACTACACTTTTCATCAACGCTACACTGTTCATAAACACTACACTGTTCATCAACACTACACTGTTCATCAACACTACACTGTTCATCAACACTACACTGTACATCAACACTACACTGTTCATCAACACTACACTGTACATCAACACTACACTGTTCATCACCACTACACTGTTCATCAACACTACACTGTACATCAACACTACACTGTTCATCAACACTACACTGTACATCAACACTACACTGTTCATCAAGACTACACTGTTTATCAACACTACACTGAACATCAACACTACACTGTTCATCAACACTACACTGTTTATCAACACTACACTTTACATCAACACTACACTGTATATCACCACACTGTACATCAACACTATACTGTTCATCAACACTACACTTTTCATCAACACTAAACTTTTCATCAACAGTACACTGTACATCAACACTATACTGTACATCAACACTACACTGTGCTTCAACAGTACACTGTACATCAACGCTACACTGTACATCAACACTACACTGTACATCAACACTACACTGTACATCAACACTACACTGTACATCAATACTACACTGTACATCAACACTACACTGTTCATCAACACTACACTGTACATCAACACTACACTGTTCATCAACACTACACTGTTCATATGCACTGCACTGTACATGAACACTACACTGTTCATCAACACTACGCTGTTCATCAACACTACATTGTACACCAACACTAAACTGTACATCAACACTACATTGTACATCAACACTACACTGTACATCAACAGTGCACTGTACATCAACACTACACTGTACATTAACACTACACTGTACATCAACACTGCACTGTACATCAACACTGCACTGTCGATCAACACTACACTGTACATCAACACTACACTGTACATCAACACTACACTGTTCATCAACACTACACTGTTCATATACACTGCACTGTACATGAGCACTACACTGTACATCAACACTACACTGTTCATCATCACTACATTGTACATCAACACTACACTGTACATCAACACTACATTGTACATCAACACTACACTGTACATCAATACTACACTGTACATCAACAGTGCACTGTACATCAACACTACACTGTACATTAACACTACACTGTACATCAACACTGCGCTGTACATCAACACTGCACTGTTCATCAACACTACACAGTTCATCAACACTATACTGTACATCAACACTACACCGTACATCAACGCTACACTGTTGATCAACACTACACTGTACATCAACACTACACTGTACATCAACACTACACTGTTCATCAACACTACACTGTACCTCAACACTACACTGTACATCAACACTACACTGTTCATCAACACTACACTGTTCATCAACACTACACTGTACATCAACACTACACTGTTCATCAACACTACACTGTTTATCAACACTACACTGAACATCAACACTACACTGTTCATCAACACTACACAGTTCATCAACACTACACTGTACATCAACACTACACCGTACATCAACGCTACACTGTTGATCAACACTACACTGTTCATCAACACTACACTGTTCATCAACACTACACTGTTCATCAACACTACACTGTACATCAACACTACACTGTTCATCAACACTACACTGTTCATCAACACTACACTGTTCATCAACATCACACTGTTCATCAACACTACACTGTTCATCAACACTACACTTGTCATCAACACTACACTTTTCATCAACGCTACACTGTTCATAAACACTACACTGTTCATCAACACTACACTGTTCATCAACACTACACTGTTCATCAACACTACACTGTACATCAACACTACACTGTTCATCAACACTACACTCTTCATCAACACTACACTGTACATCAACACTACACTGTACATCAACACTACACTGTTCATCAACACTACACTGTTCAACAACACTACACTGTTCATCAACACTACACTGTTCATCAACACTACACTGTTCATCAACACTACACTGTTCATCAACACTACACTGTACATCAACACTACACTGTTCATTAACACTACACTGTTCATCAACACTACACTGTTCATCAACACTACACTGTTCATCAACACTACACTGTTTATCAGCACTACACTGTTCATTAACACTACACTGTTCATCAACACTACGCTGTACATCAACACTACACTGTTCATCAACACTACACTGTTCAACAACACTACACTGTTCATCAACACTACACTGTTCATCAACACTACACTGTTCATCAACACTACACTGTTCATCAACACTACACTGTTCATCAACACTACACTGTTCATCAACACTACACTGTACATCAACACTACACTGTTCATTAACACTACACTGTTCATCAACACTACACTGTTCATCAACACTAAACTGTTCATCAACACTACACTGTTTATCAGCACTACACTGTTCATCAACACTACACTGTTCATCAACACTGCACTGTACATCAACACTGCACTGTTCATCAACACTACACTGCACATCAACACTGCACTGTACATCAACACTACACTGTACATCAACACTACACTGTACATCAACACTGCACCGTTCATCAACACTACACTGTACATCAACACTACACTGTACATCAGCACTACACTGTACATCAACACTACACTGTACATCAACACTACACAGTTCATGAACACTACACTGTTCATCAACACTACACTGTACATCAGCACTACACTGTTCATCAACACTACACTGTTCATCAACACTACACTGTACATCAACACTACACTGTTCATCAACACTACACTGTTCATCAACACTACACTGTTCATCAACATCACACTGTTCATCAACACTACACTGTTCATCAACACTACACTTGTCATCAACACTACACTTTTCATCAACGCTACACTGTTCATAAACACTACACTGTTCATCAACACTACACTGTTCATCAACACTACACTGTTCATCAACACTACACTGTACATCAACACTACACTGTTCATCAACACTACACTCTTCATCAACACTACACTGTACATCAACACTACACTGTACATCAACACTACACTGTTCATCAACACTACACTGTTCAACAACACTACACTGTTCATCAACACTACACTGTTCATCAACACTACACTGTTCATCAACACTACACTGTTCATCAACACTACACTGTACATCAACACTACACTGTTCATTAACACTACACTGTTCATCAACACTACACTGTTCATCAACACTACACTGTTCATCAACACTACACTGTTTATCAGCACTACACTGTTCATTAACACTACACTGTTCATCAACACTACGCTGTACATCAACACTACACTGTTCATCAACACTACACTGTTCAACAACACTACACTGTTCATCAACACTACACTGTTCATCAACACTACACTGTTCATCAACACTACACTGTTCATCAACACTACACTGTTCATCAACACTACACTGTTCATCAACACTACACTGTACATCAACACTACACTGTTCATTAACACTACACTGTTCATCAACACTACACTGTTCATCAACACTAAACTGTTCATCAACACTACACTGTTTATCAGCACTACACTGTTCATCAACACTACACTGTTCATCAACACTGCACTGTACATCAACACTGCACTGTTCATCAACACTACACTGCACATCAACACTGCACTGTACATCAACACTACACTGTACATCAACACTACACTGTACATCAACACTGCACCGTTCATCAACACTACACTGTACATCAACACTACACTGTACATCAGCACTACACTGTACATCAACACTACACTGTACATCAACACTACACAGTTCATGAACACTACACTGTTCATCAACACTACACTGTACATCAGCACTACACTGTTCATCAACACTACACTGTTCATCAACACTACACTGTTTATCAACACTACACTGAACATCAACACTACACTGTTCATCAACACTACACAGGTTATCAACACTACACTGTTTATCAACACAACACGGTACATCAACATTACACTGTACATCAACACTACACTGTTCATCAACACTACACTGTTCATCAGCACTACACTGTACATCAACACTACACTGTTTATCAACACTGCACTGAACATCAACACTACACTGTTCGTCAACTCTACACTGTTCATCAACACTACACTGTTCATCAACACTACACTGTTCATCAACACTGCACTGTACATCAACACTACACAGTTCATCAACACTGCACTGTACAGCAACACTGAACTATACATAAACACTACACTGAACATCAACACTACACTGTTCATCAACTCTACACTGTTCATCAAGACTACACTGTACATCAACACTACACTGTTCATCAACACTACACTGTTCATCAACACTACACTGTTCATCAAGACCTCACTGTTCATCAACACTACACTGTTCATCAACACTATACTGTACATCAACACTACACTGTGCATCAACACTACACTGTACATCAACACTACACTGTTCATCAACACTACACTGTTCATCAACAGTGTACTGTACATCAACACAATACTGTTCATCAACACTGCAACGTTCATCAACACTACACTGTACATCAACACTGCACCGTTCATCAACACTACACTGTACATCAACACTACACTGTTCATCAACACCACACTGTTCGTCAACACTACACTGTTCATCAACACTACACTGTACATCAACACTGCACTGTTCATCAACACTACACTGTACATCAACACTGCACTGTACATCAACACTACACTGTACATCAACACTACACTGTACATCAACACTACACTGTTGATGAACACTACACTGTTCATCAACACTACACTGTACATCAGCACTACACTGTTCATCAACACTACACTGTTCATCAACACTACACTGTTTATCAACACTACACTGAACATCAAGACTACACTGTTCATCAACACTACACAATTTATTAACACTACACTGTTCATCAACACAACACGGTACATCAACACTACACTGTATATCAACACTACACTGTTCATCAACACTACACTGTTCATCAGCACTACACTGTACATCAACACTACACTGTTTATCAACACTGCACTGAACATCAACACTACACTGTACATCAACACTGCACTGTACATCAACACTGCACTATACATAAACACTACACTGAACATCAACACTACACTGTTCATCAACTCTACACTGTTCATCAAGACTACACTGTTCATCAACACTACACTGTTGATCAACACTACACTGTTCATCAACACTACACTGTTCATCAACACTGCACTGTACATCAACACTACACTGTACATCAACACTGCACTGTACATCAACACTGCACTATACATAAATACTACACTGAACATCAACACTACACTGTTCATCAACTCTACACTGTTCATCAAGACTACACTGTACATCAACACTACACTGTTCATCAACACTACACTGTTCATCAACACTACACTGTTCATCAACACCTCACTGTTCATCAACACTACACTGTTCATCAACACTACACTGCACATCAACACTGCACTGTACATCAACACTACACTGTACATCAACACTACACTGTACATCAACACTGCACCGTTCATCAACACTACACTGTACATCAACACTACACTGTACATCAGCACTACACTGTACATCAACACTACACTGTACATCAACACTACACAGTTCATGAACACTACACTGTTCATCAACACTACACTGTACATCAGCACTACACTGTTCATCAACACTACACTGTTCATCAACACTACACTGTTTATCAACACTACACTGAACATCAACACTACACTGTTCATCAACACTACACAGGTTATCAACACTACACTGTTTATCAACACAACACGGTACATCAACATTACACTGTACATCAACACTACACTGTTCATCAACACTACACTGTTCATCAGCACTACACTGTACATCAACACTACACTGTTTATCAACACTGCACTGAACATCAACACTACACTGTTCGTCAACACTACACTGTTCATCAACACTACACTGTTCATCAACACTACACTGTTCATCAACACTGCACTGTACATCAACACTACACAGTTCATCAACACTGCACTGTACAGCAACACTGAACTATACATAAACACTACACTGAACATCAACACTACACTGTTCATCAACTCTACACTGTTCATCAAGACTACACTGTACATCAACACTACACTGTTCATCAACACTACACTGTTCATCAACACTACACTGTTCATCAAGACCTCACTGTTCATCAACACTACACTGTTCATCAACACTATACTGTACATCAACACTACACTGTGCATCAACACTACACTGTACATCAACACTACACTGTTCATCAACACTACACTGTTCATCAACAGTGTACTGTACATCAACACAATACTGTTCATCAACACTGCAACGTTCATCAACACTACACTGTACATCAACACTGCACCGTTCATCAACACTACACTGTACATCAACACTACACTGTTCATCAACACCACACTGTTCGTCAACACTACACTGTTCATCAACACTACACTGTACATCAACACTGCACTGTTCATCAACACTACACTGTACATCAACACTGCACTGTACATCAACACTACACTGTACATCAACACTACACTGTACATCAACACTACACTGTTGATGAACACTACACTGTTCATCAACACTACACTGTACATCAGCACTACACTGTTCATCAACACTACACTGTTCATCAACACTACACTGTTTATCAACACTACACTGAACATCAAGACTACACTGTTCATCAACACTACACAATTTATTAACACTACACTGTTCATCAACACAACACGGTACATCAACACTACACTGTATATCAACACTACACTGTTCATCAACACTACACTGTTCATCAGCACTACACTGTACATCAACACTACACTGTTTATCAACACTGCACTGAACATCAACACTACACTGTACATCAACACTGCACTGTACATCAACACTGCACTATACATAAACACTACACTGAACATCAACACTACACTGTTCATCAACTCTACACTGTTCATCAAGACTACACTGTTCATCAACACTACACTGTTGATCAACACTACACTGTTCATCAACACTACACTGTTCATCAACACTGCACTGTACATCAACACTACACTGTACATCAACACTGCACTGTACATCAACACTGCACTATACATAAATACTACACTGAACATCAACACTACACTGTTCATCAACTCTACACTGTTCATCAAGACTACACTGTACATCAACACTACACTGTTCATCAACACTACACTGTTCATCAACACTACACTGTTCATCAACACCTCACTGTTCATCAACACTACACTGTGAAGGTGTATAAAGGAATGTGAATGTAAATGAAGGTGTATGAAGGTTTATGAAGGTAAATAAAGGTGTATGAAGGTAAGTGAAGGTGCATGAAGGTGTATGAAGATGTATGAAGATGTATGAAGGTGTATGAAGGTGTATGAAGTTGTATGAAGGTGTATGAAGGTGTATGAAGGTGAACGAAGCTTTATGAAGGTAAATAAAGGTGCATGAAGGTGAATGAAGGCGTATGAAGGTACATAATGGTGGATGATGGCAAATGGAGTTGTAAGAAGGTTCATGAAGGTGTATGAAGGTGTGTGAAGGTCTATGAAGGTAAATGACGGTGTATGAAGATTTGTCAAGGTAAATGAAATTGTATGAAGGTGTATGAAGGTAAATGAAGGTGTATGAAGGTGTATGAAGGCATATAAATGTAAATGAAGGTGTATGAAGGTTTATGAAGGTAAATGAAGGAGAATGAAGGTGTATGAAGGTAAATGAAGGTGAATGAAGGTAAATGAAGGTGCATTAAGGTGAATGAACGTGTATGAAAGTGTGTGAAGGTAAATGAAGGTGTATGAAGGTAAATAAAGGTGTATAAAAGTAAGTGAAGGTGCATGAAGGTTTATGAAAGTGTATGAATGTAAATGATGGTGTATGAAGGTAAATAATGAATGAGCATGAAGGTGTATGAAGGTAAATGAACGTGTATTTATCTGTATCTGTATCTTTTCCTGTATCTGTATCTGTGCTGTAACTGTGCTGTATCTATATCTGTATATGTATCTGTGCTGTATCTGTATTTGTATCTGTATCTGTATCTGTGTCTGTGTTGTATCTGTATCTGTATCTGTGCTGTATCTGTATTGGTATCTGTATCTGTACTGCATCTATATCTGTATCTGTATCTGATATGTTTCTGTGTCTGTATCGGTGCTGTATCTGAATCTGGATCTGGATCTTTATAAGGATCTGTATCTATGGGGTGGTCAGATCATCTTTTCCCATGGCACAGAGCACTCCAGAGGCGTATGTATCTTGGTGAGTCCAAATAGTACTTTCATATTAGATAATGTTTGTACTGATACTGAAGGCAGGTTGATCTTGGCTAATTTGAAAATGGAAGAGAGTATCTCAATTGTAAATATTTATGCACCTACTGATTACCGTCAACAACCTATATTTATAAGAACACTGAGTGATCTCTTAGTTTCAAAGGCCAATACATCCAAAACTATCATCTCCGGTGACTGGAATACAGGACTTAGTCGTCTAGATAAGTGTGGGGGACTTCCGTGGAAGGAGACGAATTATAGAAATGCTCTTTTAAGTCTCATGAAAGAGCTTGACTTGGTAGATATTTATCGCACAATGCATCCGAATACACGATCTTATACCTATGAATCAAAAAGTTTAAAAATTAAATCGCGAATTGACTTTTTTTTGATAGCAAAGTATTTTACTGACCACGTCGTTAAAACGGAAACCCGCTCATCGATTGCGCCTGATCATAAAGCAATTTTCCTTAGCTTAAAAATTGATAACGCTTTTAGACGGGGGCCTGGGAACTGGAAATTCAATAATTCTTTGTTGGAAGAGGAAGAATATTTAGAGCTGATAAAAGGATATTTACCCTTCATTGAACAGAAATATAAGGATGTTGAGAGTGATCAGTTGCTCTGGGAACTTACTAAAATGGAAATACGATCTAAAACAATTGATTATTCAAAAAGAAAAAGGAAAAGATTAAGGGACCGTGCAGAAATTGTTCAACAAAAAATTCAAGAAATAGATGGCAAAATATGCAACGAAGGGTGTTTAGACGACGTGGTTTTAATGGAATACGATCGGCTCAAAAACGAATTAAATGACCTATATACAATAAGAGGGAAAGAAGCGATGTTTAGATCGAAGGTGAGGTGGATAGAAGATGGTGAAAAGCCAACGAAATACTTCTTTAATATAGAAAAAAGGAACTATGAAAGGAAAGTTATAACGAAATTAAAAGTTAACGGAGGCGAGATCATCACTGATTTCCGAAGAGTGAATCAGGAAATTGAGGAGTTTTACAAAACGCTCTTATCTACCAAAGTTGGAACCTGGTGATGACGACAACAATGATAAATTATTTCAGGATTTTGTCAAAAATTTAAATTTTCCTAAGTTATCAGATGAGGAGCATCAAGACCTGGAATACGATATTTCAAAGGAAGAACTGTTAAATGCTTTAAAAGGTCTCAACGACAACAAAACTCCAGGTGACGATGGCTTTACCAAAGAATTTTATGAAAACTTTTTTGAGTTCTTAGGCGATAGGATGCTCAATTCTTTTAAGGAAGCTTTCGGTAAGGGGAAGTTGTCAATATCTCAAAGGAGAGGGGTTATTTCTTTAATACCAAAAGATGAAAATTATCTTGTTGTTTTAACCAACTGGCGTCCTATAACGCTGCTAAACGTGGATTACAAAATACTTGCAAGATTAATTGCCAAACGAATTGAGCCTAAACTACCCACCTTAATTCATACCGATCAGACAGGTTTTGTTAAAGGAAGATTCATCGGCCAAAATGTCCGCCTTTTAAATGATATTATGGAGTACACAGAGATGAATAAAATCCCTGGTATTATGGTATTTGTAGATTTTGAGAAGGCTTTTGATTCATTAGAATGGCATTTTATCCAAAATACATTAAGATTTTTCAACTTTGGACCTAACATTAGACAATGGATATCTACGCTTTACTGTGATGTGGAAAGTGGAGTACTAAATGGAGGCTATATGACAAATTACTTTAAAGTATCAAGGGGAGTCCGTCAGGGCTGCCCTATGAGTCCCCTCCTCTTTATTCTAACTGCCGAAATACTTGCACAAAAAATTCGTCAAAGTCCCAATATCCAAGGAATTGTACTTCCGGGTTCGGTTGAGGCCAAGTTGAGTCAGTTTGCTGACGACACAACCCTTATATGCAAGGACGTTAACTCATTAAGAGAGAACATATCCGTTTTGAATGAGTTTGGAAAAATCTCAGGTCTTAAACTAAATAAGAAGAAGACAAAAGCCATGTGGATTGGTTTGCTGAAAGAAAACAAAACTTGTCCTATTGGAATAAGCACAACCAAAGATCCAATTAAAATTTTAGGCACCTTCGTATCCTATAATAGTGATAAGAATGACTATCAAACCTTTTTCATCAAAATTCAAAAAATGGAAACTAAGCTAAACATTTGGTTATCCCGTGACCTGACGCTTATGGGAAGAACTCTCCTCGCAAAATCTTTGGGCGTTTCCAAATTGGTTTATGCGGCCTCAATGCTAACTGTCCCTGAGGAAGTCATAAATATTGTTCAAAGAAAACTTTTTAGCTTTCTATGGAAGAATAAAAATGATAAGATTAAGAGAATTGTTTTATATCAGGCCCAGAGTAAAGGAGGCCTTAATTTTCCAAATTTCAGAACAACGGTCAAATCGTTACGTCTAAGTTGGATAAGTAGATTTTTAAGTGGTTCCAATGATGCGTGGAAAGCAATACCAAATGCATTCTTTAATAGATATGGAGGGCTGTCTTTTTTACTTAAATGTAATTACAATACAAAGAAACTTAACAGGAATATTCCTCTCTTCTACATTGAACTTTTAGACTATTTTAAGGAGTTAAAGAGTCTTTACAATGATTGCTACAGCAGCACTCTACTTTTATGGAACAACGAAAACATAACAATTGAAGGGAAATCTCTGTATTGGAAGAAATTGGCCGACAAAGGAGTTCTTTTTGTGCAAGATCTATTAAATAATAATGGCAATTACCTTACTTATGAAGACTTCAAGCAGAAATACGAAATAGACATTAATTTTATTTACTATTTTCAACTACTTGCTTCTATACCATCAAGCCTAAAATCTGAGGGTGCATTAACTGTAAGACCGCTCGACTCTTACCTTGATGATTCCAATGTATTTCAGCTTTCTGAAGAAAAAAATATCTCACTCTCAAAGACGCGATGTAAGGACTACTATTCATTGTTTCGTAGTAATTTGAAAGATGAGCCTACCTCGGTTAAAACTTGGGCTAGGTATTACCCTCCTTTTGCTAATAAATGGGAAGAATTTTTCAAGGTCGTTTATTGCCTCTCAAGGGACAACAAGCTAAAACAGTTTTCCTTTAAACTACTTCATCGAATTTTAGTAACTAATAAAGAGCTTAAAAAGTACAAAATTAAGACGGATGACAAGTGTTTCTTCTGTAAACTCCCTGACTCCCTTGAACATACATTTCTGGAGTGCTCAGTCATGAATGATTTTAGTAATTACGCAATACTACATTTCAACGAAGACAACAAAACACATCTAAACTTGTCAAAGTCTCAATTTTTGTTCAACGATTTTACTTTGCCTTCGAACATGCGCTCACTACTCAAACGTAAATTTAATATATTAGTTGTACTTGCCAAAAAATATGTTTATTCCTGTAAAATAACCGAAAAGATACCCAGCCAATCAGAATTCCAAGAAAAACTAAAATTGCAATGGAAAATAGAGAAATGTGAAAATTAAAATGATCTTCTTTTCTTATAGCTCATGTAAACCCTATATTTCATAATTTTCTTTTCTTTTTGTGTACTCTTTTCATGTTATATTTATTTATATTTACATTTTATTACCTGTTACACTTTATTACCTGTTATTTTGTATTTTTATGTGTGCAAATAAATAAATAAATAAATAAAAAATAAATAAATAAAAAAAAAGGATCTGTATCTTTATCTGTATCTGTATCTGTATCTATATATGTGCTGTATCTGTATCTGTGCTGTATCTGTGCTGTATCTCTGCTGTATCAGTATCTGTATCTGTATCTGTATCTGTATGTGTATCTGTGCTGCATCTGTATCTTTATCTTTCCTGAAAAGGCGAATGAAGATAAATGAAGTTGTATGAAGGTAAATGAAGAGGTATGAGGGTAAATGAAGGTAAATGAAGGTGTATGAAGGTGTATGAAGGTGTGTGAAGGTAAATGAAGGTGTATGAAGGTAAATAAAGATGTATAAAGGTAAATGAAGGTGCATGAAGGTTTATGAAAGTATATGAAGGTAAATGAAGGTGTATGAAGGTGAATGAAGGAAAATGAAGGTAAATGACGGATTATGAAGGTGTATGAAGGTGTATGAAGGTGTATGAAGGTGAATGAAGATGTATGAAGGTAAATAAAGGTGCATGAAGGTGTATGAAGGTGTATGAAGGTGTATGAAGGTGCAGTGTATTAAGGTGAATAAAGCTGTATGAAGGTAAATAAAGGTGCATGAAGGTGTATGAAGGTGTATGAAGATGTGTCAAGGCAAATAAAAGTGCATGAAGGTAAATCAACGTGTATAAAGGTAAATGAAGGTGCATGAAGGTGTATGAAAGTGTATGAAGGTGTATGAAGGTGCAGTGTATGAAGGTGAATAAAGCTGTATGAAGGTAAATAAAGGTGCATGAAGGTGTATGAAGATGTATGAAGATGTGTCAAGGTAAAAAAAAGTGCATGAAGGTAAAAAAAAGTGTATAAAGGTAAATGAAGGTGCATGAAGGTGTATGAAAGTGTATGAAGGTAAATAAAAGTGTATGAAGGTGCATTAAGGTAAATGTAGTTGTATGAAGGTATATGAATTAGGTGTATGAAGGTGTATGAAGGTAAATGAAGGTGTATGAAGGTAAATGAAGGTGTATGAACGTAAATGAATGTAAATGAAGGTAAATGAAGGTGTATGAAGATAAATGAAGGCGCATGAAGGTGTATGAAGATGTGTGAAGGTAACTAAAGGTGCATGAAGGTAAATAAAGGTGTATGAGGGTGTATGAAGGTAAATGAAGGTGTATGAACGTGCATGAAGGTGTATGAAGGTGTGTGAAGGTGTATAAAAGTAAATGAAGGTGTATGAATGTGTATGAAGGTTAATGAAGGTGTATAAAGGTTAATAAAGGGAAATGAAAGTGGGTATAAAGGTAATTGAAGGTGTATGATGGTAAATAAAGGTAACTGAAGGTATATGAACGAATATGAAGGTAAATGAAGGTATATGAAGGTGTGTGAAGGTCTAGGAAGGTAAATGAATGTGTATGAAGGTTTGTGAAGGTAAATGAAGGTGTATGAAGGTGTATGAAGGTGTATGAAGGTAAATGAAGGTGTATGAAGGTAAATGAAGGTGTATGAAGGTGTATGAAGGAATATGAAGGTAAATGAAGGTGTATGAAGGTTTATGAAGGTAAATGAAGGAGAATGAAGGTGTATGAAAGTAAATGAAGGTGTACGAAGGTAAACGAAGGTGTATGAAGGTAAATGAAGGTGTATGAAGATAAATGAAGGCGCATGAAGGCGCATGAAGGTGTATGAAGATGTGTGAAGGTAACTAAAGGTGCATGAAGGTAAATAAAGGTGTATGAAGGTGTATGAAGGTAACTGAAGGTGTATGATCGTGCATGAAGGTGTATGAAGGTGTGTGAAGGTGTATAAAAGTAAATGAAGGTGTATGAAGGTGTATGAAGGTTAATGAAGGTGTATAAAGGTTAATAAAGGGAAATGAAAGTGTGTATAAAGGTAATTGAAGGTGTATGATGGTAAATAAAGGTAACTGAAGGTATATGAACGATGATGACGGTAAATGAAGGTATATGAAGGTGTGTGAAGGTCTAGGAAAGTAAATGAATGTGTATGAAGGTTTGTGAAGGTAAATGAAAGTGTATGAAGGTGTATGAAGGTAAATGAAGGTGTATGAAGGTGTATGAAGGAATATGAAGGTAAATGAAGGTGTATGAAGGTTTATGAAGGTAAATGAAGGAGAATGAAGGTGTATAAAAGTAAATGAAGGTGTATGAAGGTGTATTGAAGTGTATGAAGATTTATAAAGGTAAATGAAAGTGTATGGAGGTATATGAAGGACAATGAAGTTGTATGAAGGTTTGTGAAGGTAAATGAAGGTCTATGAAGGTCTATGAAGGTGAATGAAGCTGTATGAAGGTAAATAAAGGTGCATGGAAGTGTATGAAGGTGTATGAAAGTACATGAATGTGCATGAAGGTGAATGAAGTTGTGTGAAGGTGTGTGAAGGTAAATGAAGGTGTATAAAGGTGTATGATGGTGTATGAAGGTAAATGAAGGTGTATGAAGGTAGAGGAAGGAAAATGAAGGTAATTAAAGGTTTATGATGGTAAATAAAGGTAACTGAAGGTATATGAAGGAATATGAAGGTAAATGAAGGTGTATGAAGGTTCATGAAGGTGTATGAAGGTGTGTGAAGGTGTATGAAGATAAATGAAGGTGCATGAAGGTGTATGAAGGTGTATGAAGATGTATGAAGATAAATGAAGGTGTATGAAAGTTTATGAAGCTAAATGAAGATGTATGAAGGTGTATGAAGGTAAATGAAGGTGTATGAAGATGTATGAAGATGTGTGAAGGTATATAAAGGTGCATGAAGGTAAATAAAGGTGTATAAAGGTAAATGAAGGTACATGAAGGTGTATGAACGTGTATGAAGGTAAATGAAAGTGTATGAATGTGCATGAAGGTAAATGAAGGTGTATGAAGATTTGTGAAGGTAAATGAAGGTGTATGAAGGTGTATGAAGGTGTATAAAGGAATGTGAATGTACATGAAGGTGTATGAAGGTGTATGAGGGTAAACGAAAGAGTATGAAAGTAAATGAAGGTGCATGAAGGTGTATGAAGGTGTATAAAGGTGCATGAAGGTCTATGAAGGTGAATGAAAGTGCATGAAGGTAAATGAAGGTGTATGAGAGTGTATGAAGGTGTATAGAGGTGTATGAAGGTGTATGAAGGTAAATGAAACTGTATGAAGGTATATGAAGGACAATGAAGTTGAAGTTGAAGTGTATGAATGTAAATGATGGTGTATGAAGGTAAATAATGAATGAGCATGAAGGTGTATGAAGGTAAATGAACGTGTATTTATCTGTATCTGTATCTTTTCCTGTATTGTATCTGTGCTGTAACTGTGCTGTATCTATATCTGTATATGTATCTGTGCTGTATCTGTATCTGTATCTGTATCTGTATCTGTATCTGTATCTGTATCTGTATCTGTGTCTGTGTGTCTGTGTATCTGTATCTGTATCTGTGCTGTATCTGTATTGGTATCTGTATCTGTATCTGTACTGCATCTATATCTGTATCTGTATCTGATATGTTTCTGTGTCTGTATCTGTGCTGTATCTGAATCTGGATCTTTATAAGGATCTGTATCTTTATCTGTATCTGTATCTGTATCTATATATGTGCTGTATCTGTATCTGTGCTGTATCTGTGCTGTATCTGTGCTGTATCTCTGCTGTATCAGTATCTGTATCTGTATCTGTATCTGTATGTGTATCTGTGCTGCATCTGTATCTGTATCTTTCCTGAAAAGGCGAATGAAGATAAATGAAGTTGTATGAAGGTAAATGAAGAGGTATGAAGGTAAATGAAGGTAAATGAAGGTGTATGAAGGTGTATGAAATTGTGTGAAGGTAAATGAAGGTGTATGAAGGTAAATAAAGATGTATAAAGGTAAATGAAGGTGCGTGAAGGTGTATGAAAGTATATGAAGGTAAATGAAGGTGTATGAAGTTGAATGAAGGAAAATGAAGGTAAATGACGGATTATGAAGGTGTATGAAGGTGTATGAAGGTTTATGAAGGTGAATGAAGATGTATGAAGGTAAATAAAGGTGCATGAAGGTGTATGAAGGTGTATGAAGGTGTATGAAGGTGCAGTGTATTAAGGTGAATAAAACTGTATGAAGGTAAATAAAGGTGCATGAAGGTGTATGAAGGTGTATGAAGATGTGTCAAGGTAAATAAAAGTGCATGAAGGTAAATCAACGTGTATAAAGGTAAATGAAGGTGCATGAAGGTGTATGAAAGTGTATGAAGGTGTATGAAGGTGCAGTGTATGAAGGTGAATAAAGCTGTATGAAGGTAAATAAAGGTGCATGACGGTGTATGAAGATGTATGAAGATGTGTCAAGGTAAAAAAAAGTGCATGAAGGTAAATAAACGTGTATAAAGGTAAATGAAGGTGCATGAAGGTGTATGAAAGTGTATGAAGGTAAATAAAAGTGTATGAAGGTGCATTAAGGTAAATGTAGTTGTATGAAGGTATATGAATTAGGTGTATGAAGGTGTATGAAGGTAAATGAAGGTGTATGAAGGTAAATGAAGGTGTATGAACGTAAATGAATGTAAATGAAGGTGTATGAAGGTAAATGAATGTGTATGAAGGTGTATGAAGAGAAATGAAGGGGTATGTAACAAAACAAATGTACATGTAGGTGTATTAGGGTGTATCAAGGTAAATGAAGATGTATGAAGGTAAATGAAGGCGTATGAAGGTACATAAAGGTGGATGGAGGTTCATGAAGGTGTATGAAGGTGTGTAAAAGTCTATGACGGTGCATGAAGGTGTATGATGGTGAATGAAAGTGTATGAAGGAAACTGAAGGTGTATGAAGGTAAATGAGGTTGTATGAAGGTAAATGAAGGTTATGAAGGTAAATGAAGGTAAATGAATCTGTATGAAGGTGTATGTAGATAAATAAGGTGTATGAAGGTAAATAAAGGTAAATGAAGGTTTATTAGGGTGTATGAAGGTAAATGAAAACGTATGAAGGTACATAATGGTGGATGATGGCAAATGGAGGTGTATGAATGTTCATGAAGGTTTTTGAAGGTGTGTGAAGGTCTATGAAGGTAAACGAAGGTGTATGAAGCTTTGTGAAGGTAATGAAGGTGTTTGAAGGTGTGTGAAGGTAAATCAAGTTGTGTGAAGGTGTAAAAAAGAATTTGAAGGTAAATGAAGGTGTATAAAGGTTTATGAAGGTAAATGCAGGTGTATGAAGGTTTATGAAGGTAATTGAGGGTGTATGAAGGTAAATGAAGGTCTATGAAGGTGTGTGAAGGTAAATGAAGGTGTATGAAGGTAAATAAAGTGGTATAAAGGTAAATGAAGGTGCATGAAGGTGTATGAACGTGTATGGAGGTAAATGAAGGTGTATGAAGGTAAATGATGGCAAATGAAGGAAAATAAAGGTTTATGAAGGTGTATGAAAGTGAATGAATGTGTATGAAAGTGTATGAAGATATATGAAGGTGTATGAAGGTGTATGAAGTTGTATGAAGGTGTATGAAGGTGTATGAAGGTGAATGAAACTGTATGAAGGTAAATAAAGGTGCATGAAGGTATATGAAGGTGTATGAAGGTGTATGAAGGTAAATGTATTTGTATCTGTGCTGTAACTGTGCTGTATCTATATCTGTATATGTATCTGTGCTGTATCTGTATCTGTATCTGTGCTGTATCTAAATTAGTATCTGTATCTGTATCTGTGCTGCATCTATATCTGTATCTGTGCTGTTTCTGTGTCTGTATCTGTGCTGTATCTGAATCTGTATCTGGATCTGTATCTGTATCTGCATCTGTATGTGTATCTGTGCTGAATCTGTATCTGTATCTGTGCTGAAAAGGCGAATGAAGGCAAATGAAGTTGAAGGTGTATGAAGGTGTATGAGGGTAAACGAAAGTGTATGAAAGTAAATGAAGGTGCATGAAGGTGTATGAAGGTGTATAAAGGTGCATGAAGGTCTATGAAGGTGAATGAAAGTGCATGAAGGTAAATGAAGGTGTATGAGAGTGTATGAAGGTGTATAGAAGTGTATGAAGGTGTATGAAGGTAAATGAAAGTGTATGAACGAATATGAAGGACAATGAAGTTGCATGAAGGTTTGTGAAGGTAAATTAAGGTGTATGGTGTTAAATGAACGTAAATGAAGGTGTATGAAGGTGTATGAAGGTAAATGAAGCTGTATGAAGGGAAATAAAGGTGCATGGAGGTGTATGAAAGTACATGGAGATGCATGAAGGTGAATGAAGGTGTATGAAGGTGTGTGAAGGTAAATGAAGGTGTATGAAGGTAAATAAAGGTGTATAAAGGTAAATGAAGGTGCATGAAGGTGTATGAAAGTGTATGAAGGTAAATGAAGGTGTATGAAGGTAAATGAAGGTAAATGACGGTTTATGAAGGTGTATGAAGGTCTATGAAGGTGTATGAAGGTGTATGAAGGTGTATGAAGGTAAATGAAGGTGTATGAAAGTTTATGAAGGTGTATGAAGGTGTATGAAAGTAAATGAAGGTGTATGAAGGTAAATGAAGGTGCATGAAGGTGTACGAAAGTGCATGAAAGTAAATGAAAGTGTATGAAGGTGCATGAAGGTAAATGAAGGTGTCTGAAGGTTTGTGAAGGTAAATGAAGGTGTATGAAGGTGTATGAAGGTAAATGAAGGTGTATGAAGGTGTATAAAGGAATATGAAGTTAAATGAAGGTGTATGAAGGTTTATGAAGGTAAATAAAGGTGTATGAAGGTGTATGAAGGTCTATGAAGGTGTGTGAAGGTAAATGAAGGTGTATGAAGGTAAATGAAGGAAAATGAAGGAAAATGAAGGTTAATGACGGTTTATTAAGGTGTATGAAGGTGTATGAATGTGTATGAAGGTGTATGAAAGTGTATGATGGTGAATGGAGCTGTATGAAGGCAAATAAAGGTGCATGAGGGTGTATGAAGGTTTATGAAGGTGTGTAGTAGTTAGTACAGTGCTAACCCGGGCTCACCCCGACGTATTAAAATAAGGGGTCCTCGCTGGCTCGGACCCCTTATTTTAATATGTCGGGGTAACCCCGGTTTAGCACTGTACTAACTACTGCAATCCGGTTATCCACGGGCCCCCAACCCGGCTAGCACAACCCACACTGATCTGGTATAACCAATTGAAGAAACGTAAACCCTGTATATATAACCCCCACATGGCAATGGCAAATGTTGCACCCAACTTCAACATAGCACATGTTGGCTACCACGGATGGCTTGCCAGTTACCGAATGGATGTTCAACCTGATCTTGGTAGAAAGGATCTTCTTCTGTTTCACAATGAAGTCCTTGACAATATGCTCGACGTCATAGAAGAGCAATCCTACGAACTTGGACCTTTGAAGTTTCAATACACAGTCTTACTAGACATTACGAAGCAGACAGACGAAGGTGAAGTGAGGGAACAATGTTACGTAGGAGGAGACGGCAACCCAACCATCCAAAACGTTTTCAATCGCAAAGAAGTAAAAAGAAAACTTAGGGTTAGAATAGACCAACTTAGAGAGAAAGTCGCTGGCTGGACAGAAAGAGGTTCTGGATGGGTCTTCGACGGTATCAGAACTGTCTTTCTCGACTTCTCTAGAAACATTCCAATAAGAGGCGGTTCATATATCCCTCTCCCACCAAAGCTTAAGGTAAAGCAAGCAATCATAAACGTCAAAAACAGAGATGATGCTTGTATTAAGTGGGCTTTGAAAGCAGCATTCTTCTCTGCCATTGCAAACTCTGACAGGCCAAGCCAATATCCTCGAGAAGATGTCTTCAACTTCACAGACATCTCCTTTCCAACACCCTTGCATGAGATTCCAAAGATCGAGAAGCAGAACGACATTGCAATCAATCAAAATTGCAAGGTTTCTTGATGCTCTTGTTGAAACTGAACTCGAGTTAAGGGAATCACTCAAGCAGGAGGTGCCGCTGCAAATGACAGGACAAGACCGGCATGACTTCTACACCGCAACCATTTGTCACATCTGCAAGAAGGACCTTGTCAAGTACAACCAACGCGATGAGGCTGATTTCTTTCACCCAGACACGGGCGAATACATCGGTAAGGCTCACAGGCACACAAAATATCCTGGTAGCCGAATACCTTGCTTTTTCGAACTCTATAATCGCTACAAACCAGATGACGGTAAGTGGGCCAAGAGGCAGCCTAAGCCAGACGATGCTGAAGATAACAGTGACTGCATTGAATGTGGCCAGCCTCTTTTACGCCCACAATTCAGAGACGCTGTCAGAGATCACTGCCACATAACTGATAAGTATCGCGGCGCAGCCCACAATGTGTGTAACCGGAGTTACTTCCGCATCGACCCAAAGAAAACAATCATTCCGGTTGTCTTTCATAATCTGAAAGGCTACGACACTCACCATCTGATGCAGCACATCGCCGAGATCGAGGGCACACCCAATCTGAGATGCATCCTAAACAATATGGAGAAATACATCTCATTCTCTCTCGGCAGACTCAGGTTCATTGACAGCTTGCAGTTCATGTGCTCTAGCCTAGACAACCTTGTAGGTTCCAACAAGCCAGAGGACTTCGATATCACAAAGCGGCTTATAACTAACCAAGCCAAAAGAGGCCTATTACTCCGCAAGGGCGTCTATCCCTATGAGTACATGGACTCCTTCGAGAGATTCAACGAGACATCTCTCCCGCCTAAAGAGGCTTTCTACAGCAAGCTCACAAAGTCTGGTATAGACGATAAAGATTACGAGCATGCCAGGCAAGTCTGGGAAGCATTCGAATGCGAGAATCTCGGGCAGTACCACGATCTCTATCTGGCAACAGACACAGTTCTCCTCGCGGATGTGTTTGAGAACTTCCAAAAGATATGTCTCAAGCACTACGGTCTTGACCCTGCGCACTACTACACAAGTCCTGGTCTGAGTTGGGACGCGCTACTCAAACACACGGGAATCCAGCTCGAACTCCTCACCGACTACAACATGTATCTCTTCATCGAGAAAGGAATGCGGGGCGGCATATCAACAGAGATGAAGCGCCACTGCAAGGCAAACAATCCATATCTGCAAGACTACAATCCAGAGGAAGAGACCACTTACATTCACTACCTCAACGCAAACAACCTCTATGGTTGGGCCATGAGCCAGCCTCTCCCAGTTGGCAATTTCTCATGGGTGCGCGTTATGCCCACTGAAAAACAAATTATGAGCTTGCAGCCAGACAGATAGAGAGGATGCATTCTCTAGGTGGACTTGGAGTACCCGGAGGAGTTGCATGACGAGCACAACTCTTACCCTCTCGTCCCAGAGAGCACAGAGGTCCCAGAAGAGTGGATGTCGCCCTACCAACTAGCCCTTGCAAGAGAGCTGAATCTAGGGAAGGACAGAACTAAAAAGCTACTCCTCACCCTGAGAGATAAGAAGAACTATGTCCTCCACTACCGCAATCTCCAGCTCTATCTCGAGCTCGGTATGAAACTGAAGAGGGTGCATAACGTTCTCTCCTTCGACCAGAAAGATTGGATGGAGCCATACATCACCTTGAACACCGAGCTCAGGAAGCAGGCCAAGACACAGTTTGAGAAGGACTCCGTCTTCAGTAAGACAATGGAGAACCTCAGAAACCGAACCGTTGTCAAGCTCGTACGAGCCAACGAGGAGATAAAACTCCGGAAGCTCCTATCCAGCCCACTTTTTGCAAGAGTAACGGTCTTTAGTGACAGCCTGGCCGGCATCCAGATGCATAAAGACAGCATCCTGATGAACAGGCCAGTATACATGGGTATGTGCATCCTCGATCTCTCCAAAACCTTGATGTACAGGTTCTACTACCAGCACCTGAAGTACAAGTACGGCGCACGGTGTGAGCTACTCTACACCGACACAGACTCTCTCCTACTCGAGATCAAGACGGAGGACATCTACAAAGACATGAGACGCAGTCTCTGGCGCTATGACACGAGCGACTATCACAATGACCATCCCTTGCACAGTCAAGTAAACAAGAAGGTCATCGGTAAGATGAAGGATGAGTGTGAGGGTGTGCCCATCTCAGAGGTAATCTGCCTTCGCTCGAAAATGTACAGTATCTTGAAAGACGATAGCAGGTATGTTAAGAAGAAGGACAAGGATGGCAAAGAAATCAAAGCTAAGCTGGACATCAAGAAAGCAAAGGAAACCACCAAGGCTGTCACAAAGAAAGAGATCATCCACCAAAATTACAAGGATGCGCTCTTCAGCAGGCAATCCTTCAAGCACGGGATGGACAGGCTTCGAAGCAAAGACCATCAGATATTTGGCGAGCATCTCAATAAGACAACACTGTCACCCTTTGACTCCAAGCGCTGGATCAAGGATGATGGTGTCCACACGCTGGCATACGGACACAAAGACATACACTAACCCGCGCTAGAGCCCAGCTGGGGGCAACTGAGTGCCCGGCGGCACAATCATCAACTCCTCACGAACAAACCCTCTCTTGGTCCCATCGTAAAGGTAATACACGACAGGCTCATTCGGCTTGGTAACAACTCTCTCAACGTTATAGACCTTCAAAGACCAGATCGGATCAGTTGCCCGCCTCCCACTACCCTCAAGCTCACCGGGGTAATACAAATATCTCACACTCACCCGGGGTGGGAGATTCTTCTCATTCACCCCAACAGGCCTAGCATATGGAGTCGCGGGCTTGGAAGATATTGCTTTCTCTTTGATTGCATCCTTTGGCTTCTTGCCAGTGAGTCTTGTTACTTCATTGTTCAAGGCCGAGACAACATCTGGCAGTCTTTTCATCCATGCAGTCGAACAGCCAGAGGGCATATTCATTTCAACGGCATATTGATAACCAAACAACCTTTCAGCCAGGGTGCGATTGAATCTCTCAACTATTGCTTGGTCTCTGTGGATATCAACCCGCCCGCGACGAATGGTCGTTTTGTTATCCTCCATGGCCTTAGTCACAGCCCCCATAAACTCTTTCCCAGGGTCAACTTGCAAGAGTTGAGGCCATTTCAAAGGCCCGCGTCGTAAATCTTCTGAAATGCCCTTGAGACTTCTTCAGACTCTTTAGAAGTCAGGGGCTCTGCTGCTTTGTAACGGCTAACCACATCAACAAGGGTTAATGCGTATTTGTAAACCTTTCTCCCATGAGGAAGTTTGTCGTGGGGCAGGAAGAGAAGATCTGCTTGATGCACTGCATTGGGTGATGAGACATCGAACTTGGGCCTGGGGATATGGCGTGACGCTGGGAGGTAAACTTGCCAAAGGGCTTGTTTGACCAGCCATTTCTTTGCGACATCATCAGAGACCTTGGCCGCTGCAGCTAGCTTTTTCACAGCGGCAAGACCTTTCCAATACCCTTAGGACTGTAATAGATCTTTGAGAGTTTCGCCTCCATAGGGGGTATATTTAGAGTTTATGAATCGGTGATCGGCCCACGGTATACTGTGTAAGGGTAATGCGCGCCTCTTCAAAAGCTCTGTCAACAGCTTCTTCATACTCATCAATTTGCTTCATAATGTCGGGGTCAATGTCTCGACAAACTTCACACATTTTATGAAATGCTCGGGTCATTCCCTCATCTTCTTGAGCCGTGAGTAATGTTATGTATGTGTGGGCTAATTCATAATATTCTTCCGGCGCGGATGCGGGTATTTCTTCAGCAAGTTTCTGAAGCACTTGCGTTAGTACCTCAGTTTGATTACCAAAGGGAAATTGTAAAATGTACAACTGTTCCATAACTGCGTCACGATCTTCTTTAGAAATTCAGAATACAGACACAGACACATCACAGATACAGATACAGATATAGATGCAGCACACATACAGATAGAGATACCGATACAGATGCAGCACAGATACAGATACAGCACAGACACAGACACAGACACAGATACAGCACATATACAAATACAGATACAGATTCAGACACAGCACAGATACAGATACAGAAACAGCGCAGATACAGATATAGATACAGCACAGATACAGCACAGTTACAGATGCAGATACAGGAAAAGATACAGATACAGATACATACACGTTCATTTACCTTCATACACCTTCATGCACCTTCATTTACCTTCATACACCATCATTTACGTTCATACACCTTTATTTACCATCATGCACCTTCATACACCTTCATTTACCTTTCTAAGCCTCCACACACCTTCTTTTACCTTCATTTACCATCATACACCTTCATTTACCTTCATAAACTTTCACACACCTTCATTCACCTTCATACACCTTAATTAACCATCATATACCTTCATGCAGCTTCATACACCCCCATACACCTTCATACACCTTCATTTTCCTTTATTTACCTTCATACACCTTCATTTACCTTCATACACCTTCATTCACCTCCATACATCTTCATACACCTTCATTTACCTTCATACACCTTTATTTACCTTCATGCACTTTCATTCACCTTCATAGACCTTCATGAACCTTCATACACCTTCATACACCTTCATGCACC
Source organism: Dendrophyllia cribrosa (assembly GCA_024195265.1). Lineage (NCBI taxonomy): Eukaryota > Metazoa > Cnidaria > Anthozoa > Scleractinia > Dendrophylliidae > Dendrophyllia > Dendrophyllia cribrosa. Next base: position 46,575,540 of record JAJLRJ010000001.1, on the reverse strand, counting down.
TCCATTTACTTTCATACACCTTCATTTACTTTCATACACCTTCATTAATCGTCATAGACCTTCACGCACCTTCATACACCTTCATACACCTTCATTTACCTTCATACACCTTCGTTTACCCTCATACACCATTATACGCCTTCATTTACTTTCATACACCCTAATACACCTTCATTTGCCTTTACTTACCTTAATACACCTTCATTTATCTTCATACACCTGCATTTTTTCCTGTTTTTTTTTTCCTGTTTTTTCCTGGTCAAAGCCCTTGACCTTAAACTACTTGAGAACATCTCCGAGACGTTGAAAAAAACGACAAAGACTCATCCAAACCAGTCGCGCGTCATTTCAATCTTACTAACTATTCTAAACAACACATGACAATCTGCGGCCTTTCCCTACACCAAGGTTACACAGAAAGCCGTAAAAACTTAGAACAAAAAATCATCTTTCAAATCGGCACTCTCAAACCCCACGGGAATCAACGAACGCTTTTCATCCAACTAATTTACATTTGTTTTTCACGTCACCAAAGTTCCACCAATACCGTAGCTCCACCGCTTACTATATAAAACCACACACTACCCACAATCCCTTGATTCGCTCCGACGAAGGGTTGGCGCTCGAAACGTCAGCCTTCTCGAATCTTTTTTCTGGTGGCTAATTCACCATATCGACTCAGTCGATAAAACTAAATTCTTGTGCTTCACCCCCACCGACGCAGCACCACAGTTTCTCTAGAAACTAACCCCATAACCTTTTCCATGCCACGTTAGTATGAGGCCGACTTAGCTAAGTTCTCTTCCGAACAAACATTCCACCGAAACAATCCGTCGGTTGCACTTGATGAAGCGAGCATACTAGTTTAAGAGCGGCCGTCCGTAAATATCGCCTGGAGGTGTGCAAAATGAAAAAAATGAAAATCCCCAAACTTTGTCAGAATATAGGTCTAGGTAAACTCTTTCTAGAAAAATAACTTTCAGTTCGATCAGATTTTTATTTTACGCGAACGGCGACAAAGTCGGTTCGGTGGCTCTCGCATCGATTTTACGGGCTCCACACCACGCATTACTTTAATTGAAAATGGAATTATCTCCACCAGTTAATACCTAACTAAGAAAAGCACACATTCACCGATAGTTTAAATGTTAAATTGTTCAATTCGACCGTTAACTTAATATTTTTAAGATTTTAAATAATTTTACTTATTTTAACGATTTTCGCGAGTCAAAAAAATGGCAAAATCGAGAGGCCAAAATCATAACTTGGTACATGGCTTAGTGCCATATTAGTCATACCCAGAGAAAGAGCAATGTTTCTTCCTCAAATAAATGCAATAAAATTTTTGGGCAATCGAAAATACGAAATATTTTAGCGCCAACAAAGGTGACACAAAAGGTCATAACACGCCATTCTTTTAACGGCCTTCAAAAGCGTTAAATCGACAATAAGCTCGTTTAAAATATATAACAGCCCAACATTCCCCAAAAAATCACTAATGTCGCTAATATTAGTTTGCTTTTGAGTAACTGTGTCTTTTTTGGCGTTTATTTTGTTTGGAATCAATCGTAAGCGTTAATTTTGCGACAGACAAAGTCCAAGTTGTATTTACTATTTTCTGCAAACGGCCGACAAACCGGTCTCGACATCATCAACATTAGATTTATACTTTCAAAATACGATAACTCCTGCTACAATAAACCACAATTATGCCATTTCTTATTTATATTCCGTCACAAGTATCACTGATTCTACTTAGATACGTACCAAATTGTAAGCGAAAAACATACAAACTGTCTTCCCATGGTGTGCTTGCAACTGTTCCGAAAGAAAAGATTGCGTGACCTAAAGCGCCAAGCGCGCCGCAAAACAGGAAATGCATGCAGTGAAACAGGAAACTCGCTCCTATGTGATTATTACTCTCCCTTTCATAAATTTTATCTTTCTGTTTTGATGGGTTTAGATGTTCTAAAAACGAATAAGCGGGTTCTTTCTTCTTGTACGAATATTGAAACAAATTGGTGCAACTGCGACATCCATCCCCAACAACAACCCCCCACCCCCTCCCCTAACATCTAGCTGATGACGAGGGCCATAACCGCTTGAGCGAGATGCAGAAAATTTGACAACGCGCATCCAAGTTTTTCTTCTTTCAAATCATATTCCGGCAAATATTTTGATGAAGGGAGGAAATTGAACCGCATGCGTGGATGAATAAATGTTGCTAAAGAGATAATAGCGACCTTCAGATTTGACTACGAGTACAAGATTGAGTACGAGTACGAGTTTTCAAACCAAATTCGTGTGCCTCATATACTTAATTATCACACCAATCTTATCCCTAACGTTTATTTACGTGTCAGTCAGCAACAGGGAGGAGTTACAGTTCGGTGGATACAATTATCTCGAAATTCCAAAGTCGTACTCGTACTCAATTTCGTACTCGTAGTCCAATCTGAAGGTCGCTAATATTGTGTTTGTGGTGGGGGAAGGGGAGGGGGAGGGGGGATGTCGGTTTTCTATTTTATGAGTTCCATACGTGCGAAATTCGATGATTAAGTACAAGACCATGATTTTACAAGACCTTCGAGTAACTTCACATAAGGCCCGGTTCAAACGTCGAACTTCACATGTGTGGAATGTAATGCAAATGAGCAAGAACAATAGATTTTGCGAAATTCGATGATTAAGTACAAGACCATGATTTTACAAGACCTTCGAGTAACTTCACATAAGGCCCGGTTCAAACGTCGAACTTCACATGTGCCGAATCTAATGCAAATGAGCAAGAACAATAGATTTTGCTCATTTGCATTAGATTCGGCCATGTGAAGTTCGACGTTTGAACCGGGCCTAAGGTGCTTTCAGGACCCCATCAAGGGCTCCTGGTGCCATTACTTTTCAGTGAAAGATCATCAATTTTTAGATCATAGTAACCGCATATATATATTAAGCCGCAACATGGCGATGCTGGGCCTGTTCAGTTTGCTTGTTGCATACATATCACATATATTGTATGAATCACGCGTGATTGGATAAACAAGCTGGTATTTTTGGATGATGCGGGCACGAGCAGTAGAGTACGCAGTTTGTTCTGCCACAGCTTGAGAATCACACCCAACAGCATCTTCCGCTGTTCCGACAATGGCTGTGCACTGGCCCCTTCCCACCTCTGCTTTGTCCAGAAGGGTGTGCTTTTTCTCCGGGGGAGGGACTCCCATATAAAAATGACGGGGGTGCTCGTCGGAAATTTCGAGAACAACACATGTCATATTCTGTCATGTTTTTCGGCTCAATACCCTAAAAGGTACTGTGATAATTCTAACGGTGGTCATTTTAGATTTTAACACCCTAAGTGGTACCAATCTACAAATTTTGACCCGTAAAAGGTACGAAGAGCACCCCCGTTATTTTTATTTGGGAGTCCCCCGGGGCTTTTCCTCCAAGAACTTGGATTTACCATAGTGCATGTGTCGTTCAAGATTACGGTGACGCTGAAAGGTTCTAACGTATCCTTCAACTGGACAAGGGAAAAGCCGGATCTCGTGGTCAGCGATCGTATCACTTTCCTCTTCTTCTACTGCGTGTTCCTCTGTTTTTTGGACAGCGGACCGCCCACTGTCAAATGAGACGTCCTGGAAATCTCCTTGGGAAATTGGACTATCAGCGAAGACTGGTTCTTTCGGTAAGCCAATTTGGAATAAATTGGAAGGGAAAATAAAAATTTTGCCTCCACAACTCAACCGGACACACAACTGAATGATAATATCTGGGCGCGCGGACCAGCCAAGCCACCATATTTTAACTTCAACATATGTACAGATATCAACTGTGATTAAAGGAAGAACAAATGCACCAAATCCGGACACGAATACCCCTAAAAACCAGCAGGTGGAGAAAACGAGGAACGTGTGCCCCCATCCAAGGCAGTGGTGCCACCCTTGGGGTTTTAGGGTATCCTAATTTCAAAAACGTGCTTTCCACTAATAAATAAAGGTCACCATACAAAGTATCTAGACACTTGAGAAGCGTAAAACCTAGTCTCCACAATATGATATGAATAGAAAACTAAACGTCACCCATACACGGCGAAGGCTGACCGTAGATTGTCTCACCCTCCTAACGGGTACAAATTACGAACCCTAATCCCATAACTCGCTGCGCACCTGCTACCCTCCCCCAGACCTCTGATACGTGCTGGCAAAATGGTAATTTATGCTAATTTAGGATCATCGCAAATTACATGATGCGACCAGGTTATTTACGTTTCTATTTATGTTTCTATTTTCCTTAGGATAAAAGATTCCCGTGAACTATTTTGGTACATCCGCGGTATGTTTAGTATTTCTCATTTACAGGCTTTCATGCCTTTTGATATTTAAAGTCCTTTGTTACACGGCAAAGCATTTTCGAGCGCGAATTGAATACCTATCAAACAGACAAGTGCGAATATGAGACGTCGTTGCACTGTTTTGACCACGCGCAAGGAAAAACACTTCCGCACCAACGCGATTTTTATCAGTACTTGGATAAACGCGACATCCCCACCTCAGTAAAACCTAGCTTGTGTATTTCTAACGTAAATTCTCTTTTAAGCCCCGCTCCTTCTCTAATAATAAGCCCCCCTTTTTTGGAGCAAAATCATGCAGGCCCCAACCTTTCTCCTTTTTCTTTCACAACCAGGTAAACACCGTATTATCGGTACATTTTTGCCGTACTAATCCAGCCGGGAATGAATTCACATACCGTACCAGGGAGCATTGGGGAAAATATTACCAGAACTTGTACTTGTACATGGAGATTGAGTGACGGCGTTATACGTACGTTTTTACATTTTTATGCACTTGTGGGAACCTATTGAAATTCATGTATTACAAAAAAAAAAAAAAAGAGTGGTGAACTGCTTGCCTTTTGCTAAATTATTAAGCCTCTCTCTCTCGCCCTCCGTCCTCAAACACGCTTGAAACAAATAAGCTCCTGCGGTTGTTGTAGAGGATTTACGGTGTCTGGTAATTAAACCCGGCGTTTCTTCGCTAAAAATGTCGTATGCCGGTTATGAAGCCTCCGAATATTGCCGGCTATCTATAGTTTTAAGGGTCCTAATTTTCGGGTTTGAGGCTAGTTCTATTAATCGATGTGGCCATTACACATGCACAGTACACCACACAAACAGGGGATGGTTAGCCTGTGGTTTGAGTCGCACACCCATGTACCACTTTAACAGAGAACTATAAGATTCATTTTTATTTTAAATAAAACCATACCAACCTTAATTTGGACGCTTAATGTATTCAAAAATTCAACTATCCCCACCGTTAAGTCCTTTGATGCCTTCGTTATGGGGGATGGAAGTCGCAGTTGCACCAATTTGTTGCAATAATCGTTCACGAAAAAAAAACCGCTTATTCGTTTTGTGGGACCTTTAAACCAATCAAGACAGAAAGATGACATTTATATTTTATATCAAAGGTAAAGTAATATTCTTATATGAGCGAGCTTCCTGTTGCACTGCATGCATTTCCTGCTTTGCGGCGCTTGTCACGCAATCTTCTTTCGGAACAGTTGCAAGCACGCCACGGGAAGACAGTTTGTATGTTTTTCGCTCGCAATTTGGTACGTACCTAAGTAGAATCAGTGATACTTGTGTCGAAATATAAATAAGAAATGGCATAATTATGTAATTTAATGCAGCAGGAGTTATCGTCTTTTATTTAAAAGTATAAATCTAATGTTGATGATGTCGAGACCGGTCAGGTCGGCCGTTTGCAGTAAACCTGAGTAAACACAACTTGAACTTTGTCTGTCGCAAAATTAACGCTTACGATTGATTCCAAACAAACTAAACGCCAAAAAGACACAGTTACTTAAAAGCAAACTGATATTAGCGATATTAGTAATATTTTTGTGAATGTTGGGCTGTTATATATTTTAAACGAGCTTATTGTCGATTTAACGCTTTTGAAGGCCGTTAAAAGAATGGCGTGTTTTGACCTTTTGTGTCACCTTTGTTTGCCGCTCAAAACTTTCGTATTTTCGATTGCCCAAAAATTTTATTGCATTTATTTCAGGAAGAAACATTGCTCTTTCTCTGGGTATGACTGATATGGCACCAAGCCATGTACCAAGTTATGATTTTGGCCTCTCGATTTTGCCATTTTTTTGACTCGCGAAAATCGTTAAAATAAGTAAAATTATTAAAAATCTCAAAAATATTGAGTTAACGGTCGAATTGAACAATTTAACATTTACACTATTGGTGAATGTGTGCTTTTCTTAGTTAGGTATTAACTGGTGGAGATAATTCCATTTTGAATTTTTTGGAAATATTTAAGTAATGCGTGGTGTGGAGCCAGTAAAATCGATGCGAGAGCCGCCGAACCGACTTTGTCGCCGTTCGCGTAAAATAAAAATCTAATCGAACTGAAAGTTATTTTTCTAGAAAGAGATTACCTAGACCTATATTCTGACAAAGTTTGGGGATTTTCGTTTTTTTCATTTTGCACACCTCCAGGGGATATTTACGGACGACCGCTCTTAAACACCTTCACTGAGTTTAATAACTATCATTTACATTCAGAGATCATTCTACAAAAGTTTCCATTCTGTCTTACAATCATCGAATTTTTGCACATACATGTAAACATGTTAATAACCTAAGCTGAGATGATTTAAAATGAGAACAATTAAAACAAAATATTGTAAATTAAAGTATAAATGTAGCAAAGTTAACTACTTAGACGAGTTGTGGCAGTCGTGGGTTATGACAAGTGCCTTCATATGTTTTCACTACCTGTCCAGGCAAGTTCTGCCTTATAAACATTTGAAAATACTATAAGGATAAACACAAGAGAAATTGATTTTAAGTGAGATCGGAAACTAAATATTCCAAATAACTGACGAATAAAAACTTGCTTTTTGCCTTTATTCGAACGTTATTTCTTTTGTAGCCATTTATGTCCCACAAATACTATCATGTTTTTTAAGGCTGCTGTTTGATCTTGAGTACTAACCCAAGTCTTGTTTTATGTGTTTGTAATGAACAATCATTCTATTTCTTGGAGTAAAAATAGGGTCTACATGGGGTTTAATTGATGACTAAGAATTCGCCAGTTGAGATTTATGACGACCTGTCAAAATTCACTGATAGCTGATAAATAGCTAAAATGAACTTTCACAAAACCCATCTTAACCCTCTAAAATATTCCAAGCACAATAGAATTCAAAGTGATTTAAATTGTAATCAGACACAAAATAATGCAATTATTGATAAGTTATTAAAATGGTTAACGTAAACATCTGCGATACAATAATAAAATCGTCTGGGTTGTGGCAAGTGCCTTTATAGTCTCCTACATCGCCAATATTTGGATCGTCACGCAACAACTTTCTGTCCACCAGTGGCTGCTCACACCCGAGCTGTATTTCTTTCCAGATTTTGACCAATCACAGTTACTGGCCATTTGTCGCAACTGTTTCATGCTAAATTCTATGTCAGGTGATTCAATCGCCCAATCATAGCTGGTGTTTCACTAGTTTCCCACGCGGCCCCTACGCCGGAAAATAATAACGTGTATAATGTGTCTGTACTTTGTTATTATTGAATCACTTACACGACGAAATATTTTTGTTCTGCAAGCAAAGTACATGCATAGACACACACACACACACACACACACACACACACACACTCGTCTAGACGGAATATTCATCTCTAGTACAAATCGGGCTAATAACTTCTCCAGCGCCATAAAACTGCCATGTACTCGTGTGTTTTTCCAAATCATTCAATCTGACTGCGATAAGTATTATTTCTCCCATCTCTATGAGTGAGTTCCGTAGCTTAACGTGTAATTTCAAAGCTAAGAAAAAGTCGAAATACGCTACCAAATGAAGAAATGTTTCTATTTAATAACCAAATTAAAATTCAGTTCGGGTCTCGGAGCCGCCGTTAGTGGGGTGGTGCGTTGCTTGACGATCCAAGTAACGGCTGTGTAGGGGACTATTGCAGTACAGATGAATTTTTTGTCAATTTGACTTCAACACTAAAGCCCTTCTTAAGATTCGCAAAAGTGACCTTTTTACCCGTGGTATCAACAGTCACAGTAGGAGTATAGCCAACCGGGTTACCGTGCACTTCAACTGAAACGATGCTTTCCTGTACCCGGCTCACCAGAGTGACCTCTATTTCTCGCGCCCTGCTTGATGAAAAGTACATCTCTTCTTCACCCACATCAGCTGAATTCGATGGCTGAGAATCTGTGAGATTTAAGCCAGGAGAGCTAATGCTGAGGTAAATGAATCCCGTAGAGTTCTCAACCATGATAAGGCAATTCCCTTCATTGACTTCCGTTACCGGGCCAACAAGACTTGCGGATGATTCAAAAATGACATAACCATATATGGGATTAGTGAGGGAAGACCATAACTTCGGCGACTTCAGAAATTGGACGACATGGGCGGTGCTATCCTTCTTCAAAACTTTATAAACCTCGCTTCCCGTTGTTTCCTGGGCCGTTGTTATGTCCGCTGATGATGCAACATAAGTTGCGGTCGGAATCAAGACTGCGTATTCATAGTCAGAGTTGGAGGGAGAAGCAGTATGTTCGAGCCACGCCGTACCATATCGCTCTGATGTATCAGTTTCTCCGTCATCTAGTTTGGAGCTCTGATCCTTCACGTGGACTTTTAACAGCGATTTACTGGGATTTGGTATGTAGTAAAAGTTCCCTTTTGTGTCAGTGAGCGTTGTATAATCTCTTCCTGTCATGGACGGTGTTGTTACCGGAACTTCTATTGAACCCGTTTTTGCAGCTCCGTTTATCTTAATTGACAAGGAGCTTCCACTTGCAAGCTTGTCTTGGAAGAGAGTAGTTTGGACGACTTTTGCACTGGTGTTTCTTGCCGTAATTTCACTTCCTAAGCAAACCAGCACGTTTTCAAAAAAGAAAACTGATTTTTTGAATTGAAAACTGATATTTTTTCTCCAATCGCCTGTTTCGAATCCATAATCTGGTTGTTTAAAGTCCATGCCAAAAATGCCATTTTTTAAGGTGCTCGTACCCTTAAACGTGAGACCTCCAGCCAGGCGTCGTTTGTTGTAAAATCTTCCTTCCTCCATTTTTAAGTCATCTATATCCGAACTTCCTAAGGCGATGGTTGTTGCTCCAGGAACTTTGGCCCAATCCCACCCGTTTTCGACATCATGAACTTCAAGACTTGCTTCACTGTTGGCAATCTGAAGAGCACCATGACTGGCAAATATTCCGAAAACATTTTCTCTTCCCGAATTTTCAAAATCCCAGAGAAAACGATTAAATCCCTTGGCCGTTACAGCCCAGTCTTTGCGTCGATGAATTGATAGAACGGCGAAGTTTTTGGACCAGTGACCTTGAGGGGAGGGTTCGGCAGATATACTTTGCGATGTAGAAATGGTTTTTACCTACATAAACAATAAACCATTATGAGATTTCGATAATGTCAAACCAGATTGCACGTTAATGGTGATATGTTTGGAGCGAAAATTTGCCAATTAAATAAGAGGTTGGCTGAGCTCAATCTATATAAAGAAACGCTTGTAAATAGCTGCTAACTTGATATAAGTTGTTTATTCACCGCTAGTGACCACTCAGATCGCTTGGGAAAGATTATTTAGAAGAGGTTTACCGAGTAGAGTGGTGAATAAAAGTTGAAACGAGTCATTTACATAAGTAATCACAAGGAGTGATTCGGACTTAGCAAGCGACAAATTTGGTTACATAAACAACCTTAAACGTTGAGTTTAGACAAGTAAAGCGGCACTTACTGCTTCCATGATATCCAGAGATCCCAAACTGTTATAATAAAACTTCCCTTTGAAATTTCCATCGTCCAAGGAACTGCTCACAGATGGGTCAGTGACGTTATATAAGCGCAGAAACATTCCTGGATTATTTACACTGGTCACACTAATTCCTGTTGGGATAGGGATTGCGGAATTAAACGATGGATGGGAAACGCTGATGTAAGCATAGCCTGGCAATAATGTCTTAATAAGTGCCTTATTCGTATAAGATGGGTAACGTCCATTGACGCTGTTTGGAGTGGAATACTTGACACACATAAGACGCAGCGTTTCAAGTGCTCCTCTAATATTGTTGACTGATGATGTTGATAAAGCGAAATCAGTTCCTTCAAGAAGGTATTGAACGAAAGCGGCGGTGTGTAACGCTCGTGTAACATAGGATGATCCATAAAATGCTTTGTGGTGAAATCCTACGGAGTCAGGTTTGAATAGTCCTCCAAGGCCTTCATTTACATCCAAAGCGTTGTTCAGCCACACAACTAGGGCGTCCATGTCCCGAATTTTGGCTTTGATTTCATCATCATTGTCACTTGGCATCACCAGCACGATCATAATCCTAAACAGTAGAATCGTGGTCATACGGTCACTAGTCGTTCCTTTGAATTCGAATGTTGGCGATTGATAAATCTCTCCAAAGTCATTGTACCATTTGGAAGTGTTAATTAATTCCAGTAATTTGGTTTTGTTTGAAGGAATGCTCAAAGATTCATTGAGAAGAAACAGAGAGTGCATAAATCCAGCACCATCTATGTTCATTTCGTGGTCCAACGATCCAAGGCCACTTCCATCTGCAAATCCTTGCGCCTTTACATAATCTAGCACGTTATTAATTTTGTTCAGTCGAACGAGGTTGAGAGTGTTTATCGCAGTAACCACCTGGCTAGAGGTTAGGGTTCCAGTATTGGGAAGAAAACTCTTAAACAGGTTTCTCATGTTATTATCTTGACCTGCAATAGCTTTATATGCATTGTTTTTCCGTGTTCGGTCGCCAGAGTTAAGTTCTGGGAGTTGGGCAGTAACGGTATCTGTTATTTCGTTTGTACGACTTCGTATATAATATTCCAGAGACAGAGGTAGAAGGATTGTTTCCAATGTCGTTCCAATCTTTGGAGATCTGCAGTTTCTGCAAAACAATGGTGGTCCAACGACTTTTCCTCCCTCGAATTCTAAGTTGTCGTATTGTCTATGAGCTTTTTTAACAATGTTTAAAAGAGAATTCCATCGGTTGAGAACACTGCCACTTGGAAAGTTGGGAGAAGTTTTCGTTTCGTCGCAGTACCAGTTCTTGAGGCGACTTCCAATTAACTCCAAACTCTTTCTCTTTGAAAGATCTATTGTCTGGGGTGACTCGGGAACGGCTCTTTGACTCCACTTGTAGGTTTGTTGCCAAAAGTCGGTCAAGTCATATCGATCCTGGCTAATGGGAGGAACTACTTTATCACGTGACTCTTTAACAACGTTGTTCTTAAACTCGAGTAAATCTATGTAGATTGTATTTGCCTCTCTTAGGAAGAAGGTGACTCTAGTGATTGTAGTCGGTCTGTCTAAACTATTATTATTTAGTTTGCATTCATCAAATCTGATCCAAACTCCTCTCCATCCTTTAAAGTCAAGATTGACATCAAAACTGCCAACGGTGTTGCTATGATACTTATATTCCACTTTTAAGGTTTTCCCTGGTGATGAAGTTGTTTTGTAGAACCAGACCCTGATACCTCCACTTCTAAGCCAATCATTAGGAATGGCAGAGAGTGGAAATTGCAGCCTTAGCCTCGAGCGAGCGGTGGCTTCCCATTTTAAAGACTTTGTTCCGTTCTTGACAGTTGCCTTGTCGGTGGATAGCGTTTTTGTACCGGAGGATAAAGGATTAACTTGAAAGCAGTTTTCCTGGTTTACAACCTCAAAATCATATACCTGATCGTGGGGACAGACTAAAGGGGAAAACGAAAAAGAAAATAATTCAGCATACATTTTGATTCGTTTATTCTAATGTGAAAAACGGCATTAATTGATTACATCAATTACACTATTCATTTTTGCAATTCTTAAATTAATTCCATTTCTGCATTTCATATATATTGTCATCTGATTTCTAATCATAACGGTGTATTTGAACTCACAATTGATCGCGCCCAAAATACGAGGCATTGCTAACTCAGTTGGTAGAGCATCGCCATGGCAACGAATTCGAATGTTTAAACTTTTCGGGGTTGATCACAAAGATTAATTGCGTTTACCGCTAGAAGAAACTTTTAATCATATCGTTCCATTTCAGTGGTGTTGTTTGAGAGCCAGTCTCCGGTTCCACGAAAGCCGATTAGCGCTAACCCACGCCGTTAAATTATCCTAACCGAGAGATTTATACTTTGATCAGATTCCTTCGGGAAGCACAATATAAGCTTATAATAAGCTTTTAGTTATTGTGAAAAGCGTGACAAAAACTTAACGCTATGAACTATTTTACCGCTCGTAACAGCGTCAGTTTGAAGAAAATCATATATTAAACTCCTTGTAAAACGTTTGGCTTTCCAAGAATTAGTGAATGTGTAAAGTTAAATGTTTGCAGTACTCTGCATTGATTGTAAAAAGAAGTTCGAAAAGATCGCCTAAAATAAGTTGAAACTATTTGCTTCAAAGAGAAACTAAAACAAAAGACAATTGTCGTTTTTTCGGTGTGAAATCTGTACCAATCAATTAATAACTACGATGTTGGTACTAAAAGTATCAAAGTTGAAATTACTGAAATTAATGGATTAACGAATCTGGCGTTCGTTCCTCAAAACTTCCGAAGACTTTTCGGGCCCGAAAAGCTATTTTATGTGCAGACTATTTACCAACATAGATTCAACTTTCGTTCGTTTTGAAAGCTAAGCAATAAAATCTTAAGTCAACAAGAAATTTTACACTTGTTTTCTGGCTAAAAACTTCACTGCCACTTGAAGGAGATTGAATTTCAAAACTCGCTTTCGGGACCGAAAAGTCTTCGGGTCTTTCGAGAAACGCGCGCGTGGTTCAGGAACGCCTTTTTATTCATCGTTAATCATGGCTTTACCACTAATCGGAGGACAGTTTAAAGGAACTAAAGGAACCGAAGAACCGGGGCGAGGTGGACAGAATGCAATTGGTCTTTAACCCAAAAGCTGAGACTAAATTTGTTTGATGGTAGAAGTATGTTTGTCGCACCCACACGTTTTGTTAATGACCGTAGCACATTGTGTGATTTCCGGAATTGTGCTGACATAGCATTTATTAAGCCAGATAGTTTGAGGTCTTGCTTTGTGTGCTGGTCATGAGAGGCGTACCCTGTAAGAATAAGATGAACTCCCGAATGAAGGGCCCGGTTGTTCGAAAGCCGATTAACGCTAATTGGCTTTCGAACAACCGCTACTAGCTACAAAAGGTCTTTTGTAGCTAGTAGTGAAGACAACTTAAAGTCGAAACTGAAAGGCAGAAAACATTGAAAATTTTTTAATTGTTGAGTTGTCCAACTGGATTCAAAATTGACCCTAATCCTGGGTTCGCTTAATCGTACTTTAAAGGGACTTCTTCAATCACTGTCCTTTGCGCGCGGCTACTATTGTCTTTCTTTCTTTAGTTGAAATTTCGCAACCAAAATGGACAAAACAAATCAAATTATGAAAACTTAAACAACTTTAAATAGATAGCTTATACAGCCAGCCATAAAGATTGCAAAGATAGAATCGGATTAACAAAGACACTCGCGAGTTTAGCAATATCTGTATTACAGAAAATGTCGCAAAGCACACTGGTTGATTTTCTCCGCCCGGAATTTGCCATGTTGACAGAGTTGCGTTTAAGCCGACAATATTTAACTGCAGAATTTCTTAAAATTCGATATTTTAATCAGTACTGTAATAACAAGGCCGCTTGATGCTCATGCTTGCACAATGTGTGACGCAAAAAAAAAGAACACAGTACCTACCCTGAGCACTTGTTAAAGGAAGGATGAGCCAGAGGTGGCCCAACAGTTGAAGGAACAATAGCATGTCTCCCATCTGTAGTGAAGTGAGAAGGTACAATGAATTAGAACATTTAGATTCTTGCGCTCTAACGTAATAAACAATGACATAACTTAAAGGCTGATTTCTTTGTTTGTCATGCTACAACACATCGCCTTCCCAAGTCCACAATTTTATTTTAATTTTTTATTTTATTTTTTTTATATATATTTCCAAGTAACAATAGTTACTATTGTTTGCAAAACACATCCGCTCAACTGAGTGAAGTAAACAACTCAGAGGATATGTTCATTGTTAATATATGTATATGAAATATTATTATAGGGGAAGGTTCACGGGGATTGTGCTCGTTTTGGTAAAAACTGTATTTATTTTTAAATAAATAAAAATCTTTAAAGATCTTTGATCTTACATGAAATGTTTCCAGAGCACCGAAATCAAAATAAGTGTGATTCCGCCAAGAGAGAACACACCATTAAAATATGTTTTTACATGGTTTTAAAAGTGATACTAAAACACAAATAGTTGATAATGTTCCGTCAATACCTCGAAATATAACAATATGTATAACGTACAAACGGCTTGCCTCGATTAGCTTTATTAAGCAGCGTTTTTAATTCAAAGAAAACCAAGTATTTTTGATGTGTATGTCAAGAAACGACAGGCGATAATCGCGTGTACTTGACATCCAAAATATGTGGACTTCCGTTAACCTTCCGTTAAGCCATCATTTGCTCTTGTAAAAAGATGGACCTTAGTTTTCTAATTTATCCCTTAAAGGCCAGATTAAGGATTACCAGGCAAAATTTCAAATCTTCATATGCAAAACTATAACATATGCATGTGTAACCGATGTCCACTCAGTGGGAAATTAGGTTCACCTGTTTCAGTACAATGAACGTGGCTGGTGTCAAAATGGTACAAAATTGACAGCTATCGGCAAAATACCATTTTCATTCATTATATTTTACGCCAAGAGAACAAGGAAACGAACATTATAATTAAACGGAATTATTTTCTGGACAAACAACTATGCTCTTCTCCAGTAAAATGCAAAAAGTTTGCATCCCTATACTCATACTGTTTGCTTTGTTTGTTTTTATTTTTTAGTAGTGCCAGTCTCTCGCGGACTTGTCGTGACAAAATATTTTGCCAGGCGTGTTTGTATCAAAAGTCTTACTTCTCCAAGTAATAACATAAGCTTACTTTTCTAGAGTTCAAAAGGACATAAACAAGTCCTAAAAATACTCGACGCCGGTAAAGTGGACACGCGCACAAAAAAGGGACGGGATCGTCTTTCGGGTACATTCTTTACAAAGACCATAACTGTTTCAACAACTAAAAAAATATAATCAACCGAACGATCAATTCTCTTGGGAGTTTTAAAACATATCTAGGATTATCACGGTAAGGTAAGTAATTTGTGATTGTGGATCTCCCAAATTGTTTCATTGAAAGACTCTTCGTAATGTCAATATTTTTTGTAACACTGCTGTTTCCAAATGCAGTCACATGTGGCGTAGTTTGAATGCGCGTTACCGACCGGAAAATATGGTTTACAGAGTTTCGTGTTGTTTTCAGGTTTGTTAATTCATCGTTTTCGATCCTCTGATTTGCATTTTGAAGATGTGTTCCGTTTTGAAAAATTCAGTGCATTGTTTGTTCTTTAACTTCGGTTTTTGGGTAATACACGATACTCACAGCTAACAAAATTTATCCACTGCGCGTTTGATTTGTTGTTTCGGTCAGTTTGAAATAGTTGAAATAATAATTGTGAAATGGTTCGGGGTTTTAAATAACCCAAGTGCACCAAATACAATTTTATATTACTTGTGAGCTCCGCTGTTAGACTTGCCTATCTAAATATATTAGTCTAAATATGGTTTATCTAAACAGATCTGTCCGATGCAAGAATAGTTTATTCCTGCCGATATCGATAAATCAAAAGACAACTATTACGGGAGCTATTATATATGAACATTTTTTGCATCCACATACAGTATGGTCAATATCGAAGAATATGACACGAAGACCATTAAAATATCACAAATAATAGGCCAATTGTACAACACAAAACGATAAACCAAAGACTTTCGCTTAGTTGGACAACCTGTTGTACCAAAATAAACGTGGCTTTTGTAAACATGGTACGAAGCTATTGCCAGCTTTTACGTGATGCAATGTTCATGTACATATATATATAATATTTCGCAAAATAATACAATACAATACAATCAATTTATTAACGTCAAGCCCTCCATATCGGAGCCAGAGGCTCATGTTTAAAACGCATGACAATAATTTAAAGTTCCTTAACTTACAAAAACAATAAAATTAAGAATAAGAATATTAAAATATTAAGTATGAGTGAAAATATGTAAATGCTACAATTCATGATCCACGTTAATAGTGTAAAATACTACAAAAATTAAAAAAAAAATGTATATATATACATTAATCCCAAGTTAATATAACAATGAGAGCAATTAGAAAACAAAAAAAAAGAGAAGGAAAACAAAAAAATGTTAACGCACCCAAACTGTTATTTTAACTCATCAATAACTATAAAATAACTTAAAAGTGGAATAACTAAGCTGCTTGAAGAAATCTGAGAGGAAAGGTTAAAATAATATCTGACTTTTCGACAAGCACAAAATGAGATTTTGTATTGATTTAAGGGGCAGTATCACGAGGTCGAGACTTGAAAACGTCGGCCCAGTTTTCAAGTTTGATTCCGCAAATTCAAAAAGGCCGTCGAGAAGTGGAGGTATTTGTTGAATCAAAAAATCCGTTTTGATAGCCGGAAGAAAGAAAAAATCACTTTTAACAGTGATATGTCCAAACTTCCGGTGCAAGAATAGTGAACAGTGCCGCGCGTGGAACCTCGTGATACTGCCCCTTTAATTCAAAGCAAAACATTACAAAAGCCCAACATAAGCCTTTAACTTACCAAATTTACTTGCGACTGAGCTCAGATGTAATCTGTAAAAGGCGGCGTTGGGGAGAAGTGGTGAGGTTTTGATATCTTGATCTTAGTAAAGACACTTCTAATTTAATCTTACCTTATCATTAATGATCAGAAAAACATTTCGAGATTCCATATTACGACAATTTCTTCAACAGGTGCACTTCACCATGGATGCACATCATGTGGTTCTGAAGTGCTCAATTTTATTTTGCTTTTCTGCTTGTTTCTGGTAAAAATAATTACCTTCATGTAGTATTATGAGAAGTGGCAAGTGGTATCTTGATCTTATTGTAACGACTTTTCTACCTGAATCGTACCTTGTCATTTATGGTAAAAAAAATTAAGATTCCATATTAGAACAATTTCTTTAGCAGGTGCACTTCACCATGGATGCACGTCATGTGGCGATAAGTCACCCTTTGAATTATTTTCCTCGTTTCTAGTAAAATAATGGTCTGAACGTACTATAGATTATGAGGTAGACTAGTCAGCCTTTTTTCTGCGATCAGGTAGAGCGCAATTTACATTGTATGGTTTCGAAAAATAAGAGATAAAATATAAAGGGAATACGGAGGAGGAGGAGGAGGAGGAGGAGGAGGAGGAAAATTACGAATGTGAAGTTTTCATTATTCTTTGATATTCCATTTCACTGGTCCATTGCCTATCAATCTGTCAGTAAATATATCTGAAGTTCAACCATAGCAATGGACACGTAACCAGATCGATGACACTTAGTCGGTTATGTTCACATTCCTATTTTACAAGATCATCGATTTTGACGGTAAAAGTAACTTGATTTCCTTATTTTCCTGTGCCTCATTCTTCGTGGACTCCTCGCGACTTTCGCCTCTCGATTCGTTCGTCTACTCAAGGATTTCTTGCTCCCGGTGGATAACTTTTTAGCGTATCCATCGTCATAGTTATATGACGACAATTCTCTTTCTTGTCCTATTTTTGTTGACACAAGAACCCGGGGGGAACTCCCATATAAAAATGACGGGGGTGCTCGTTCTTTTTTCTTACATAATTTTAGGTAATGTATAGGGAACACGGGATAGTAACGGCTCTAAAATTCCCCGGAAAGCTACAAAGAATTATAAAAGCAAGTGAAGAATAATACAATGTAGTTTTAATAATGGTTAATAATTTTTTCTCTAATAAACCAGACTGTTAAAAAAACTTAAAACCGATACCATTGGTTTTCTTTCTTGACATTGTACTCCATTTATATTTCCCCAAACACATAAATAACATAATATATTTATTTAGAGTGATTTTACTTAACCTGTTAAATGGTCAGTAGAAAAGTACGCATTATAAGATTTCAATTATAATTTTTTTCTTTTGTTTAATTTGGACTATCACACACTAATATTAGATAGTGTTTCACGGGTTAAGTACTGAAAACCACTCACCTATTAGATTGTACCGGATATCGATAAATTAACAGACAATAATGACAAGGCCATCTAATGGCTCAATGGGCAATTTTCTAAGTCGAATAGAACATCTCAAAAACTATAAAAGAACTTAAAGTCGAATAACTAATGTTTAAATTTTACAAGCGTAACCGTGTTTGTGCATCGATAATTCAACAGATCGAGTATTATTAAAGGCTCATCTATAAGACTAAATTGGGAAATTTTGTCAGCCGGTACAAAATGTTTATCTTAGTCTTATAGAACATTTAAGTATAGATAAAAAAACGAGAAGTCGAGTAACTTGAATGACTTTTTACAACCGTGTTACGCTTGTTGAAGAAAACAGATACGAATGGTTAAAATATAATCTGACTATCCGACAACTTTAAATTTGGTTTGACTTAATTTAGATTAGCAATAAGCTCTTGACAGTACATTACTAAACCCAGACCCCGTTAACTCACCAAACCCAATTACTTGCGACTTAGCTTAGGTGTAATCGGTAAAAGGCAGCGTTGGCGAGAATTGGTAAAGTTTTGATATCTTACTCCATCGTTTATGATCAAAAAGAAGTTTTGAGATTCCATATAAGGACATTCTCTTTTACAGGTGCACTTCACCATGAATGCACATCATGTGGCGATGGAGTGACCAATTCTACTTTTCTAATTTGCTTGTTTCTGGTAAAATAATTAACTAAATGAAGATTTTTTTCACAGATCCGAGAGCGGGCAAGCTAATTTATAAATATGCAATATAACGGTCAAAAAGAGGAGGGAATAGAAAGGGATCGGAGAGGCGTGGCGAGGGGAAATGATGAGTGCGAAGTTGTCAACGTTCTTTTAAATCACGTGTCCGAGAAACTACTAAAAAATCACTCTATAAAACCATAATTTGCTTTGTAAAGAGATAGATCTTTTAAAATTTACCTCTTAAAGAGCATTCCAAGGATTAACAGACAAGATTTGAAATCTGATGAACAAAATCGTTGACGATTCAACCGACGTTCACTCAGTTGGAACTTGGACCTGTTTTAGCACAATAAACGTGACTGTGTGAAAATGCTAATTATCTTGTTAGTCAAATGGTCTGTTACCCATGAATCAGTCAGTAAAAAAAATTTGAAGTAAAACGAGAGTGATTTTGGACAAAATTTCTTACATACGAAGCGTAACTGGAGATCGATGAACTGCTTAGTCGGTTATGCTGATTCAACAAGATCATCGATATTAACAGTAAATTTTTTAGTAGTCTAAATCGGGAACATAAAAGCTATTTGCGAGGTGTAGCTAAGCATTGCTTTATGCGAGGACTAGTTTCGTTTGCGCAATTTTCGATAATTTAAGTATATTTTGTAGTATATATGGAAGTATCAATCAAAGAGGCGTCCAAAGAGGCAAATCGGCAGATGAATAGGGCCCATCGCATTTTTTTTCTTTTTCCTCTTTTCCTTGGCTACGCTTTCCGTGGATTTTTCGTGTTTTTGCATCTCGATTCTTTGGTCTTTTCACGCACGTCTTGCGCGGACGAAAATAGCAAGTACCTCAAAATATGGTCCACTATTTGGTGGTGGAATTTATTAGGGCTTACGCAATACCCCAAACTGCTTAATGTTACGAAAGATAAGTTTATTCTTCGGCTTGCAGTGCAGTTGGGCTCGTTGACAAATATTACTACGGTAAGAATGTCCGCCCTTGCTTTAAAAGAAAGACCAAACCATTGTTAGTGATAATATTGTTTCTTTTATTACTATACGTTTATTTACATCAATCAAGGTAGTTCTAAAAAGTTATCCTTCGCCAAAAAAAAACATTAATCCTTTATTATGCAGCGTTTCTAATTAAAACAAAATAAACCATTTTTAATATCTCAAACGTTCATTTTTTACATAATTTTAGGTAATGTATAGGGAACAGAAGCGCAGGGCGATAATTGCGCGAATTTGACATTCAGTTGTAAACTTCCATAAAACCATAATTTGCTTTGTAAAGAGATAGATCTTTTAGAATTTACCTTTTAAAGAGCATTCCAAGGATTAAAAGACACTGATTTGAAATCTGATGAACAAAATCGTTGACGATTCAACCGACGTTCACTCAGTTGGAACGTGGACCTGTTTTAGCACAATAAACGTGACTGGTGTGAAAATGCTATTATCTTGTTAGTCAAATGGTCTTTTACCCATGAATCAGTCAGTAAAAGATATTTGAAGTAAAACGAGAGTGATTTTTGGACACAATTTCTTACATATGAATCGTAACTGAAGATCGATGAACTGCTTAGTCGGTTTTGCTCATTCAACAAGATCATCGATATTAACAGTAAAAGTAGCCTAAATCGGGAACATAAAAGCTATTTGCGAGGTGTAGCTAAGCATTGCTTTATGCGAGGACTAGTTTCCTTTGCGCAATTTTCGATAATTTAAGTATTTTTTGTAGTATATATGGAAGTATCAATCAAAGAGGCGTCCAAAGAAGCAAATCGGCAGATGAATAGGGCCCATCGCATTTTTTTTTTCCTCTTTTCCTTGGCTACGCTTTCCGTGGATTTTTCGTGTTTTTGCATCTCGATTCTTTGGTCTTTTCACGCCACGTCTTGCGCGGACGAAAATAGCAAGTAGCTCAAAATATGGTCCACAGTGGTGGAATTTATTAGGGCTTACAGCAATACTCCAAACTGCTTAATGTTACGACAGATAAGTTTATTCTTCGGTTTGCAGTGCAGTTAGGCTCGTTGACAAATACTACTACGGTAAGGATGTCCGCCTTTGCTTAAAAAAAAAAGACCAAACCATTGTTAGTAATAATATTGTTTCTTTTATTACCATACGTTTATTTACATCAATCAAGGTAGTTCTAAAAAGTTATTCTTCGCAAAAAAAAAAACATTAAGCCTTTATTATACAGCGTTTCTAATTAAAACAAAATAAACCATTTTTAATCGCGCGAATTTGACATTCAATTGTAAACTTCCATAAAATCATAATTTGCTTTGTAAAGAGATAGATCTTTCAGAATTTACCTCTTAAAGAGCATTCCAAGGATTAACAGACAAGATTTGAAATCTGATGAACAAAATCGTTGACGATTCAACCGACGTTCACTCAGTTGGAACTTGGACCTGTTTTAGCACAATAAACGTGACTGGTGTGAAAATGCTATAATCTTGTTAGTCAGACGGCGTGATACTATTTTCATTTAAAAACCAAGAAAATAAAAACTATATATGTTTCTCGGATTTGGATTTGGATTTGTGAAATCTTACTTAGGCCCACTTCAAACGTCGAACTTCACATGTGCCGGATCTAATGCAAATGAGCAAGAACAATAGGTTTTGCTCATTTGCATTAGATTCGACGCATGTAAAGTTCGACGTTTGAACATGGGCTACAGGAAAAGTGCACTTCGATTAAATAAAGTTTAATTTATCTGAAATAAACGTAAATTACTCACATTTCAGTAGTTCTTTGTCTTTGTTGGTCGTTTCAACCCAAATATTTTCTGGACAAAGCTTGCAGAACGCTGCGTACGATTCATAAATAGCGCCAGCATTCGTTAAGACTTGGTAACCAAAGAATCCCAGGCGCGGGCGCTAAATGGTGTTATCACTAAAAATAACTGGGTGGGAAAAGGTTCGGCCGTTGTTAGCATATATGGGATATTGGCCAATCGCTGAGTCGAAAAGACAATGGCAATTGTTTTTTAAAATCGTGTTGAGCTGGTAAGAGGAAAACGCCATGTCAAACCCCCTGCTAGAAATAAAACTGTGACAAAATTGCGACTCTCCCCCACTGGGATGATTGTGACGAACAATGTCACCGGAAGATGCTTCTTTCCTTTTTTTAAAGCCGGGACATAATTAAAAATCCGCCGGGCTTCTTCTGCATCAAGGCCTGTTGTCTCGTTTTCTTTGCCGCTTTTCGACTCTTTCATCCACGCTGAAACACTCTGTCAAAATCGCAAGATAACTGTTCAAAAGTAAATAAGCTTGACAACGGACTTTGCAATTTTCACTCAAGTTACAATACAACAAATGAGAGCAAATTATCCGACTTCTCCATAGAGTAATGGCATTTTCTATTTTTTCGTGTAGTTCTTGTTTGTTTATTATGGAACTTTTAAATTCCCTATTGAACAAACAAGCAAGAACTAAAAGCACCCACGATCACGACGACAACGAGAATGGCACAAAATAATAGGCCGGTTCACACTAGGGCCAAAGTGCACTTGAAGTGCTATTGATAATCACGTAGACTTTTTAAGGTCTACTTAGGAAAGACGAGACAATAGATTTTCAGGCATGACTACGCACAGCGTGCGTATTTAGATGCAAATTACTTTTTTTTTTTTTTTTTTTTTTTTTTTTTTACTTGCGATCGCAAGTTGGTATGCAGTTGATTAGCCGTGATAAACAAAGTTGAAGCACAAAAGTACGATATGCATAAAACGCTAAGTCGATAGTAAAATATTTTTTCTGATCACGTCAAGTTTTATTTGAACTTGATTCAGCAAAACATCGTCTCAGAGCCTGGTGTAACGCTATGCTCACTTTTTGTTAATTTTTGGGAACTTTTTCGTGCTCGTCATAAAAACATGTTTTTGTATCTTATAAGTATTGAATGCGCGCATGGCTGTAATGTTTTTGATTGGCTAAACCTGAGAATTAGACTACAGCTTTTTTTTCTCAACGTAAAATTTTTTACCCTAAGTCGGTTTAAACCAAAACGCAAAGAGCTCGTTCCCTGTGGAATTCAAAGTTGCACGCACACGTGTTTTTAACTGCACGGCTGCACGGCTTTACTGTCATTGGACAAGTGCGCTCCCAAGTAAGGGGTAGACCTTAAGCCTGGTTCACACGTGCGACGCAAATGCAAATGCAAATGCAAGCGCAAACGCAAGGAAAATACGTGTGAACCGGGGCAACGCAAAATGCAAACGCAAGTGCAAATGCAAACGCAAGGAATGGAAAAATTTTCATTTCCTTGCATTTGCACTTGCGTTTGCGTTTCACACGTGTGAACCGGGCTCAACGCAAATGCAAGTGCAAACGCAAGGTGAAAAGCACTTGTTCCAAGCCACCGCGGTTGAAGTTGAAATCAAGATGGCGTCCTCCACGATTAAAGCAGACGAGAAACTGGGTATATACTTCATGGTAACACACTATATGCGGATCCTATCATATAGGGATCCTAAAAACTCATTTTAAAATGGTTAGCTTTTATTTACTGTTATGGGTAGTGATATCCATAACAGTAAATAAAAGCTAACCATTTTAAAATGAGTTTTTAGCCCTAAATAAGTGCCGGATTCTTTGATGTGCATAAATTAAAACCCACCATGAAGTATATCCCAGAAACTGGCAGAGAGTTTGAGGAAACATGCTGTGCCGTTCCTTTAGCAGCCGATATGCGAGAATTCACATTACCATAAATGGGATGACGGAGGAAGCCATGACGGAGGAAGCCATGACGTCGGCGACATAATTCAATTTAGGAAATGCATGGGCGTGCTATTTTGCTGCAAAACTTTGTAAGTTTCATTTCCAATTTTTTCCTGGGCAGTTCTAATATCACTTGTCGTTGAAATATACAATGAAGTCGGAATCAAGACTGCATATTCATGGTCATTGTCTTATCTTGAAATTATAATAACAATAAGTATTGAAAATCACGTGAAAAGCAACAAAGACTTTGGAATTGTTCTTCGTGCAATTTTCTATGCTGATTGTTGATATAATTTCAACCCGTGAGGTATGTTTAAGCCTTTGACGTCACTTTATCCCATTCGCAACCAAGCCTTGGAACAAGGTTGATTAATGGCGGCCGCAAATTCTCAGACATAAATGTTGAAAAAAAATGACTTCTGATG
This sequence comes from Dendrophyllia cribrosa, assembly GCA_024195265.1. Taxonomy (NCBI): domain Eukaryota; kingdom Metazoa; phylum Cnidaria; class Anthozoa; order Scleractinia; family Dendrophylliidae; genus Dendrophyllia; species Dendrophyllia cribrosa. The sequence goes on along the minus strand of JAJLRJ010000001.1, from coordinate 46,551,463 downwards.
TTCGTAATGGATTGAAATTTGGCAAGATGAATAAGAAAGTCTAACTGCACTCGAAGATGTAAAAAAATAAAAATCAAACATTTGATCGCAGTAGCACTTTAAAACAAGACTATTAGTGAAAGTTTTAGTGATCAGTATTCTCTTATCCAGTACTCCGTTCCTTTTCTCTCGCATGCATGTAACATAAGAAATATTGCAAATCGAAGCCGTAGCTAGCATAAGGCGAACCGAAGCACTTGCATCCATTCTTTTACCTTTCAAAGGTTAACTTAAATAGTTAACGTTATTTGTTAAAACAGTATTTAGATTGTTACAGATTAAACTCAGAGGTAATTTCCCTTTTTTGAGCTACTTTTTCAAAATAGCTCATTAGCAGGCGCAAAGGTCGGTTTGTGATGTTTGTATGTTAGTATGTTTGTTTGTTTGTATGTCTTGGGTTATGTCACACCAATCAGATTGCCTCTAGTATGTACACCGTGTACTATGTCAGCCAATCCAATTCTCGCTTCTAAAGTGGTATTACTGAAGGTCAAAGAAGGGCACTTGACATGAATTGAAAATCCACCATCTTGAATCTTCGCGATTGTTTCCTCAAACACTAAAAGTGTCAAGTTTGAAAATTTGTTGGTTGGGAACTTTGCTCTAATCCCGACTGGCTTGCTAACATGGCAATATCAAGAACATTTATTCGGAAATATCGCCTATAATGTGCTCTATGCATGAATTGTACAATGGTCTGCGGGGGATGAGACATCCAAAAAATGTGGACTGCGGTTACGTTAATAGGTGAGCTTGTACTGAAGTAAGAAAGTAAAGTTTTATTGCAAAAACGGCAAGCGGATTTAAAATAATGTGATGCGGGAAAAGGAATAGGCCATTTCCGAGTTACGTTACGCCTCGTTGTCAAAGCGAGGCTAGGTGCACAACCTTTCATATGAAAATGAATTTTCATTCACATGCAAATGAAAACTCATTTTCATATGAAAGGTTTCGCACCTAGCCTCGCTTTGATAGAGAGGCTAAAGGCAACTCGGAAATGGCCTATTGTATGTTTCAAGCCTGGGTTTTAAGCGATTACTATTTAAAATTTCATATTTTTTTGTCAGTCACGTTGTCTGCACGTGAAAATGTTGAACTTTGTCTTTAAAGAAACTTGTCCGTGATGCATGGAGTTCAACAGAGAAAACGTTGTAATGCAATTAATATACAATTTACAGTATTTAAAACGTTTATCTTTCTTTGAATTAATGTGAGCAGATGTGTAGGTTATTAATTGTATGCCTCAAGCGATTACTATAAGTGAGTAGCGACTGTATTTTGTATAAGCAGTCACGTTGTGTGCACGTGCAAATATTGAACTTGGTCCTTATAGAAACCGGTACTGTTTCTATTTGCACAACTTTTTTGTAGAGAATAAAACAGTTGTTTAAATAATATTAGTTGCAATTTACTAGGAGACTACCAATATTCATTTTACATGCGTTATGTTTCTGTGAAAGACTTTTCTGGTTGACATTACGGAAACAGGTGGTTCAAAGAATTTTCGTGTCACTAATTTAATTAGCTTGTGGTTTGGAGTTGAAAACAATTTAATTTAATTAGTTTGCGTCTTCCAGGCCAAAGGCAACCATTTAAACGTTTCTTTTGTTAATAATAAAAGCAACTTTTTAAAAAAAAAGACTAGATACAAATTTCCAGGAAATAATATTAAATCCTTGAATTTGGATGCATCAAATTTCTGTGCAGGACTTTTCTGGTTGACATTTAATACACTGATTAATGAAACAAGTTGCTCATTTCACTGGAGCCGTAGTTTCGTCATAAAATAACTCCGGAAATCCCGTGAAAAAACTAGCCAAAACTTGTGATTTTGTTCCACCTATTTTCATTCCTAACCCTTTAGGCTAGAATACCAAAGCAGAGTTGGCATTTTCCCACCTAAATAGAGTTTTGGTCCCAAGTTCGTGATCTCGATATTTATTTTGGGTAGGAGGCGGCCGGAGGATTTGAAAAACGTATATCTGCAAGCGGTTATTTGTGCGAGTTTACTTCCGCTGTTTTGTTGCTTTCACCATTTCATATCATTTAGGGAATTTTCAAAATAGCTCATGCACGCAATGCGTGCCTATGTTTCCTTTAGACATCGCTCCTCTGTTTGTGTCGTCTAAAAATGACACTTTCCACGCTATCATAAAATATTTCATTAATTTGATAATATTTGAATTCAGTATAACAAAAACAATTCTCGACTTTATCATTTAGGGAATTTTCAAAATAGCTCATGCACGCAATGCGTGCCTATGTTTCCTTTAGACATCGCTCCTCTGTTTGTGTCGTCTAAAAATGACACTTTCCACGCTATCATAAAATATTTCATTAATTTGAAAATATTTGAATTCAGTATAACAAAAACAATTCTCGACTTTCCGTAACAACTTCACTAATTCGACCTTGAACTAAATCAAAGGTCCGTTACAGCAAAAAAAAATCAGCATTTTGAAACTTCAAAGTCTTTCAATGTGAAATGAGATGGTGCCTATTGTTTCTCAACAAAGATGCTGGTGCTGGATAGGCTTCGTTCTATACACTGGATCACGAAGAAAATCTGTGTAGAAAACTTAACGAGTTCACTGCTTTCAAACGAAAGAGCGATCAAAATCAAAATTCAACAAGCATTCAAATTTAAAAAAAAACCATATGAAGGTAATTTTACTGTTAAAAAAGAAAAGCCCCTTTCCACGCTTTTTTTCTTGAGCTAGTCGGACCATTATGTCTAAAATATCGCTTTCGCGAGTTACAAATCGCCAAAATATAGAGAGAAAAACAGAGTCAAACAATATGGCATTCATTTTGAGAGTTTTCTATTTCATTTTCATCAATTTTAAGAGTCCTAAATTTCGTCTTTACTGAGCCTAGTTTATAAACCTATATGGCCAATCACCAGGCAGTTGCACAGCACACCACAAAAACAGAAGAAAAGCATCATAAGCATTTCATTAACGTGGCCAAATTCGAAAACGCCAGTGTCCACTTATCCGTGACAGATAACCAAAACGGCTGCCTCAACATTGTAGAGGATTGTATGAAAAAATAAAACAGACAAAAATTAAACTAATTGTAATAAGTGCGTTGGAAATGAAGATATACACAGAAGTAGTGCACCCACAGGATTTAATATATATATGACTGAAACAGGCATAGGCTGATAACAAACACTTTTATTCGTGAAATAGCACACATTACAGTGGCGTGGAAGCGTGGATTAAAAACGAGCACAGGAACACTGTGAAGCAGTTGTTTGATGGCAGAAAACAACAACAAGGACACGCAAAAACGGGAGAACTGTGAGAAAGAGAGCTCCAAATGGATTGCTGAAACCGAACAGTTAAATAAGTCTGTTGATTTTATCGTTAAACTTATATCGTCCTATTGTTTCTTAACAAATGGGTTAATGTGTAAGGAGAGGAAAAGTTTAATGGAAGCGAATGGCACAAACTTGAAAGCGCCATTTAACGCTTTCATGTTTGTGCCTTTACTATTAGTAGAAAAAGTTGTTTCGACTGAAAGATCAACCGCGTTAGCTGGATTTTTAAGCGTCCTCGCATCCTTTACAGCACCTTATAATGTTTTACCGTAAAATGGAAAGGATCTCGTCTCACTACAGAGAGGCTGTTGCTGGATCGGCTTCGTTTAATTTATGGATCATGACAAGAAACTACGTAGAAAATGTAACCAGTTCACTGCTTTCACTCGTAAGCGCAATCGAAATAAAAATTCAAATTTCATTGTGCAAATAATGAAAGAAGACCATTTGAAAGTAAGCTTACTGTTGAGAAACAAATGCCCCTTTTCACGCTTTCAAAAAGCATTTCATTAGCATTGCCAGAAAATTTGAACGCGGTAGTGCTCATTTATCCTTGACAGATAACCAAACTGATGGCTTCCTCTGAATTTTAGAAGTCGGTATAGGAAAAACGAATCTAAACTAGTAACGATAGATCAATAAGTACCGTGAAAATGAACTTGCACCGATGAAATCTGGAATCTGACTAGAACTGGCATACGCAAATAACAGCCAATTTAATTTGTGAAATAGCACATATTAACTTACTCATAATTTTTGGTTGAGAATTAAGGTAAACTCCAGAGTTTATATCTTGACTGCACAAACGCTTTTCAGTCTCAGGAATGCATTAAATGGCGTTTTAGAGGGTAACATTGAAAAACCATTTTCCATGGAGAAATGCCTCGGACTCCCCTAGAAGGTCGCGCTTTCGATTCGGCGTGAAACTTCTCACTCACTGATTTGTGCGTACTGCTAAAAATTGTCTAGGTACGCCTCTGCAAGTATCTGTATCACTTTCTATCTAGATTCCGTTTACTAGTAGTTGGGGGTCTCGATACCAAAATGTTTAAAGCTGAAATATTTGGGCTCCGGGCTCTGAAGGACAAATATTCAGGGCTCCGGGGCTCCGTAGAAAAAAATCAGGGCTCCAAGGACGCCCTCCTCCCCTCCCCCTTAGGGACCCTTAACGATGGAATGGACGAAATAACAGCGGCCAAAATGAAGCATGTAGGTTGAGCTGCCTCATTCAATTTAATGAACATTGTAATAAATACTTATGCAAACTTACATTCATTTTTCTCTACACCTAAAAATGCCATTGGCATGCAAAAAAGGGATCAGATACGGAATATTTCTCTAAGATGCGATTAACGTTAACCTAACGTATTTAAACGATCTAAAGCGCGCGTCTACGACAGAAGGAATCAGGTGTCTTCATAACATTCACGGCCTTTTCGTCAACTGCACTTCAACACTAAAACCATTCTTAAGATTGAAGAAAGTGACTTTTAAGCCCGTGTCATCCACTCGTGCGTTAGGCACATAACTATCTGGTTTTCCATGGGCTTCGATAGAATCGATGCGTTGCTGCACCGGGTTTCTCAGAGTAACTACTATTTTTCTCTCTCTGCTTGATGAGTGATACAGCTCTTCTTGCCCCACGTCACCTGCATTAATCAGGGAAGAACTCGTGCTCAGCATTAGGCCTGGAGAGCTAATGCTGAGGTAAATAGTTTCCGTAGTTTCCTCGGCCATGATAATACAGTTTCCTTCATCGACTTCCTTTACTGGGACATCAAGAGACGTCAGGGACATTGCTTCAAAAATTGCATAACCATAGATGGGATGACTGAGGGCAGACCATGATTTCGGTGACTTAAGAAATTTGACGATATGGGCGTCACCATCTTTCTGTAAAACGTCGTAGGCCTTACTTCCTGCTGGTCCTTCCTGGGCCGTTGCTATGTTATTTGGTGTTGCACTATATGATGTGGTCGGAATCAAGACTGCATACTCATAGTCAGAGGGAAGCGTACTATGTTCGAACCACGCCGTGCCGTATCGCTCTGATGTGGGAGTTTTATTGTCATCTGTTTTGGAGCTCTGATCTTGCACGTGGACTTTTAACATCAATTTACTGGGATTTGGTATGTAGTAAAAGTTTCCTTTTGTGTCAGTTAGCGTTGTGTAACTTGTGGACGGCGGTGTATCCTCCGGAACTACGGTTGAAGACGGTTTTGTAACTCCGTTTATCTTAATTGACAAGGAACTTCCACTAGTAAGCTTGTCTTGAAATAGAGTTGTTTGAATAACCCTTCTTCTTCTTTTACTTGCCGTAATGCTACTTCCTAAGCAAACCAGTAAGTTTTCAAAAAAGAAAACTGACTTTTTGAACTCAAAGTTAATATTTGTTCGCCAATCCGTCAATCCATAATTTGGTTGTCTAAAGTTCATGGCGAAAATTCCGTTTTCCAAAGTGCTCGTACCCTTGAACGTGAGACCTCCAGCCAGGCTTCGTGGGTTGTAAAACCTTCCTTTGTCCATTTTTAAGTCATCAAAATCTACCGTACCCGATGGTCGAGTTTGTAAGGCGATGGTTGTTGCTCCAGGTACTTTGGCCCAATCCCATCCTTTTTCGACGTCATGAACCTGAAGGCTTGCTTCACTGTTAGCAATCAGGAGAGCTCCATGACTTGCGAACATTCCAAAAACATTATTTTCATTCTTAGAATTCTCAAAGTCCCAGAGAAAACGATTAAATCCCTTGGCCGTTACAGTCCAGTCTTTGCGTCGATGGATCGATAGAACGGCGAAGTTCTTGGACCAGTGACCTTCAGGGGAGGGTTCAGGAGAGATGCCTTTAGATTGGGCGATGGCTTTTACCTGCAAAAACAATTTCCCAAGTATAAATTGATTTTGGATATGTTAACCTTCGGACGTACACGCAAACTTATAACCCGAAAGTGATACAAGGGGGGGGGGGTTGCAACAAGCCCCTCCCCCCCTCCCCCCACCCTTGTGCCTTGGGTTTGTGCGGTGTTACAATATTTCGAAAATATTTTACATCTAATTGATAACCTGTGATGTGCTCTACAAGATAAGGTAAACATTATGGGTTTTAGCACTGCTGGGGGTCCGTGACGTCATCCAAAATGGCCGACAATATGGTCACCATCTTAGATTTTACTAAAAAATTTTGCTAGAGTCACAGGGAGCAGAGGAGTCATATTTGACCTAATACGCGTTCGATCTTTGAGCTTTAAAAGCGCGCTGTGTCGTGCGTTATTCGATCTGTTGTTTTCGAGTTTTTGCCCCAGCAGGACCCCAAGCGTAATCGGCGCCTTCCTGAAAGCGTATTATAGCTTTCCGAGCGAGGCACAAAGTGCCGAGAAGAAAAAGAGACTCTCTCTTCTTGCTGCGTAACGATTTCGTGGCGCCAACAGTCAGCAGTCTGCGGTTACCCAACGAAAAGCTCCGATTACGCTTGGGGTCCCGCTGGGGCGAAAAACAGACTCGTAAACAACAGAACGAAGATCGAACGCGTAAAGGTCAAATTTGGCTCCTCTGCTTCTTGTGCTAGAGTTGCAAAATATGATACAATTAAACATTTTGCTGCTTTTGGTAGCATTTTAGATGTTTTTTTTCGCCGGAAAAAGCTGAAAAACATGCATTTTATTCAAAAATGGCTTGACCTCATGCACCTAATGACGTCATATCTTGTTACCATAGCAACCGGTTGTCGCCAAAGTTTACCAAAATGTGTCAAAAGGGTAAATGAACTGAAGTAAACTGAAGACGGCATGTGCCAACGATAAATGCTCTTGAAAGAATCCGAGAAAAACGTTTAGGGGGGGGGGATCCCCCACCCCCATTCCCCCCCCCCTTGTAAGTCCGAGGGTTAAAATAATAAAAATACAAAACGTGGTATCCTAAAATATACTAGAAATACGTGTCTCGCAGTTTTTACTGCAACTGTACCATCATTGAGTTGTTATTTTTTGTACAGCATTACTCTTGAGCAGCAGTAAACAGACCGGAAATGAATTTCCGAAACAAAATTTAATTTTTTTATTACAAATTGACAGAATGGGCCTAAATCACGCGGCGGCGCATATTTCCCTTTCGTAAACGGTCGGTGTCATTTTAGCGACACTTTTTTTTTCTATCAGAAAAAGAAAAATGCAATTAATTACGTAGAATCGAACCCGGAACCTCTGCATGCTAACATCTCTTCTTCACCACTAGACCACTGGGTTGATCCGGCAAACCCCAGAAAAAATTAATTATAAAAGGTGCTTTTCTTAATATATATCAATAACGGGTCACCCTAACCCTAAATCCTACCTAACCGCGAATCTAGGTTAGATTTGATAATCACTTTACCTAGGCCCAATTTTATCTAATAATGATAGCCTACTTTCGTCCCAATCCAGGCATAAACTAGAGAGAAATAGCATCGACCATTACAAAAGGCTTGGTTACTAATGAATGCTAATGATGGCATCGACCGTTAAAAATGGCATCGACCGTTTGCGAAAGGGAAATCAGCCGCGGCGGCCATGTTGACTCCCCGGAGAATAAAATGCTTCGTTTTCCCCCGCTTAACCTCGTTTTCAACTTTTTGACTGCGAGGCTTGGGGGTAAATCTTTTGTTTTTATACAAAATGGCCGGCCGCGATAAAGGCCCATTAGGCGTCAAACCCATACACGCTCATTGAATCGAGTGAAACTTCCACAGGCACGGTTCCAGATGAAAAATGTACCGGAAAAAAAAAGACAAAACACTGAATTCGAAAATTGAACGGAAAAAGTATACCCCATCTCAGACTTAGTGGGCGAAACTGAGACCCCATTTCATGACCTAGAACGTCAAAAATCCGACCCCATTCAGCATACGCGTATAACTTATATATGGGAGTACTCCCCGCCCCCCCCCCCCCCCCCCCCCCCCCCGGGACGTGTAGAACATTTTCGGTGTTGTAAACTTTTCATAGTAACGTGAAATTTGGCCATCTCAATCTGAATCCATTGTCATGTTGCTGGTGTAAAGGCTGATCGGCTGTTCTCCGGCATTCGTTGAAAGATTTTCGACACGAGTATTTTGCTAGTCGTGTATCCCTGCAGCCTCTCGTTGCGTCTAACAAAATCATTTTGTCCAGCAACTTCGGTGTCGCCTCTCCTGATCGGTTTCGGTTTCGAATTCTAATGGCGGCATTTTGTCGAAGCGTTAATTTTTAATCGCTGATTTCGTTCCTGTTCATTCTCATTACTCAATCGGTGTGCCTGGGCCGTTCGGAGCCTTTGCAATCGAGCACGATGTTATCTCTGCTCCGTGGTTTCTTTCTTTCTCCGTGGTTTTTCTCGTTGCTTGCGCTGAATTTCAAGTCGCCGTTCTCGCTCCATCCAGCGGATTTTCGGTGGTAAATCTTCTCGGGCGAGGATTTCCAGCCACTTGTTGAATCCAGCGTTGTTGTGTTTGCTGTTCTCTCTCATTTACATCTGATATTGGTTGTGTTTCACCGACAGTAAGCACTTTTTAACCGACGATCAACCCTCCGTCGCCCTCCGTGAATAAACATGAGAGTGCGACATTGTCAGCGGTCGAGATTCCTTTTATAGGCATAGGACACCAACTCGATATATAAATATATAAAGTCGATCCGAGATTCCATCTCCCTTCAGCGATCCATGCGCGATCCCCACGTGAATCCGCGCGACAAATTTATAAACCTCGCTACGCTCGGGCCTTCGGCCCTCGCTTCGCGAGGAATGACTTATTGTTCAATTAAGTATTAAAAATTTAATTTCAAAAATCATCACACGTGATGATCAATATTGCCATTATTATTCACTTTAGATCGAGATTCAAAAACTTGCCAATGCACACCAAAATGCTTCTAAAGAGCTGTTTACTTAAGTGGCTGTCCGCCTAAGATCCTCATAACCAAAATTGGTCATGAAACAGATTTTCTTCAATTCTTGCATGTGAATTACACTTTGTCTAGTAACTATAAAAATACATTTCGTTTGGTCTCAAAATGTTTTCTTCAGCAATTTACAGGGGGGTCCCCTGGGGGACCAAATTTGATATTTTTTTAGTCTGAAAAATGAAAAATTTCCCTAACTTTGGTAACTTCTCACAACACTTAAAATTTGATGCAGAGCTAAATTCTACTGTTGTTTGACAGGTACAAATTCAGTTATTATTACAACGGTATAAAAGTTTCCATATCGTTGTTCCAAGTGGTTAAACATTAACTTCTATCAACCCACTTTCACAGCTTGTAATAAAACAGGAAAAATGGGTTCACAAAAATTCCTCTAAACCAAAAGTGGATCGTCGTACAGCAATTTCCTTGCAGCCATAGAACAATAAAGACTTAATCTTAAATATCATGAAAAAAAATTGTGCGGCCAGTTGGTTTTAAGACCACGAGGACGCTTTGAAATAACGGTATTTACGAATTTTGCAAATTAGGAACCTCAACCTTAGCGTGCAAATACAGTGCAAATGTGACCGGAACAATGTTGTTTTCCATCAGAGAAACACAAAAATAATTTCAAACTACAGCAGAATACAAAATTATACTAGTATACATCAGTATACAGCAGTATTGAAATTGTTGATAGCCTTCAAAGTGCCCATTAACTGTTCTCGATGCACACAAAATCCTGCAAAATACTGCTTCGTTCAATGACTGCTAATTTTGCTCGAGAAGTAAATTTACAAAAGAGTCTTCATCTGTAGTTATTAATCTGACAATAAAGCATCAAAAAACACGACATAATGTGTATATTGTTAATTCAGAGCTTACTGCCTTGAACTGAAATCAGTGACTGCCACCTTGGTGTATACTTTTATTTGTACGTGCGGCCTTTTTCACACTCAGTCGCTCGTCATTCATTTAAATTTTATCCATGCTTATCACTGAGAGTGCATTGAGGAAGCCTGGAAGCGTCAATCTGCTTGAGTATGGGTAAATACTCGAATCAAAACACTGATTTCCTTCACGCTTTCGCCATGGTAGCTCGCCATGGTACATGTGTCAGGATGGCATCCGCTGACCAGACAAACATGAACCATATGCACGGCTGTAATTACAAATGACGCGTGTTTGTTTTTATGCCGACAACACTTGCGTGGCAAGTCTGGTTTAACTATACTAATACATTTTTTGTTCTTTGTTTGTCTGTTTGTTTTCATAAAACGAAATAGTAGTTTCTGCGTTTCTTGCGTATGACTATCCGGGTTATGAGGAGTTGCCACACCAAATAATTTCGAGAGTGATGTTGATTTCATCGATATTGACATATTATATATATTATTATTTTAAATGAAATAGCTGTAGCATTTACAGAAGCTTTATTCCACTGAGGAATCTTATATAAATAAGGGTATTAAACTATGTTTAGTCTCGAATTGGAGGTTTTTGATTTGTCCCGGCAAAGATTGCGTGACGTTATTTAGGGGCGTTAAAGCGTTTTTCTTTTGCCTCTGTTTTGTAATCACCGTGATATATCATAAAGTAGTATTCTGTCTATACTTTTTTTCTTTACTGTATTTCTTTAAGACCCTCTTTGGGTTCGTCTGTCTACATACAATTAACTCCCACCTTACGAACATCTCGCTATTACGGACACCCCGCTAGTACCGACAGCAGCTTAATCCCCGGCAAAAGTTTCAAATACGGACTGAAACAAACTCCCGCTATTGCGGAATTTCACTATTATGGACACTTTATTCGGCCCCAAGGTTACAATGTTATTGTTTGACACTTGTTATAACTGACATCGAGCAGTACCTTTCAACAATTACACATAATTGAAATCTTAGGATTTGAAATTGATGCGGGCCGCGGACAAAAGTAGCGTAAATCCAACCAAAAAGACAAGGGCGATGACACACAAAAAACATTTCAACTATTGAAAGGTGCCGCTCGATATCAGTTATAACGAGAGTAAAACAAAAACATTGTGACGTTGGGGCCGAATGAAATGTCCGTTATAGCGAGATTTCGCAATAGGGGGAGTTCGTTTCAGTCAGATATCTGTTACTTTTGCTGGGGATTTAGGTGCTGTCCGTAATAGCGAGGTGTTCGCAAGGCGGGAGTTGACTGTATGTAGACAGACGAACCCAAAGAGGGTCTTAAAAGAAATACAGTAAAGAAAAAATTATAGACAGAATACTACTTTATGATATATCACGGTGATTACAAAACAGAGGTAAAAGAAGAACGCTTTAACGCCCCTGAATCACGTCACGCAATCTTTGCCGGGCCAAATCAAAAACCTCCAATTCGAGAGCTAAACATAGTTTTATACCCTCATTTATATAAGATTCCTCAGTGGAATAAAGCTTCTGTAAATTCTACAGCTATTTCATTTAAAATATTAATATAATATATAATATATCAATATCGATGAAATCAACATCACTCTCGAAATTATTTGGTGTGGCAACTCCTCATAACCCGGATAGTCATACGCAAGAAACGCAGAAACTACTATTTCGTTTTATGAAAACAAACAGACAAACAAAGAACAAAAAATGTATTAGTATAGTTAAACCAGACTTGCCACTCGAGTGTTGTCGGCATAAAAACAAACACGCGTCCTTTTTTAATTACAGCCGTGCATATGGTTCATGTTTGTCTGGTCAGCGGATACCATCCTGACACATGTATCATGGCGAGCGACCGTGGCGAAAGCGTGAAGGAAATCAGTGTTTTGATTCAAGTATTTACCCATACTCAAGCAAATTGACGCTTCCAGGCTTTCTCAATCAGATGCACTCTCGGTGATAAGCATGGATAAAATTTAAATGAATGACGAGCAACTGAGTGTGGAAAAGGCCGCAAGTACAAATGAAAGTATACACCAAGATGGCAATCACTGATTTCAGTTCAAGGCAGTAAGCTCTGAATTAACAATATACGCATTATGTCGTGTTTTTTGATGCTTTATTGTCAGATTAATAGTTACAGATGAAGACTCTTCTGTAAACTTACTTCCCGAGCAAAATTAGCAGTCATTGAACGAAGCAGTATTTTGCAGGATTTTGTGTGCATCTAGGACAGTTAATGGGAACTTTGAAGGCTATCAACAATTTCAATACTGCTGTATACAGCTGATGTATACTAGTATAATTTTGTATTCTGCTGTAGTTTGAAATTATTTTTGTGTTTCTCTGATGGAAAACAACATTTCTCGGGTCACATTTGCACTGTATTTGCACGCTAAGGTTGAGGTTCCTAATTTGCAAAATTCGTAAATACCGTTATTTCAAAGCGTCCTCGTGGTCTTAAAACCAACTGGCCGCACAATTTTTTTTCATGATATTTAAGATTAAGTCTTTTTTTGTTCTATGGCTGCAAGGAAATTGCTGTACGACGATCCACTTTTGGTTTAGAGGAATTTTTGTGAACCCATTTTTCCTGTTTTATTACAAGCTGTGAAAGTGGGTTGATAGAAGTTAATGTTTAACCACTTGGAACAAAGATATGGAAACTTTTATAACGTTGTAATAATAACTGGACTTGTACCTGTCAAACAACAGTAGAATTTAGCTCTGCATCAAATTTTAAGTGTTGTGAGAAGTTGCCAAAGTTAGGGAAATTTTTCATTTTTCAGACTAAAAAAATATCAAATTTGGTCCCCCAGGGGACCCCCCTGTAAATTGCTGAAGAAAACATTTTGAGACCAAACGAAATGTATTTTTATAGTTACCAGACAAAGTGTAATTCACATGCAAGAATTGAAGAAAATCTGTTTCATGACCAATTTTGGTTATGAGGATCTTAGGCAGACAGCCACTTAAGTTGTAAATAATGTATGTGTATTTTTAAAGCGACCTTACTCGGATGTTTCACGGGATATGTATGTAAACATAAAACCCTTTCTTCATATTCTTTTTGTTGTTAGTCTTTGGGGTGAAACTACTCACTTCAGGCGGAAGTTCACGCACAAAAAAGGACATTTACAAGGACATTTTTTGCTATGAAAATTCACAGTTCATTTTACGTTTACAGGTTAATTCATATCAAGCGTATTCACAATTATTGTTTGTTTAAATCACGTGTTGTGGCAAACGGTTAATTTGTACAAGTTTGTGCCAAATAAAAACGTATTAAATTTAGCAATGCAGCAAAGTAACTATTCATATGGGGTTTAGAAACGGTAGATGTTTAACATGCTATTTAAAAAGGAATCAGTTCAAGAATTAATTATCGCAGAGCGAAGAAGAAGTCACACGGAGTTCATAGTCCTTCAAAGTATCATTTAAGTCAAGATGATAATGTGGCCGGGTTGAAAGTACAGTTCGTATCTTTGGAACAGTTCTAAATGGTTTCTTTTGCAATTATACTTAATCGAATTGGCTGCAAATACTAACAGATAACCGCCAAAAAACGTACTTAAGACAGCTCCATATATCTTTTTTTTTTTTCTTTATTTGTCTCAACAATCATCTATTTACAACCAGGTAAAAATGTAACTAATTAAATAACTAGCGATAACAGTTATTGTTTATAAAACACATTGTTTAACATAATTGTGGACTTAATTATTTAAGATTTATCTCCTCAAACATTCTCCATTTTTTCCTAAAGAAATTCATATTATTTAATTCAAAAGAAATAAACTTTTCGGTTTGATATTAATTTAATAAAATTCTTTGAAAGTGGCTAAAAGATGGTTTCGTTTCTTTACACCGGCAAGTCCACAAGTACGTTTTTCCTAAAATAAGTATATAGTTTTGCAGATCCATCTCCCCCTTTAAAAACCCTAAAATAATATCACGATATTCTAAAGAGAGGCTTACGCATCTCTTAAGTTTGTTTAAAATTTTGTCACAAACTTCATTCCAAAAGGAAATCGAAAAAGAACAGTCAAAGAAAATATGAGATAGTTTGATAACAGAAGGAGATATTAACAGATATTCTATAGTTTGATAACAGAAGGAGCAGTTGGGGTTAGAAACATAGCCTATCTTACAAAGTAATTCATTTGTATATAGAATAGAATTTAATACTTTGTACTGAAAAGAAGGTAGATAAGGTTCATTTGCAACTCTCCAAATATCATTGTATGTTCCACCATACGTAACTCAGACGGCCATCTTGGCGTAAATGGGAACTTTGAAGAGCTACGAACTCGGCGTGATTTACGTTTTGCACGGCGATGATTCCTAACTGAACTGATTGTCTGTAAAACATCTACTGTTTCTTGTAAATCCCATATGAATGGTTTACTTAGCTGTACTGTTAAATTTTTAAATTTAAAATAATTTTTTGTCCGATTACCTGTAGGCCACAAAGTGCATAAATGAACTGTTTTTGTCACAAATGTTATTAAATAAATATAATAATGAAATACGCTTATTATCAACATGAGAAAATTAAAAAAGTCAAAATTATGAGAGACAAAAAAACGGGCGGGCGGATGTAGTGTTGCATTGCGGCAATAAAACTATTAAAGACCTGCAAACTGGCTTTTAAAAATGAACGAAAATTTTTATTTTGTCCATGGGATGAATGTTTCAATATTGAGCCTGCAAAAAAACTACAGTTTAAAAAGTGCAGAGATCATTTTGGTATACAATAAAAGAAGAAATACTTTACTGATAATTTGTTTCTACAGATGTGCGACTTTTAAGCAGCCCTCGCGTATCACAAAAATCTTGGGTAATATATTTTTCATCCCAATTTGAGTGGTCGTTTCTTTTACAGGTCATTTAACAAAACCGACCAGATGATCTAATCAGCTATCTTATAAGTCCCACAAACAAAAGCAGGTGGTACTTACCGCTTCCATGATGTCCAGAGATCCTAAGCTGTTATAAAAGTGCTTGTTTTTGATCTTTGCGTCTTCTAAATAACGGTTCACAGAAGGATCGTTGTACAACCTCAAAAACATTTCCGGTTTATTCACACTTGTCACACTTATTCCTCTTGGAATCGCGCAAGGTAAATTACAAGGATGGGAAACGCTGATGTAAGCATAGGCTGGCAATACAGCCTTGAGAATAACCTCGTTCGTATAACTTGGGAAACGTCCATTGACACTGTTTGGAGAAGAATACTTGACACACATTAGACGTAGTGATTCGAGTCCTCGCCTGATGTTGTTGACTGATGATGGTGATAAGGCGAATTCAGTTCCTTCAAGAAGGTATTGAACCAAAGCGGCGGTATGTAACGCTTGTGGCACATAGGCTGATCCATAAAATGCTTTGTGGTGATGTCCAACAAAGTCAGGTTTGATGACTCCTCCAAGTCCTTCATTCACATCCAAAGCGTTGTTCATCCACCGAACTAAGGCTTCCATATCCCGAATTTTGTCTTTGACTTCATTATCATTATCACTTGGCATCACCAGCACGATCATCAGCCTGAACAACATCAGCGTGATCATACGGTCAGCAGTCGTTCCTTTGTATTCGAATGTTGGCGATTGATAAATCTCCCCAAAGTCGTTGTACCACTTTGCAGTGTTTATCAAATCGAGCAATCTCGCTTTGTTTGAAGAAAGAGAGTCACTGAGAAGAAACAGAGTGTGCATGAATCCTGCACCATCTTTGTTCATTTCGTGGTCCAAAGATCCAAGGCCACTTCCATCTGCAAATCCTTGCTGTTTCACAAAATCTAAAAGGTCATTAATTTTGTTTAGTCGAAAGAGGTTGAGTTTGTTTATTGCATTTACCACCTGGGCAGAGGTTACAGTTCCAGAACTGGGAAGGTAACCTTTAAACAAGTTTTTCATTGTTGTATGATCACCTGCAATAGCTTTATATGCATTGTCTTTCTTTGTTGCGTCTTTAGAGTTAAGATCAGGAAGTTGAGCAGCAACAATATCTATTATTTCGTTTGAACGGGATCTTAGATAATATTCCAGTGACAGGGGTAAAAGGATCTCTTCCATGATGAATCCAAACTTGATGAATCCAAAGTTCTTTGGATATTCGCAGTCTCTGCAAGACAGAGGTGGTCCAATGACTTTTCCTTTAACGACAACGAGTCCATAGTATTTTGTATGTGCGTTCTTGACACGTGTTAAAAGGGACTCCCATCGTTTTTCCAGAAAGCTACCGCTAGGGAACTTGGGAGACGTTTTCATTTCGTCACAGTACCAGTTCTTGAGACGACTTTCGATTAACGATAAACTTCTTTTCTTTGAAAGATTAAGTGTTGAGGGCGATGGAGGAACGGCTTGTTGACTCCACTTGTATGTCTGTTGCCAATGGTTACTCGCATCATACAAATTCAAGCCAAATGGACGTATGGGAGGAACTACTTTGTCGCGTGACTGTTTACCGAAACTTTTCAGAAACTGGAGCAAATCTATGTAGATAGTATCCGACTCGGTAAGTTCAAAGTTAACTTCGTCGATTGAATTCATTAAACTATTACTTGTCAACTTGCATTCATCAAATGTGACCCAAATTGCTCTCCATCCTTCAAAGTTAAGTTTAGCTTGGAATCTGCCAACAGGGTTCCCATTATACTTATACTCCACTGTTAATGTTTTCCCTGGTGATGAAGTTTTTTTGTAGAACCAAACCTTGACTCCTCCTTTTCTAAGCCAATTATTAGGAATGGCGGAAGTTGTTAGTTGTAGCGTCAGCCTTGAGGCACCGGTGGCTTCCCATTTTAAAGACGTTGTTCCGTGCTTAACAGTTGCCTTGTCAGTGGATAGTGTTACTGTACCGGAGGATGTTGGAAAGCAACTTTTCTGTTTCTGGTTTGCATCCTCAAAATCAAATAACTGATCGTGCTTACAGACTAAAACGAAAAAAGCACAAGAAAATAGTCAGCATATTGTTTTCATTTATTTACCGTATTCTATATGCAAAACCGCATATGGACAACGAAGTTGTTTACACTTAACCCGCATGGTCTAAATAAGCGGCGAAAATTCAAATCAAACAACCTTATTTGCTACAATAGTTAGATCATTCATCTGTCTTGTCAATGTCCTTTTGTTTCTTGTTAATTAATTCCTCACGAAGCGAGGGCCGAAGGCCCGAGCGTATAGCGAGGTTTATAAATTTGTCGCGCGTGGGGATCGCGCGTGGACCGCTGTAGGGCGATGGAATCTCAGGTTGACTTTATATATGTTGTGGTTCAAATTTTTCAAACCAGTTTAGTTTTTATCTTCCTTTGTCTCAGATTCATTATCATATTCTGAGACAAGGGCAAACAAAAATCAAACTGGTTAGAAGATCTTTAAACCAAAGAAAAATTTGAACCACAACATATATATCGCGATGGTGTCCTGCAGTTGCCTAGCAACAAAACCGCGGAAAAGCTCCAATTGACGTCATCCGGTGTGACCCCGATGCCTATAAAAGGAATCTGGACCGCTGGCGATGTCGCACTTTCATGTTTATTCATCGTCTGTGATAAAAATTGTTTTTTGTCGGTGAAACACGACCAATTCCTGATGCAAATGAGAGAGAACAGCGAACACAACAATGCTGGATTCAACAAGTGGGCTGGAAATCCTCGCCCAAGAAGATTTACTACCGAAACTTCGCTGGATGAAGCAAGGAAAATCTTAAATTATACTCCCAAGAAAATGATATAGATCCGGGTGCTTTACCAGTAGACTTTCTTTAGGCTTGACTGATATTGAGGATACTTTAGATTGATGTTTATTGATATAAGACTTGTACAACATTTAACCCTCTGAAAATATTATCACAGAACAGCGTTAGAATTACAGTGAACTTGGCCCCTTACCATAACATTTTTATCTGGGTACCCTTTCAGCTTTTACACTGTAAAATGCATGGTGTCAACATATAATTTCTCTGTCAAGTATGATCAAAAATACAGATCAGATCACACAGGTGGAAATTATTTCACAAATATTCAACATTTACATGATGTTTGCATCATTTGGGAATATAAACCAGTGAGTGAAATATGCATTGCATATGTTGAGTTTACGGCATTCCTTGAAAATAGTTAAATAATAATATTTAAATGGTTTAGAAAGGAGAATTTCTGTTTACAATTTGGATAAAAGCATTTTATTAAAAAAATATATTTTTTCTGTTAGCAATTACCAGCTAATGTATAGCAGCTATATAGGTAAACATACCGGTACACATGATTGTATGTATTTCATGTAAAACATCAAAATTACTGCTTGACGTTAATTATTGGAACGTGATCAGCACTTCAAATCTCCTCAAAATATCAATGTAAAAGCAAGTACTTATGAGTTGTCTGTGGAAATTGAATACAAATTTGCTGTAGTAACTGTGAATGTGAACTGTATTGACACCAGTAAGAAAAATGTACTTGTACATATTTAATTTTGGGATTTTTAAAGTGGCTAACTGGTCATTAAGGCCTTAGTCCCGGTCTTAACCTACAATTCTCCTTCCTGGTCTCCATACGTATTGCTTATCGTATTTGCAGAGAATTTGTTGCTACACCTTGAACTTCATGTTTTGTGATCAATTTCATAATTTTTCGCAATTTCCTAAATAGTAGTGTTATTGTTTTTGTAATTGCTCCGAGTTCTGATTGCTTCATTAGATTGACTGTAGTAGTTATCTATTGAGAAGACTGGCTCACTTCTATTTCACGCTAATTTCAAACGTTTCTCATTGCGTAGTCATTCCCTAAGTTACGCAATAGCAACCCATTCGTCATATCACACAACCTATTCAAGTCAATGACGAACGTATCAGATAGTGTGAGATAGATTTGAACCAGTTCTCACAATAAACTACACAATAACATACGTTCGAAATTAGCGTGAAATAGAAGTGAGCCAGTCTTCTCAATAGATAACTACGACCCCCTCAAATTCAGCATAAAATTCTCTTCCAAAAACTCAGCATAAAATTCTCTCCCAAAAATTCTGGCTCACTTTCTTTCTCAAAAAAATTCTTCAAATAATTATTGGGGGGAAAAATTTTGGGAAAAGAAAAGAAAATGTCTGATTCAGAAGATGAAGATGAATATGATTCTCCTGAAATAATTCAGGATACATATTCAACAACTTTGCAAAATCCTAGAAATTCAAGATTAGATCATTTCAAAGATATCATGCGTAAAAATCAAGGGAAAAGTAAACCAAAATCAAAGGAGAAAGATGAAGCACATTTGAAACAACTTGATTTGTGGAAAGAAGAAATTCTCTCCCAAATTCCCCTCAATGAAATCACAAGAAAAAAAGTCAGGGAGTTTGCCAAAGCTTCCAGATGGAAAGTCAATGGAAATGAGCATGAAATATTCAATCATATAACCAATCACGATGGAAATGACTATGAGCATCTTGAAATGTTCCTTATTGATGATTTCAAACACTTTCTGTTGGCATATAATGACCTTCGTCCCAATAGAAAAAAGTTTCTCAATTTCAATCAAGTTCTTTTCGCCCTGTTGAAGAAGAATGGTTTCAACCCAAATGAAGATGATTTCAAACTGCTTATTCTTCCATCAAGAAGGGCAGAACAGGAAAAAATAATCCAAACAATCTTCAAAAAATTAAATTGGAAAGAAAATGGAAGCCAGTGACCATGAAAATTGTTCCACTTGCTCAGAGGAGGAAGAAAGGAGCGAAAATGAAACCCCAACAACATCTGACGAGGAATTTATTGTCTCTGATTCGGAGATGGAAGAAGCAGAGCAAAATGAAGGAGAGGAAGACACAATTGAACTCCTCTTTGAATCATTCATCAATCTCCAATAGGAACACAAGATTCTCAAAAATGAACTCCAAAAGCAAAGTTGTCTCCTCTGGAAAATCCACCGGGAATTGAAAGAAAACGGTGTTATCAAATCCTGAATATGAATGTAAAACATTCATATTTTCTAAGATAGCTTTTCCACATCACTCAGTGGAACCCAAGAATTGAATTTATCGGGATATCCTTTCCATTTAACCAAGGCTTTCTTTTTCTTCTGGTCGCGGCGAATAACCTTTTCAATGCGAAACACGCTTTGTGTTGTTCTTTGGAGTTCCGCCTCGTAAAATGATCCAGTTATTTTTTCTCCCAACAGATCGACTAACCTGTATGTCACGGGGTTTGTGTTCAATATTTCGTCGACGGCAAATATCTCCTCTGTCCAGTTCGGGGTGAAACCTTTATCGAATATCTTTTGTTTGTATTTTGAAATTCTAACCCTGTCGCCGACCTTGAATTTTGCTGAGGCATGTTTAGCATAAATTAGGTCTCCGTATAAATTAGCGAACACTTATCTCTCATTTTTCTGTTTGCTCGCCTCTGCGGGTGACATCTTAACGCTTGAATGATAAGTGTTATTATATTGATTCACTAACCTGTCCAGTTTGTCAAAGAAAATTGTATTATTGTTAGCAGAAAACATCCGGAAGAGTTTCTCCTTCATCGTCTTGTTCCAACGTTCAACCACAGATGATTTTTCTTCATTCTCTGTGGTATACAATTTTATCCCATTCTTATCCAGGAGATCCTTCATAGTTCCATTGAAAAATTCACTTCCTTTGTCTGTCCAAAGCATTTTCGGTTTTCTCTTTGCAAATATGGATCGGAAAGCATCGGCGACTGTTTGTCCTCGCTTATCTTTCAAGGGGCGAATCCAACCGAACTTTGAGAAGACATCGATCACCATCAGGAGATATCTTATTCCTTTGTTCCACTTTGAAAATTTCCCCATCTCGACCAAATCAGCTGCCCAGATGTTGTCAACGCCATATGCAATAACTCTTCTCTTTGGAAATCTTCTCCTTATTGGCTGGTGAAGTTCATTTGCCAGATTTTGAGTCCAGCCTTCACTCAAAATCTTTTCCCGTTTTTTGGGGCCCCAAGTCCAGCGGAGCGGGTCGAGGCGAAACCGAGACCCAGTTTTTGTTTTGCATCAATGGTATTTCGTGCCAAAGCATGACCCCACTGTCTTTCTTTCCAGGGAATGGAATCCAAAGCGGCAACCATTCTCCTGTCTGCTTTATTTTTACATTTGCGTGGATTTGCTTCTTTTGCGCAAACTGAATAATCCACATCATGTTGCATAGCAACTGCATCTGTTTTTCCTGTTGGTTGTTGCATAATTTCAAGAATCTTTCCAGTTTCATCGAATCTAACTTGTTTTTCCAATGGGTTATACGGACCAGTGAAGTTATGCCCGGGAAGAGTGAATCCTTTTTTCGGTCTGGGAAGTTTTCCAATCAAGTTATGAACATCCAATCCACTCCCATCCAAATCTGCTCGATCTGTTTTATATTTTCTGTTTGGTCTAATTGCTGTGCTCAGTTGATCCATCATATCGGAAGAGGTTTTGGCAAGAAATGGTTTCATCTTATCCAAAGCAAAATCCAATGCTTTTTTCTGAGTGTTTTTGTTTCGCAACAATTCACTTGCCCCATAACGACCCATTTCAACTGTTTTCTTTCCCAACCACGGAATTGCATGAGCAAAACCAGTCAAAGCCAATTCTCCAATGCCCCCACCTTGTGGGGGCAGATTTAGTTTCCCTGTTTCACAAATCTTGTTTTTTTAATTCCGCATGAAGCGCAATGGCAGAAAAACATCTTTCTCCCATTTTTTGCAGTCATATATCCGGATGGTTCAACGCAACCAGTGACTCTTTTTTCTTTGACGCAATATGATTCCATTTTTAATTGAAATAATCTTTTATGAATTTCTCATTTTGCATTGTGTCAGTCAAACTGAAAGGTTGGAGAATATCATAGAAATCTTTCCCCTGCGACCATTGATGCAGGAAATAAAGGCAATAATACCCGCAAAGAACACTGTTGATGTTTTGATACTGACTTGTGTTATAAAGTATTTGTTTCCCAGCGCTTTTGAATTCGAGAGGATAGCCCATTCCAAAACTATCAAAATACCACATGAATTTCTCCGATGGGGCGCAACAAACCCAATGAGTTCCTGCATTTTTGAGTGAATCAAGATTGATGATGCATGGGCTGTGTTTTTTGGGCATAGCTTCATCTCTTGCAAATATTCCTTTGAAATTGGGAATCCTCAGATATTCAATCCAATTCAACAGATCAATATTTGACAGCGGTTTAATTACAAATTTAGGAGGCTTCGCTTCGCTCAGCTTCATAGAAGTGCCCCGAGAAGTGGGATGCTGTTGAATGGACTTTTCGATCCCAGCAGAAGTCCTTTGCCCTTTTTTGATTTTTTTTTTCCCATTCCAACAGGGTTTCCCCAGCTTCCGATGAATGGAGGAGGTCGTGCCCAAGGAGTCCCCAATCTTGGAGCTCCTTTTCCTTTTGGGCGTCTTACTCTGGGAGCTCCTTTTCCTTTTGGGCGCCCAACTCTTGGTGCGCCTTTCCCAAACAGGTTTTTCACCATGTCAATAGCCAGCGGAATACCAATGGATGCTAGAATAGCGCCTAATGCTCCTCCAGATTGTTTTGTGGTTGGTCTCACAACTACTTGTCCTCCTGATTGCAAGGCAACCAAAATATCTTGTTTCTGTTTATTTGTCAACAAACTTTTATTGTCAATCAGTTTCTGAATTTTATCTTGGGGGATGAGAAACCCACCAATCTGACCGCCGCTTCCGCTTATCTTTTTAACTACTTGACTTGCTCCTTCACTCGCCAAACCAGCAAGTGCTGATAATCCCAGTGTTTTAGCCAGGGTTGGTGCAAGTGTTTTGGCTAGAGGTATAATAGCAGAAAATAGACTTCCACCTTGTTTCATTACTTTTCTGATTTGTGTTTTTGTTATCTTAATCTCAACTCCATTTCCCAGAGATTTTGCTTTTGCGATTCTTTTAATTTGATTGGCTGTTAGCATCAGTTCATCATTTCCACTTGTTTGATTGCTACCCAATCTCAGGGTGACTGGATTGTTTGTTCTGAATGCTCTTCCAAGCTTTTGTTTTTGCCCTTCAGACAAATTTACTTTATATGGGTGATATGTTGTCATTTTTAATGATAACATATGTTTTAGGCAATGACTAATTCATTTCCAACTTTATCAATCTTAGCTGTTTCCTCATAAAGAACCACTGCATGCACATTGAAGGCGGCAGTTGCATTGGCATTCAGTGTATATCGAAATATCAGTTGTTTGGGATCTCGTGTTGGTTTTTCAGCTTGGTAAGACAAGTCGAAATAAATGAGGCTATAAAGTGATTGAAAGTTAGCCAAATTCAAATGAGTCCCAGTGTTGAAGTCATTTTTCCTCATTGCATAAGCCATGACATCATTGAAGATTCTGACTTTTGATTCTGTGTCATAGTCAGTTTCAGGATAAAACACTCCATTTCCATACTCCAATCTGCAAGTTGACAAGGATGAGTTTGCATCTGCTGCATTCAGCTTGAAAGTGTCCATCAAATATGGAGAGTCTTCTGCAGGGTCATCATTGGGTGGAGCTGTTCTTTTCAGCCAGACAAAAATATGTTTAACATTATCAATGCTCGCTGAGATCTGGAAGAACCCTGATGATGTTGCAGGAGCTGATTGTTCATATGTTTCTCTCAGATACTTCCATTGCGATTCTTTCAGGAATGAACTGACAAATTTATCATAAAGAGAATATTTGGGAGTCAGTCTTGGCACCCACAGCAAAAATCTGTTGATAACAACTCTTCCGTCATCTGTACCATTTGCCATATGAATTAATTCAGAATCCTGTTGAAGATTAATTTCAAATTGCAGTTGCATTGGGACCAATATCCTGTCTTCCAGTTCTTCGAAAAAAGAGAAACGATTCAGGGGAATAATCGTGTTGACATTTTTTGCTCCTCCAGTTCCATTGTCTCGAAGAGCTTGAGTTTGCAGTCGTCTCGCTTCAAATCCTGTGTTATTCGCAGCTGTTGTTGCATTCACATCTAAATACCAGAAACTGTTCTTTGCTACTGATCTGCTGAAGTCATCTGAGTATTCCAACAGATTTTTAACAAACGTGACTTTATGCAGATTGTCAGGTTCGTAAACAATCTTCCCTGCAGATCTGATGGTCATGTGTTTTATCAGGGAATGTGAGCCATTTATGACTGTTATCCTATCAGCAGCAGCATATCCAGCACCATTTGCTAATTTCTGGAGTTGAAATTGCACTTCAAAATAAGCGTTATGCCAGTCATAAAAAGCCGATCTGTTATTAACGGTAAATTTATAACCATTTTTCGTTTGATGCTGCCCATTTGCTGGGGCTCTGAGTACATCATCCAACTGGAATCTTACTAATTCATTTCTTTGGAGATATTCATTCGATCGAAAAGCCATTTTGATAGATTATTTTAAATTCCTTGGCCACTGATCAGTCTATTCAAGATATCATTTGCACTTTCTCTCTGTGGTTGTTTCATAGGGAGCGAAGCAGAGAGCGAAGCAGGGCGTGATTGTGGTTTTCGTCCTCGTTTCGCGGGACTCGCAGATGGTTTTCCAATCTTCATGTTTCCCAGTTTTTTCATAATCAAATCACCTGATTTCTCCACCGCTGCTTTACCTAGTTTTTCTCCAGCGTGAGAAATTCCTGCGTCCAATGCTTTTTTCGTAAATGGTTTCGCAACTTTCTTGAGAATTCCTTTCATGGCTGGTCCTGCCATCTTTTTCAGTGGCTTGAAGATGGAATCAAAAATGATGCCTGTTCCTTTATGCTTATAAACAAACTTCCCCAGTTTGGGATGGTAATAACGAGAAAATTCATATGCTTTCATTTTATAGTCTTTTTTTAATATCAACGAGAATGCTGTGTCTGCCCCATTCAGGTTGACAATTCTTCTTTTCCCATCCGTGATATACATCCGAATTGAGCTGATCGTGTTTTTATTCACGGGGCAGAATGCTATTTTTATGGGTTCACGCTCAAAACTAAAAACTATATGATGCCTGCAGAACAGATGTGGAAAAGGAATAGATGATATCAGTCTCTTCCCCATCCACAAGTAAATCATTTGTCAGATCACAATGAATGTTCAACATATCAGTATCTTGACTGAGATTTGGAACTTTAGGGCCAACATTAACTTTCTCCTTCAGAATCTTTTTATCAAACCCCACAAGATCCCCGAAATTCGATTGGGTGAAATCCAGTTGATAATTTTCAGCCAGTGTTATTGTCACTCTGAAAGTTTCATTGCTGAAAGCAAGATTGATTGGAAAAACATCTTCTTTTCCATCGGATTTCACTACTGTTGCTTCCTGGATGAAATCATTTATCCCAGAATACCCCCAAACTCCAGCAGGAAAAGCAATATCGGAAAATGTTTTCCCGCCATCGGAGGAAAATCTAATCAGTTGATTTTTATATTGAGGATTGATGTTATACCTCGTAAAACTCATATTGATGATTCGTTTCAACCCAACAACATATTGTTCATTCGGATCAAGAATAATTGGACGATTAAATTTTGTTGTGAAATCTGCAGGTTTGTTTTGTTTGTTCTTAACAGCGTAAGATGATAAAACAATTTCTCTTTCCATTTTATGGTTTGAAATAGTTTTTATAGATCTTTTCATGCTGGGACTTGTTAATCACTGACTCTTTCAGGAGAAGATCGAGAATGCCCACTCCAGTGTTTCTGATTGCTAGATTTGTGTTCCCAGCAAGAATGGAGCCAATGATGACCTCAAGATTCTGGAGAAGTTCTGTGGGGTTGGAGAAAAAACGGACAGAACCACCTTTTCTCTCCCAGGCGTTCCGCTTTCTTCTTCTCAGCCCCGAGCCTTGAAATGATTTCTTTTGCTGTTTGTAATGGTTTATGTATTCATTCAGAACTTTAAAGGAACGATCTATTCTTTGATGTTGAAAATTCTTTTGCTCGGCAGTTATTTCCCCCTTATTAAACTTTTTGGTGAAAGAAGCTTTGTAACCTTTTAATTGGTTTCGTGTATGTTCTGCCCTAAAAAGAACGTTTTTCTCAAGATAGTTTTTTTCTGTGTTGCTGATAAATTCGGAGTTCCCAGAACCATATCCACTGTATCATAACTGAAAATATCCAGGTTATCTAGAATCTTGTTAGTGTCCGTTGTACTGTCTCCTTCTGTTTCATCACCCGGTGCCAGAGCATAATCAGGAGATTCATCTTCTTCATATTCAGGCGGGTCATCTCCTACCTCTTCCATTAGTTCGGCATAGGTTGGTGGATTTGCTGGGATTTGTTTAGCTGCTTGCGGTGAAACAATCTCATCATCAAACAAACCGCCAACATCCATCTCTTCAAATGGATCGACTTCCGGAAGGCAATCTATGCCTGGATCGACTTTTGAGGTTGTTGGTTGCCTCCTCCGAACTGGCAAAGCTGGCTGCCTCAAATTCGATGCAACAACCTCATCTAATTTTGCTGTTATGGGTTTGAACATTTTTTCAAATCCGATTTGACTTGTCTCTTCACCCAACTTTTTCTGGGTGATGACATCGTGAACAAAGTTGATTTTTTTACCCAAAGCAGATTTGCTTTTTGCCATTTCATTCCATTTCAATAAACTCATTTTAAGTCCACAAACATGAATTTGGATGAAGAACATGATGTTGAACAAGATGTTCATCTGAATTTGTCTTCTGGGAAATAAAATGAAGATTCCAAATTATGATTGCCAGGACCCAATCACAAATTTCAAGCAGCTGCATCCTTTCATGCCGGATCGAGCTTTCAGAATGTTGATCTGTGGTCCTTCAGGATCAGGGAAAACAAATGTTCTCCTGGATATGATCCTCCGCCTGCTCTACTACGATAAAATTTATCTCTACGCGAAAAATCTTGACCAAGCCAAATATCAACATCTGCTGAAAACATTTCACCCAATCAGTAAAGAAGCTGGGTATGACATCGTGGAAGCATCTCCGGATGAAATCATCCCAGTTTCTGAATTGTCAGGGGAGAATCAAAAACTGGTTGTTTTCGATGATTTTGTTTGCGAAAAGAATCAAAAACCCCTGGTTGATTATTTTATCCAAGGCAGGCATAAGAATTGTTCTGTCATCTATCTTTCACAAAGTTATTTCCAAACACCAAAAGATATCCGCCTGAATTGTTCTCATTTTTGCATCTTCGAATTCCCCAGCAACAATGAAGTTTCCCAACTCTGCAGGGAGACACAAGTCAGCAAAGAAGATTATAAGAAAGCAACACATGATCCGTTTTCTTTCCTCTATGTGGATAAGCCGAGGAAATTCATTGCCAAAAACTTTGATGAAAGACTTTAAAATGAGCTATTCAAATGGATTACTTTCTGAAACACACACCTCACAGGGAGGACGAGATGGAAAAGATGGAAGAGATGGATTGCCAGGAGTTGGTTTTAAACTGACATCAGAGGGGAATTATGACATGTCAAACAGAAAACTGGTCAATGTCGCTGAAGGAACAGGAAACAGTGATGTAGTCACAAAACACCAAGTTGATTCACTCAAAACATCAACCAATACCCAATTAGTTCAACTGAGAGCAGATTCTTTGCAGGTTGATGGTTCTTCCCATATGACTGGAGATCTGGATCTCAGGGGAAAGAAACTGATTCTTCCTGGAGAGATTGACATGGATCGAAAATTGATCACAAATCTGGATACTGATGAATCAAATGATCTTTCTGCGGTGAATATGGTGACGCTGAAAAAATATCACCCAGCTGCACCTGCTCACACGCATGAAGTAACGAAAGACATTGATTTGAAAGGGCTTTTCCATGTCACGCATTCAAAACAACAAACTTATTCCGATCTTTCCGCGAACTATAACAATCTGATCTCCTATGATGACGCAAAGAATGTTTTTGTCAGTCGGAAAGAGACATTCCCAATGGAAACAAGCTTGGATATGGGAACGAATTTCGTTTATAACGTGAAAGATCCAACAGCAATCGATCAAGCGACAAACAAAAAATATGTGGACACAGCAGTCTCCGGGCTGGCAGCTAATAAGCTTTCTTTGTCAGGTGGAACAATGACTGGGCAACTTGATATGGGATCGAAGAAAATCATTGGTCTTCCCGATCCCAAAACATCCAATGAAGCAACATCAAAACAATATGTTGATACACAGTTAAATAACAAGACAGTAGCTCTGGCAGAGGACATAATCAAAACAGAGGCTGACCTTAAAAAATATGTCAATGAATCGCATATATCTTCAACCTCCCACTTGAAGGATGAATTCCGGTATTTGATGGAGGATGTGGATGAATCCAGCTCTGAACATAATATGACAGTGACTGGAATAACTGATTTTGCAAGTTCTCCGCATCATTTCAATAAGAAGGCGTATGATTTGAAAATAACAAAAGATGTTTTCAATGAATACTCTTGGCGACTTGGATTTAACATGTTAAAACTTCCAGAACGGGAATATACGATTTGCATTGAATTCTTCCCCGCTTCCATGACGGGTGTTAGCGTTGACGTGGTTTCGACCAGCCTGAATATCAACCAACAATCAACAAAAAAATTTGCGAATTATTCAAGGTCAATTATTCACATGCATAAATGGCAGATTTCTCCACCTGAATATATTTATCTGGATCTGAAATGGCAGGGAACAGCATCATCAGCTGTTCAAGGCCCAGCAAATCTGATTATTTATGGTGTTAAAGGTTCTCAATCAGATGTGCCAAGTTCTGTTTATGATTCTCCCTTTGTTTATGAAAATCAGCGCATGGTAATGCAGACAGATATTGACATGAATAATCATCAACTGATTGGGAATAAATCATCTTTTTTCTTGAGTGGATTTATGGAGGACCCAGCAGTTTACATCAAGTTTAATGGAGATGATGATGATTTACCCATTCCTATTGAATGTAAATTAAAATCAGTTTTTGCTGAAATTTTGAATAAAAACCAAAGAATTTATCCAGCCATTACTCTTGAAATTGAGAAAAGAAATTTCACATCAACCACGACTGGAAGAAAACAAAAAATACCGATTAATCTCCCATTGAATGAATTTAATACTATACAAATTAGACCCTTCATTCAAGGAAACTCCATAAAATTTAATTACAGAGTTTGTTTATTGTTTGAAGTCTAAAAATGAAAACAGACAAACAAAACATCTTCAGTTTCAACCACATTAACCCCAACATTGGAGAAGAAAAACTGGAAGAGATCAAGCAACTCTATCGATTCTATTACAAAAGATTTTGGTGTTTGAAAAGAGCTCATAAACATTTCAAGCGAATGAATTTGTTTGTGAATTTGACGTCGTCCGCTCTTGTTGCGATTGGCGCAATTGCTGGAGGAGTGACAATGAATCCTGTGATTTTGGGAGTGATTTCAGGTGCAGGATTAATCGTCAAAACAGGGAATGAAATGAAGAAATATGGAAACAAAATTGAAATGACAAAGTTCGCGTTCACAACCTACGAGAAAACATTGACTGATCTGCGTTTTGCTTTGAGAAGTGGAAAATTTGATCGAGATGAATTTCTTCCAGCAATGGAAGCGGTTGATGGGATTGTGATTGATTTGGGATTGGATTTGGAAAAGTTTGAGAGGCAATATGAAAAACACTTTGAATAATTTTTTCATTTCTGGGAAATGAAAAACTCAGTTCTTGATGAATGTAGTTCGTGTCCACAATTCAGGTGCTGAGGTGCATGATTTTTGCGGATGAAAAGTCCATTGCCCTCTTGGGAGATTCTCCTTATACTCTTCCAAACCAGGATAAGATTTATAACCATGTTTGTCAAACCATTTTTGAACATCACAATAATCTTTCGCGCGAAACCACACACCTGAACGCATATTACAAATCACGATTTGATCATTTTTTTCTGCTGTTATGTCTGCAAATTCATGAGCTGAAGTGAACCCTTTGAAGTTTTCTAGCACTTTATCCCAAATAGAATCAGAAAAAACATAATTCTCATCTAGTGGTTGGGGAACGGGTTTGGGAGGAAGAGATGGTGGAGTTGGTTTCTCAACTTTTTCCACTTGAATTTTTCTCCATCACTTCTTCTGGTGAAACTGTTTCTCCCACTTTTCAACGCATTGCGAATGGTTCCTGAATCAATTCCCAGTTCCTTTGTAGCTGCTGAAACACTGGGAAAAATAGTTGTTGTTGAAGATGATGAAATGCGAATGGAAATGGATTGAATCTTCTTTGGAGTTGGTGTTTCATCTTCCAACCAGGGATTAGTCAACGGTCCTTTTTCAAAGGGTCTTGACAGGAATAATTTCTTCCCATCTTTCTTGACAAAACGTTTTTCAACATAACGATTGAACGCGGCATAGATTGCTTGGCGAGTTACTCCAATCCACTGAGCCATCTCAGCCATTGTTTCAAAAGTTTTCAGGGGTGGTTCTTCGGGAGAATTATGAACTGCCAATCGATCTTGACTTTGATTTGCAACTTTGACTTCTCGGCCTTGGAAAGTAAAAACATTCCTCCCTTCATTGATTGCTTTGTTGAGAGTTTTTGGAGTGAGCTTCATAATTCTTGCAAGAGCCGCCTGCGAAGCATATCTTGGACTGAGACGTTGTTTTGAAAACGCATCTATCAAAACCCACATTTTGATAGGTGACAAAAAAGAAAAAGAAAACCACAAAAATGTTCTCAAAGTTTTCTGGAGAAGATTTTGTGAAATGATTTTCTGGAGAAGATTTCCAAATGGATTTTATGCAATGATTTTCTGGAGAAGATTATCATTCCACATTTGGGATTTTCTCAAATGATTTATCCCACATTTGGGATTTTTGCCAATCTTTTTCCCACCAAAAAGTTTTCTAATCCGCACATTGGCAAATGAAAAAAGATGTTTCTGCCAAAATTTATCAGGAGAATATTTTGTTTCATTGAAAAGTTCATCCAGGGTAAATAAATTCAAAAATAAAAAAAATAAAAAAATAAAAACAAAAAATAAATTTTTTCAGCCTCCTGAGGAAAATAAAAAATGAAAAAAGATGTTTCTGCCAAAATTTATCAGGAGAATATTTTGTTTCACAAAAAGATGTTTCTGCCAAAATTTATCAGGAGAATATTTTGTTTCATTGAAAAGTTCATCCAGGGTAAATAAATTCAAAAATAAAAAAAATAAAAAATAAAAACAAAAAATAAATTTTTTCAGCCTCCTGAGGAAAATAAAAAATGAAAAAAGATGTTTCTGCCTACTTTAACTTAAACTTCCAAAACCATCACAAATGATTTCACATCTGAGATGTCAAATCAAACTTCATCCTCATCTTCATCTTCATTCCTGTCCTCATATTCATCAAAAGTTGAGGCAGTTTGAACCATTTCCTCCACAAGAACTTCATCAACAATCGCTGTGATTGATTTAACATTTCCGCAGAAAAGATGTTTGATGGAAAAGACAACTTGCCCAAAAAGTGGCATGCCAACGAGTTCTTTTTGTTTCAGGATGGGTTTTTTCTTCCCATCAACCAACTCCCAAAAACGACAAGAGAAATCTGCTTTGGGGATTTTGGAGGGATAAATCTTGGCAAAAATCTTTTCTTGCTCAGATTTATCAACTTTCAAGGGAGTGAAATCTTCCGCGTGAAACTTAGCAAAAGATGGAGAAAGTTTTTTCACTTCTGGTTGTTTTTTCACTGCAGCTGAACGAAGATAAGATTCCAGTTTGTGGAAAAAGGGGATGTTTTCTTCAGGGAGATTGATACCCAGTGAAAAAGAATCTCCTTCATGAGCAAAGATTTTAAACTTTGTTTTGAGTTTCAGTTGAAGTTTTTGATCATTGAGAGAACATGGGAGAAGACAATATGAAATCTTTCCAGAGGTTCGTTTTTGAGGTTCTTGGAGAGTGATATCGGGATTCATTTTCTTGGTTGAGATAAAAAAAATCATTTTATTTCCAAATCCATTTCTCCATAAACTGCCAATCTTCTTTAGTTTTGACTGGAAGAAAACCAGTAGCCATGTCAACAGCTTTCTGAAAGTTGATTTCATGTTCAACCCCTTTCATCCATGCGATTTCTTCATCCGTTTTATGAAATTTGGAATGAAACCAACTTACATGGTTTTGCATTTTTCTTTTCATTTTTTATCCAATGGAGAAAAAATTCAAACTTTCTCTATGAGTTCCACAAAGTCTTTGTGATTTGCAAAACCTGAAGTGTGATCTATGGTTGATTTTGGTCTTGATTTCTTTTTGATCTTTTGAATGATTTTTACATCCCTTTGATTTTCCCTCAATTTATCAATAAGGAAATCAAAATCAGGAGATTTCCATGTAATGTGATGAGTGATATCCTCTGAATCAAGGAAATGTTTTTTCTTCTTGAGAATTTGATTGAAAAAAACTGTAGTTGAAATTCCAAACTTTTCTAGTTCATCACAATCAAAAATATCTTCTCCATCAACTTGGAGAAAAGGTTCATCTGTCATTTCTTCCTGAATAAAAAAAACTTTTCCATCTTTCCTTTTAAATTTTTTGTTTTCTCTTTTGAGGACTCTCCAAATGTTGGTGGTAGGGATGCTTGTTTCTTGACTAGCTTCCTTGAATGTGTAGAAAATTTGTTTTTCTTTTCCTTCTTCTTGGATTGAAAACTTCATTTTATTTGGGAAAATATTTTGTTTGTTTAGCCAAATAAAATGAGACTCAAAGAGTTAAGAAATTGGGCACGTGAAGAAGGAATTGTTGGGTATTCCAGAATGTCCAAAGAAGAACTTGAAGAACTTTGGGAAGAATCACAACCCGAAAGACCGAGAAAG
The DNA here is from genome assembly GCA_024195265.1 of Dendrophyllia cribrosa. Classification (NCBI taxonomy): domain Eukaryota; kingdom Metazoa; phylum Cnidaria; class Anthozoa; order Scleractinia; family Dendrophylliidae; genus Dendrophyllia; species Dendrophyllia cribrosa. The sequence goes on along the minus strand of JAJLRJ010000001.1, from coordinate 46,518,526 downwards.
AAAGGAAAACTCCCTCCCCGAATGAAGTTCACAGCCCCGAAAACCCTCCTAGATTCGAAAAATAAAAATATTTCAGCGCCTATTTTAATTCCGGAAAAAAGAAAAGTTCCTTCCAGAGAAATTCCCAGAGCCATTGAACAAAATGTGGAAACTGTTGTCGATTGGTTGAATTGGTTGGAAAGTGCAGATGATGTTGATGTTCGGAGGAGATCGAATCCCGCGGTTGAAAGATTGAAGAAGCAGATTGCTAAATTGTGGGAACATGATTTTGTTGTTGAAGAAAGAAAATCCGCTTTGAGAGGTTTTGCAAAATCATATGGCATTCATGGACGTCCAGGTTTTGCTCCCCGAGAATTTTTGGAGACGGCGAGCCGGAAACTCATTGATTTGTTTGAGAGAAACAAAAGAACAAAGACAAAGATGATTCTTTCCTGTCGAATGAGTCGCACGGATTTGTCAACTGGAGAAGTGATTGAGGAGGTGGTTGATTTCCATTCCCGAATTGAAGTGAATTTGGAAGGAACATCCAGGGAAGAGATGCTCGATCGCATGGTTGAAAGAATTCTTGAAAACCTTGCAAATTTTCAAAGGAGAGGATCAAATTGGAGATTTGAGGAAGTGATAGATTTGAAGATTCTTTTCACCGAGTATCGGCCATTAGGTGGAAGTTCTTATATTCCACTTCCTACCACATTGAAAAACAAGAAAGCTGTGGTAAATTTGAAGAATAATGATGAGATGTGTTTCATATGGAGTGCGACAAGAGCTTGCTTCCCAGTGGAGAAAAATGCAGAAAGAATTTCAAGAGAAATGAGGCAGCAAGCGGAAAGCTTGAATTGGGAAGGAATTTCATTTCCAACTCCCCTGAGTGATATTGGGAAATTCGAACGGAGGAATTTGGGATTGGCTGTGAATGTTTTTGGGTTTGAAGGTGGATGTGTTTTTCCCCTGAGAATTTCTAAAGCGAAAGGAAAAATGATTGATCTGTTGTGGATCAAAGACGGCTCGAAAACTCACTTCTGTTGGATCAGAAGTCTTAGTCGTCTTTTGACGAATCAAATGACAAAACACAATGGTGCAGTTGTTTTCTGCAGAAGATGTTTGAACCATTTCCCCAATGAAGAAAGATTGGAGAAACATGTGGCATCATGTGAACAATTTGAAGCTGTGAAAATTGTTATGCCAGTTGAAGGTTCAACCGTGAAATTCAAGAATTTCAACAGGAAAATGATTTTTCCATTTGTGATCTATGCTGATTTTGAAGCGAGACAACTCCCCGTTTCATCTGTGGGACCAAATCCAATGGCAAGCTTCACAGAGAAATTTCAAAAGCACATTCCCTGTTCTTTCGCTTTCCATGTCGTTTCACCTTTTGTGAAACGAGATCCAGTTTTATTTCGAGCAGAAAATGATTCTGTGGACGTTGGGGAAAGATTCGTGAAAGATTTGGTGCAGTTTGTGAAAGGAATTCAAGAAGAGGTGAAGTTCCCGAAGCGGATGAATTTGGGAGAAAAGAGAAAGAAAAATTTGATGCAGCAACTGTTTGTTGGATCTGTGGAAATCCATGGCAGTTGGGAGAAAAACCAGTCAGAGATCACTGCCACTTTTCCGGAGAATTCAGGGGAGCCGCTCATGACAATTTCAACCTGAACTTCAGGAAACCAAAATTCACCCCTGTGTTTTTCCACAACCTAACTGGTTATGACGCTCATCTTTTCGTGAAAAATCTGGGAAAGATTGAAGGAGATATCACTTGCATCCCCAACAACGAAGAAAAATATATCTCCTTCTCCAAGAAAATTCTGTTGGGAACAAGATTGAATGACAAAGGGAAAGTTGTGAAAATTTGGCATGAAATTCGATTTCTGGATTCAGCTAGATTCATGGCAGCTCCCTTGGGAAACTTGGTGAAGAATTTGACGGATGAAGACTTCCTGGAAACTCAGAAAGTCTTTGGTGAGAAATGGAAGTGGATGAAACGGAAAGGAGTTTTTCCATATGAATGGTTGGATTCAGTCGAGAAATTTCGGGAGGAAAAACTGCCTGAGAAATCTGCCTTCTTCTTCAAACTGAATGATGAGGGCGTCTCCGATGAAGACTTCGAGCACGCCTGGAAAGTTTGGAAAGAAATGGAGATGAACAACATGGGAGATTTCCACGATGCATATCTGAAATCAGATGTGACTTTGTTGGCGGATGTGTTTCAAGAATTCAGGAAAGTTTGTCGGAAACATTATGACGTCGATCCTGCATGGTTTTACACTTCTCCCGGTTTGGCTTGGGATGCAGCTTTGAAGGAAAGCGGAGTTGAATTGGAACTGCTGAATGACCCAGATATGTTGCTGTTCTTTGAGAGAGGAATTCGTGGAGGTGTTTCAACCATCCTTCACAGGAGAGCAAGGGCAAATAACAAATTCATGGGAGATGATTTCGATCCGAAACAACCTAGCACATTCGTTCCCTATTGGGATGCAAATAGTCTCTATGCTTGGGCAATGACAAATCCACTTCCTGTGGGTGAATTTGAGTGGATGAACGAAGAAGAATTGAAAAACTGGGAACATGAAAGTTGTGTCTTAAAAGTGGATGTGGAAATCCCAGATGAATTGCATGATTTCTTCAATGACCTGCCGCCTCTTCCAGAGAGAGTTGTGATGGGAGGAGTGGAAAAGTTGATTCCCAACTTGAATGACAAAGAAAAGTTAATTGTGCACCGGAAAATCTTGAAACAAGCTCTGGATCTGGGCTGCCGCTTGAAGAAGATTTGGAGAGGAGTGAAATTCAAGGAAGAAAAGTGGTTGGACTCCTTCATTCGAAAGAACATTGTGTTGAGGCAAAAATCCAAGAATGCCTTTGAGAAAGATTTCTTCAAGTTGATGAACAACGCTGTCTTCGGAAAAACAATGGAAAACATCAGAAAGAGAATTGACTTCCATTTGGCGACGTCGCAAGAAAAACTGATGAAATTCTCTTCCAAATGCAACTTTGAGCATTGGACAGTGTTTGATGAAAATTTAATTGGAGTTCATATGAAGCGAATCAAAATGATTTTCAACAAACCTGTTTTTGTGGGGCAAGCAATTTTGGACATTTCAAAGACTTTGATCTATGACTTCCACTATGGATATGTCAAAAAGAAATGGGAAAACGCTCAGTTGTGTTTCACTGACACTGACTCCCTGCTCTATGAAATTGAAACAGAAAATTTGTTTGCGGACATCGCAGGAGATGTTGATGCGAAATTTGATACTTCTGAATTTTCTGAAAAGCATCCTTGCGTTGTGGATGGTACTCTGGAGAGGAAAAACAAGAAAGTTTTGGGACTGATGAAAGATGAAACTCGTGGAGAAATCATTGAAGAATTTGTGGGATTGAGATAAACTATATTCCTTCAAGTTGCATGGAGGTGGGGGAATAAAGAAATGCAAAGGTGTAAAAAAGAAAGTTGTGAAAAAGCGACTCTCGCATGAAGACTTTGTTGCCTGCTTGGAAAGCCAAAAACCGGCAATGAGACAGATGAATTGCATCAGAAGTTGGAAGCATGAACTCTTTTCCCAAACTGTGAACAAAACTGCATTGAGTGCAAATGATGACAAACGATTTGTGTGTGAAGATGGGATTGCCACTCTCGCTTGGGGGCATTGGCGACTTGAGGGAATGGATAAGGAAGAGCCGCCACGAGTGAAATCTGATGAAAAACAACGGATAGTTGAGGCGGGTTGGGAAAAAGTTCGAAAAGAACCACCACAAGTGAAATTTAATGGAAAACAACAGATTGAAAAGTTATTGGGGATGGTTGGGATTGGTTGAATTTTATGCTGAATTTGAGGGGGTCGTAGTTATCCATTGAGAAGACTGGCTCACTTCTATTTCACGCTAATTTCAAACGTTTCTCATTGCGTAGTCATTCCCTAAGTTACGCAATAGCAACCCATTCGTCATATCACACAACCTATTCAAGTCAATGACGAACGTATCAGATAGTGTGAGATAGATTTGAACCAGTTCTCACAATAAACTACACAATAACATACGTTCGAAATTAGCGTGAAATAGAAGTGAGCCAGTCTTCTCAATAGATAACTACTGACTGTGTGTGTTGTGATTGGCCAAAGTAATCACTTTGGTTTTGGTTTTATGACACTTGATTGAAAACCAATCTATGACAATGCTTCATGTAATTACTACTATGGTTGTTGGTATGGTATGGGTGTTGGTATGGTTGTTCTGTGCTCTGCTATTCTTTGCTACTGTAGTCTCATTACTGTTTTTGGTGAGATTAAATTATTCTTTTTATTGCAACTGTACCAGTTGTTGTTTTTTTGTACAGCATCACTCTTCAGCAGCAGTTAACTCCTGCGATCTCATCCATACAAGGAAAATAGTGAATTGGGTCAGCAATTATTTGATACCCAGTATATGGAACCACAGGGAGCCCATACAATCTGTTTGTGTAACATAATGACCGTTTGTAATTTTATAGGAAATGTATGGGATTTACCTAAATTTCATATTATGGCGACGTATCGCCAATTATAATTCAACACACTGATACACTGCCCAAATATGGTCAAAAAGTTATCGATATATGTTATGTCCACATGACGTATAACCAGCGATGGCGGTAAACTTGGCATTTTGAAGGAAAGTGAAAATGACTGCTGCCTGCAATTTCGTGTTTTTGGGCGAAAAAGTGCGTGAACTATTAGTTAAAAAAGGGAAAAGAAAGAAAAAAAGAGAAGAAAAGAAAAGAGAAAAAATATTGTTCACATGATTGGTCAGGACAAAAAAGGCGCGAAATTTTCGCGTTGTCCCGGTCGCAGTGTTTCTTGGCGTAGCTGAATGAAAACTGGTTCAAAGTTTAACCGCTCGACAAGGAGTGAATGAAGGAGCACAATTTTCGTAAAATTCCTTTGGTAATCACCTCTGGAATATGATATAAACTTGATGCTTTCTCAGAAAAGTTTCTGATCTCGTCATTACGGCTGTAGGAGCTCAAAAACGAGCAAGTTTGTAAACAACATTGATCGACTCAGCTTGTACTTCGATGTTTGATAATTTGGTGCTGATGGAAGGGAATAAAAAGCCAAATCAACTACAGGTACGATGTTTTAACCGTTTCTTGTATCCTTTAGCTGTGAATTTTTGTACGCTGCAGTTCTTTCCGACTTTTCGCCGCTATGTTTAGGTTCGTAGCCGTGTGTTTGTTCAATTTGTTCATTGATTCTGAATTGAACTTTTTAAGATACGAAACACTTGTAACTAAGACATTCTATGCCATTTTACTGTGTTTTAATTCTTGTAGTCACTACTCTGTCCCGTTCTTTGAGTAGACGAAAGCTCTTCGTAGAAACTCTCAACTGATTGTGTACGCTAAATTAATTTTAGCTTGGCAAAAGTTTTGGCATTCGCTGTTTGTTGTTTAAGAAATGGTCCGAGGTAAAATATTGTTGTTAGCCTTTTTACTTAATGAAAGGTTGTATATCTCAATGATTTTTTTCTCGAAACTGTGATTTGTTATCAATGTCTTGAATTATAAAACAGTTATAGTGTTCAAGTTTGCGCAATATTGACAAAGGCGCCACTTTCATTCCTAAACTGTGTGATGTTGCAAGTTTCGCGCGTTAAAACATATGTAAGCTTTTTTTAAAATAAAAGGCTTGTCGGCGATATTTTTTCTTCAAACTGTGCTTTGTGTTATCAATGTGTTGAATTATAAAACTATTATAGCGCTCAAGCTTGCGTGCTATTGCCTAATTTTAGCCGACTCGGCCTACGGCCTCGTCGGCTAAGTATTAGGCGATATCACGCGCGCTTTCGCGCTATAATAGTTAAATGTATGTACTGATCAACGCTAAATAAACGTTAAATAACCTTATTTGTTGCCTGTTGTCGTCCTTTTGCCGTAAAAGTGATATTTTGAGCGATTTTGAAGGATTCTGAGTTCGCCGTTGACTCCCGGGGGGGGGGGGGGGGGGGGGGGGGGGGGGGGGGGGGGGGGGGGGGGGGGGGGGGGGGGGGGGGGGGGGGGGGAAGGGGGTACTCCCTATAATGGGCTATACAGGGATGCTCCGCCCGAAAGGGGTACCCTTTTTAGGCTGGAGGTATATGATGAAAGGGTCGGGATTTCACGAGTTGAAGTATGTGTAAGGGTAGGGATTTCACGAAGAATAGGAAATGGTAGCGAAAACACGAGTTGAAGCATAAAAAAGGTAGGGAAAACTGCCATTTAAGTATTATAAAAAGGGCCTTTCAAAATATATCAAACAGACGCACGCAAAGGCTATATGAAAGGGGTACCATTTTCAACGAAAGGTATATGAAAGGGGTGCCATTTTCAATGAAAGGTATATGAAAGGGGTACCTTTTCTGTCAAAAACGGTATATGAAAGGGTATGGGTTTGGACCTCGGGGCGGAGCATCGCCGTACAAAACTTTGTTGAGTACCCACCCCCCCCCCCCCCCCCCCCCCCCCCCCCCCCCCCCCCGTCTCCCCGGGCGTTGACTGTACGTCTAAGAGAAAGACAAGGGTGGAAATAGATTTTTGAACGGCTCCAGCGCCGAGGCGATTTTTTAACATAAAATCGCATCGCTCGGCTTTCAAACCACGCAACAGAAAGGCCGAAAGATTCACGCTTCTTCTCGTACCTCTCGATCGAAAATCCGTCCAAACGGCCCGGAGCTAGCCGTCGAAGAAAGTCAAAATCCCACACTTTTTCAAGCGGTCGATATTCGTATCAACACTTTGCTGTGCCAGCCAGAAACCGTCCTGCTGATTGCCTCTTTCTGATTGGTCGCCGTTAAACAATAACCGATTCAAAATACGTACCGAGGGTGGGGAGCCATAGGCATTTTCATTTTCTTCCTGGGTATCCGGTAGTCGCCGCTCACACGACCCGAGTCTGGTAAGTAAACGGTTCGACCTTACGAAAATGCCTATGGCTCCCCACCCTAGGTACGTATTTTGAATCGGTTATTGTTTAACGGCGACCAATCAGAAAGAGGCAATCAGCAGGACGGTTTCTGGCTGGCACAGCAAAGTGTTGATACGAATATCGACCGCTTGGAAAGTGTGGGATTTTGGTTTTCTTCGACGGCTAGCTCCGGGCCGTTTGGACGGATTTTCGATCGAGAGGTACGAGAAGAAGCGTGAATCTTTCGGCCTTTCTGTTGCGTGGTTTGAAAGCCGAGCGATGCGATTTTATGTTAAAAAATCGCCTCGGCGCTGGAGCCGTTCAAAAATCTCTTTCCACCCTTGTCTTTATCTTAGACGTACAATCAACGGCGAACTCAGAATTCTTCAAAATCGCTCAAAATATCACTTTTACGGCAAAAGGACGACAACACACAACAAAAAAGGTAATTTAACGTTTATTTAGCGTTAATCAGCACATACATTTGGCGATACGTCGCCATAATATGAAATTTAGGTAAATCCCATACACTTCCTATAAAATTACAAACGGTCATTATGTTACACAAACAGATTGTATGGACTCCCTGTGATATAACAAAAAACTACAGAAGACAATGAACCAACTCTCATCCAATCAAAATAGTACTATACATCCACTTTCAGACCAATTTTAATTTCCTTCTGACAATAATTAATAAAGAGAGATGGGAGGGGGAGCGGGGTAGTGCCTTAGGGTCTTTTAGTACCCAGTCCCGAGAAGTTACAGCGTCCCACAGCTCAAAACCCAGTACCAGTTCCCATTTATTTTAAGAAGACAGGAGTCTGAGTACAAGTTAAATGGAAGAGAATGGGAACGAGAATGTCTCAAATTTCGAGGCCATTATTGTGGCCAACCCAACCTCTCCAGTTAAACCAGAACTTCCAACTCTCCTTCCCCTGTCGCTAAACTTTTGCGGTGCACCCTCTCCGAGCCTCGCGAGGTTCTGCGAGACACGTATTTCTAGTATTATACTATTTTTAATCGTGACCTTGATATTTTTGCCATAAACATTAATTAGTTCGTAATTTGAATGAGATTTTTCGCAGTTATTCTGTATACTTTTCGTCATTCCTTCAGTTGATTATTGATTTATACTCATTTCTTGTCGACGGCTATTAATTGGCCTTAAAATACCGCCACTATAAAGCAACGTTTACCGCTCTGTAACGTTTTCCTAAGTCTTACAAAATCCGTACGATTACAGCCGAATGAGCGATCGAGCGATCGAGTGATCGAGCGATCGAGCGATCGAGCGATCGAGTGACAATTTTTACCTAATTGCTACAAATCGTTTTATGCTTCACGTATTCACGAGTTAAAAATGAAATATCGTAAACGCTGGAAAAGGAAGTACTGCGCTTTATATATTTCTGACTGAATAAAGTCTGGTTTCTAAACTCACCCCCTTCGGCCGGTGCTTGGCATTAAGTCTGGCGGGAGTGGCACTACGCATAGCTATCTAGTCGCTTTGTAATTTAGGGGACTTCACTAATTAACCAGAAGCCGAAACCAGTAATCAGAACTGAAATACGTAACACGAACACGCCATCCAAGAATAAGATTTAATTAAAACGACTTTATACAAACCGTAAATTATATATTCAAAGCATAACGCAACAAGCCACATAATCAATTATCCCTTACCAAGTTTTTTCCAGACTTCGGTGTCAGATAGGGCAGTTGAACTTGTGTTAAGTTCTTTGTTTTGTGGAAACAATAGGTACCAGTATAGCTCACCTATGCCCAACAGTGATTGTTTATCCAAATCTCACTCGCCAATTTGTTTTGAAGCGCTAGCTATTGGCTTTTCAAGGATTTAAACAGAGTAGGCCCAATATTGTACTGATTTTCTCCTAACTTAAATATCAAAACTTTTGCCAATTAAAAAATAAGTAACACAAAGCTAATTATTCATTACTACCAAAGGCACACGTATAGTTTGAGTATTAAAGTAACATTAATCAGAAAGACTACCTCCTTGCTGGCCTCCTGCTGCACTCGCTGCGCTTCCCGGTGGTGACACCGGCGGTGCAGGTTGTCTTCTTATTTCTATGTAGAAAGACATTTATCCAAAGCATGGTTAATTTAGTAACCTCCAAAGCCCCTATTTCCACAAACAACCACAGGAACAATACAATCGACACTATTCGAAAGACAGGAAATGACAGTAGTAATTAGAGAAAGTGTTCATTAAATTCTATTAATTTAGAAAAATAATGAAGTTATTTTAGGATATGCTCTTTTAATTCTCTGTCGTTTTTTAGCCACTTACCTTTGGGTATTTCACAAATATAAGGTCTCTTCCAACGTGTCGGGTCAAGATCGTTAAAAAGCCCTTTACTTCGAAATGGATAATCTTTGGACATAACAGCGACGTTTCCGTCTCCAGATGGCTCACGCCTTTGCCATTTTTCAATGGTCAGCGGCTTTCCATTAACCCACTTCCAGTCCCCCTGCTTTTTTAAACCTATGTGCCATTCGTTTACTCGCGGGAGTGTAATCTTTTGAATCTCACTATTGATGAACTCCCATTCTTCAGGCGTTTCCATGGAAACTAGATCGCCGCCATGGCTTTTGCAACTTTGTTGGTTTTCGTCCCATGTTCCGCCGCTTCGGGCAATTATGTAGCAAGAATTGGCATAGCAACTGTCTCCAACATCTGACAAAAGTAATAGGAGTACATCAAATATTGGTTACTACAGGCACAGCCCCCTCAAGATTGGACCACATATGGTGTGTGCATAGCGTTATGTCGACATTTTTACAATGTCTCATGTATAACACCAACCACTGGTTTGACAAAGCAAGCTGTTTATTATGCGTTTTTGCTATCGAAACATCCTAATTTCCAAGAGGTACAGTTTATCTAATGTAAATGCAGATTCAACCATTGACAAGACTCTCGTCTAAATGCACTTTTAATTAAGAACATTTCGTAAATTCTAGAGTCAATTACGTACACTTTTCCCCGTGTTAAATGTTTGTCATTTCATTTTGACCCATAGTAACAGGTGCACGATAGTCGCCAACTTTTTAAAAGGTTTTTGAACTTAGAACTTAATGTTATTTGAACACGGTGGGAACATTCAGTGGGTAAAATTCTTATAAAGAAAGACTGGTCTTCAAGTAGATTGAACAGTAATTACTACACTATGCATCGTTATAAATATCTGTAATTATATAAATCAATAGCAAGGCTATTATAACGATAATGAACTACGATGGTAAAAATTGGTAAGGAATTCTAAATTTATAAAGGATTGCCCCGTAACAGGAGAATCTTCGTTTACCAGCTTCTGTATGGGCGAATAGCAGGACAAACAGGAATGGTTGAGAGGTTGAGCGGTTGAGTGGTTGAGTGGTAGCTATTCACACTGCATAAATTATAAGCAAAGCATATAAGACCAACAAAATATGAATAAATTGTCATTCCTTCAAGTGCAACGGCTCCGTCGACATCAAAGTGTCTCTCGCTTTCTGAACGCCAGCGCTGAGCTTTTATTGCAGACGGTAACATGTACACCAGCCTTTGGAGCTCATTCGGTTAAGAGACTCAGGTAAAGACTACAAAATTGATGTATTTGACATGGAGTGTATTTTTTGTTGGCACACGTGGGCGTCTCTTTCGCTTCAGTGTTTGTTGTCATTGTTGTCGCCGGCGTACAATTTCGAGCAACCTCCATAAATTTTTGTTGCATTTCATCGAATATATTGTTCTAATATAAATGTGGGCGATATACCGCCAGTTTTTTGTTTCCTTTTTGTAGGATGGATTGCTCGGCTGGGGCTTAATATTGGAGCAAACACCGCAATTATCTCTTACTGAGCAAGCGCCCGTTTTTTGAGGTTTGGGAGAGTTCCGCCGTACCTTGGAGCAAGTCATTCGGCTCAATATTTGAACGATGACCACGAATGTTTTGTGCTCATGTTTTGCCCTCAATTGTAAGAGGTATTTTTGCCGTCAAATGTTGTCATCACGTGTAGTTGCTAGAAATTAGCATATATTAGGCTTGCCTCTCAGTGAAATGATTCTGTCGGCGAGGGTCCGTCAATTGATCACTAATGAGTGTTTTCAATGATTTTTGTATTGCGCTCAGAGTTATATTCTCACGTGGAGATTTGTCTCTCAGTGAAATGATTCTGTCGGTGAGGGTCCGTCAGTTGATCACTGATGAGTGTTTTTAATGATTTTTGTACGTATTGAGCTCAGAGTTATATTCTCACGTGGAGATTTGCCTCTCAGTGAAATGATTCTGTCGGCAAGGGTCCGTCAGTTGATCACTAATAAATGTTTTTCAATGATTTTTGTGTTGAGCTCGGGTTTATTCTCACGTGGAGATTTGCCTCTAAGTGAAATGATTCTGTCGACAAGGGTCCGTCAGTTGATCACTAATGAGAGTTTTCAATGATTCTTACGTTTAAAATAAGAAATATTTTACCATTCAACTATTCAATGTACATAGAGTAAATTCTGAAAATAACTTTCTAGGGGTGATAGGCACTTTAAGACTACGTTTACACTAGAGGAGATTTTTCCGGATTCATAAATGTTTCCGGATTTATTAAATTTAGGGTATTCGGATTCGCAGCCGTTTATACTAAAGGGTATTCGGATTCGCAACCGTTTACACACATCGATAAATCCGAGGACATTTATGCGGGAACGATTACAAAGCAGGCGAAAAAGTATCCGGATTCATGGGAACAACTGTTTACACTTCAAAACATTGCGGATTTACAGTAATCGGATACAAAGTATTCACTTTAGATTTCGGATTCAAAATCTCGGGAGACGCGACCAAACCGGGACGTTTTTATTTCGGATTCATCCACCTGCGTGTAAACGGCAAAACGAATCCGGTACCAAAATGTTCCGGATTCGTCACGAATCCGGAAAAATCTCCTCTAGTGTAAACGTAGTCTAAATGTTCTACGTAGTATCAGCCTTGCTCTATACTGATTGTATTTCTATTTTTGGCTGATTAGATCTGCTCAAGATCCTACATACACAAGCAGCATTTTCGTTCGCGGTCCTTTGCTTCTTAATTACTATTATTTCCCAGTATCATAGCAGTTCCAAAATGGCGACAACTTCGGAGTATAGATATGCTTTAATTTAACAGCCGCCATTTTTTACGATTCTCGCGCCCAAAACATGTTGTTGGGCCCAGTTTACGACCGCGCTATTGACGTTCGGGACGACCAGGACGATCAGTTATAAGAACCCAAATCGCTTGAGCCGTCCCGATCGCCTGAGTCGTTTGCAAAAAAACGTTTGAAAAGACTCGGACTACCGGGACGGTTACATGAGAACCAGCCTTTATCAGCTCACATGACGCTTTCGACATTGCTGATCCTAGCAATACGCAGGACGCATGTCATATAAAAATCTAGTATGTGGCAAAGTCGCCATTAGCCTCTCGTTGCTCACTGGTTAGAGCATGCGACCAGTGAGCGAAAGGTCATAGGTTCAATTCCTGTCAGAGACTGAGATATTTTTCTTTGTCCCACGCTCGTGACATGATGAACATTACATCTTTTCATTAGCCTTTCTAGTAAACAGATTCTGTTCAGCTGACAGTTGACATTAATTTATATCAGCTTACTATCATCTTGAAACGCAGGATTTATCTTCACTTGTTATTCGTAAAATACCATCAATATACAAGTTATGAAAAATGCTCTCAAACACCCAAGCAGTGCTGACGGTTAAAGACCAAACTAATCAAAGGCTCCTATGGGCCAACTTGTGAATATGGAACGCTCTTTTTAACCCGTGAATACGCGAAGCGTAAAACGAGTTGTAGCATTCAGCTGTGTAGTCACTAGATCACTCGATCACTCGATCGCTCGCTCAATCGGCTTTAAATATTTGTTGGTAATTCCGCTGACTAGCGCTACACCATTTATTTGTCTCGTTTCATACAATGCATATTTATGTCACGCTAACACGTTTCATCGTTTTAAACATATTTGCTCTTCAACGAACGATGTTCGTCGCAGATCTTTGACCGGTACAAGTTTACACAAGGCCTCTATGTTTTAATATTATATCGCGTTTCACCACAAATGTCACAACAGATTTAACGCATTACGACATCAAGAGAGATCCAGTTCTCTCGTTTCACACAATGAATATTTATGTTACGCTAAGACATGTTTGTAACTCGTGAATACGCGAAGCGTTTAACGAGTTATAGTTGTCGGATCTCCGTTAAAATATTAAAATTGAACCCCATAAGGCACTTAACCCGTGTTTCAAATAACTCATGCTGGATGCATTAACGGAGCTTCCTAGCTCTTAGACACGACTAATAAACACCGAATAAACTCGAAAGAACTGAAAACCATCTAAGAAACTATTCTAATTTCCAACAGAGAAAATTACATTCTCAAAAAGACTTGGATCTTTATCCATGAGCAAAGAAATACTATCTCACAAGTTATGCTAACCATATAAGATACTAATGCTCGGCATGAGAAAAATAACTGATTCTAACATTTCAACAGCGAAACATTTATATTTCAGCGGGTACCTTAGATCTTCTAAATTACAATTTTTAAATCATTTCTTAGTGTGACATGAATATGCATTGTGTAAAATGAGAGAACGGAATGACGTGATGCGTTAAATTTTGATAAGCAGTGGTGAAACGCGATATATTAATACATAGAGACATTGCGTAATCTTGTACCGGTCAAAGCTACTTGACGAACAACGTTTCCTATCAAAACATTCATCTAATAACAACGATGATTCCTCTTGGCTCCGAATTTCGAAACAGACTCCAGAAAACAACAGACAAGTAAACATCTACCATTTTAATCCCATATGCAGTTTAAAAATAAGAGTATTCAGTTTAAAAATAAGCGTATCGGTTCCCTATGATCGGTCTAAGCTTTTAGGTTGTTTTACAGAGCGGTCAAAGAATAGACGCGTAAGCAAATTTGAAACATTACTTCACTCAGTTCTCGATGCCTATTTGTTTCACGCTAAGACATACGGTTTTCGAAATAAAGTTTGATTTATTTAAACGTTTTCAAATGGCAGCAAAACTTCACAAATTTATAAACACCTACCGCGCTGTAGCGTTTTTTAAGTCTCGAAAAATTCCATTTGAAGTTCTCCAGAGCTCAAAACATTATGCAATGGTCAGTGGAATTACCAAGAAAAGTTTACAGCCAAGTGATCGTGGGTCGGAGCGATCGAGCGAGCGATGGAATGACTTTTGGTCCCACTACTGTACCTCGTTCATTACGCTTCGCGTATTCATGAGTTAAAAATCATATATATTAAACTGTTTACAAAACATTTTGCCGGTTTGAGGATTCTATCCATGATTTCTCCGCGTCGTCATTTTAAACGAGGAGAAGGTGATAAGGTGACTAAGTTAGTGACGAGGTTGCTTTTTATATTTGCTGAAGTATGTTGTAGTTTTCGATATTTTAAGTACTGTTTAAAAAACGAGCAGTAGTGTACTATCAGGTTTAAAAACTCAAGGCGAAGCCGAGAGTTTTTACACCTGATAATACACGTACTGCGAGTTTTTTGAACGGCTTCAAAAACATTCGTTCAAAAGCTAGTCCCTGCGGAATCAAAACAATTGCGCTTTTGTGCAAAGAGGAAATTAGCATACAAGAAAAACAAGTAGACCGATTAGCATACAACACATGTGCCACGTCTACGACGAAGTGACCATTGCTTCTCGGCTTCTGTCGAAAGTTTTGGGATTTTACAGTTCTAAGGAAAAAATAATCTACTGAAAAATGCTATACCAAAGTTGACAGGTACGGTAGATAAAACGTCTGACAATTTTTTTTTCAGTGGTAGAGAACGAGTAGAAATAAGCAGCTTGCATCTCCGAACCAGTCGCTTACCTGGCAATTTACTGGTGTCATTCAAATCACAGCTCACTTGTTAAACTGTTGGTTGTTTATTTTGTTGAGAAGATTCGAAAAAGAATAGCAAAAGACTAGATATCGTAAAACAGTACTGAACAAAAACATTAAAGTCACCATTTGTTGTACTAAGAATCCTGAATAATTACTACCCATATTAGTATTCTTTATATAAAAATTACGTGTGATCTTTATATAAAGATCGCAGTGGTCATTTAAGTATTGTTCCACATAAGAACGATAGCAAACTCCATTGTTCTGCGGCATTAGCTCTTTCCCACATAGAATATCTTTGATTTCAAGAATAGAGGAGGAGCTGATGGTTAATAATTATATTTCATTATAAAAATAAAGAAAATCCATTTGCGTCAAATAAATTTTAGGAAATGTTCGTGCTTAACCAATCAAAATAGCAGAAGACAATAGCTAATAATTTAGCTTCTTTGATGAAGTTCCCCAAATACAATTTCTTTAAAAAATTGTATGTTGCGCGATTGGGTCTCAAATTTCTTGAAACCTTAAAAAAATTAGACAAAATGCACCTTGAACCTTAACATTTAAGCGGTTTTTGAGTCTAGGCCAATGAGATCACTAGTTGTTACAATGAAAAATCTTGACATTCCATCGTGTTTGACATTCCATTGCCGTTCAGCGCTATCCTTCTTATGCGGATCATTACTTAAAAATCATTCTCATTAAAAATTTAACGATAATTGCATTGTTTGAACATTCAGCCCCGCACTCCCCTGTAACTGAAATCAAAGCCGCCACCAGGCATATGACCGTAGATTACCAGGTATAAAGGTTCATACACGTGATCGATTTGAGTCGTATGATAGGCTGATATGCTCATGAAGTATAAATGAGTTTTTTAATCAGGTATAAACAGACTGTTCGATGCCTATGCTTGGGCGAGTGGTGACGCAAAAAAAGGGTTACCTACCCTGAGCACTTGTAAAAGGAAGGATGAAGCAGACGTAGCACAACAGTTGAAGCACCATTAACATGTTTCCGATGCCTTTACCTGTAATAAAGTGAGAAGGCGTGATGAATTAGCGATTTTTAAGTCTTGAGTTGTAACGAAATAAAACAAAAATATATATGAAGGGAAGACTGATTTCGATTTTTTATACTGCACTTTATGTCCAAACTACTGCTTCTGTTTTGCTCCATGAGATCTTTTTATCCAATTTAGTTCTATTATTTGGTGGCATTTGGCGATATTACACGGATAGTGTCCCTTAGACAAGATTTTAAATCTTTATATTCAACACTGCAATATATGGATATTCATAAAACAGTGCATGATTCAACCGACGTTCGCTCAATTGGACAGTTATTGGTGTAATACCATTTTCATTTATAATATTTTACGTCATGAGAACAACGAAAGAAAAGAAACAATTAAACATTTGTTCTTCCACAGAGAAATGCAAGTTAACAGCCGATACTGCCGTTTTTCTTGCTTAGTATGTTCCTGGATTTCTATTTTGTGCGTACACATGGATGAATGGCATACATGTATTGAAAAATTGGCGATTGACTTCAGTTTTAAATGGAATGGTTTTCGTTAATATATATGTCCTATGTGAAACAGATTATTTCCTATTGATATATATTGATAAATCAACAATGATTAAAGAGACCATATATGTGTCTAAATGTACAATTTTTAAGTGAAAAAAAAAACATCTCAATAACTATATGAGAACTTAAAGTCCAATAACTTAGCTATTTCAGGGATAACCGTGGTCGTGCTTGTTAAAGAAAACTGAGACAATTGGTTAGACAAAAACAAAGTCAGAACTTCGTTTGACTTCATTTAAATCGGCAATAAGCTCTTAACAAAACATTGCAAAACCCATAATCCATTAACTTACCAACACCATTTACTTGTGACTGAGCTCAGGTGTAATCGGTAAAAGGCGGCGTTCGTGAGAAGTGGTGAGGTTTTGATAACTTGATCTTACCAAATATGATCGAATGAGAGCATTGATGATCGAATGAGAGCATTTTCAAGCTCGCATACCAGAACGAGTTCGTTTACAGATGCACTTCATCATGAATAGACACCATGTTGCGATTAAATATCGTTCGTATGTATTCTGCTCCGTTCTTGTAAAATATTACCTAAACGTGATTATGAGGTAGATTGCAAGCAGTCTCTCTCACGGTCAAAAAATGAAGGGAATGGGGAGAAAGGAGGAAAAGCGATGAATGCTAGAAGGTTTTATTGTTCTTTCAATAACGGTTTGCGAGAAAATATTAATTGGTCCATTACCATTAGTCTGTCGGTAAAAAAATCTTATGTCCAACTTGTAGGCTTAATTGAGTCCAAAGTTATAATCACTTGAACTTTCAATTTGTGCTATTGGCGGGAATTTCAAAATACAATTAATGATATCTTTTAGCTGAATTAACATATTTCAGTTATCTCTTCAGTTTTGGAGTCGTAGAAACATGCTCTTTCAGAATCAGTAATGATATATGTTAAAATGTGACATTAAATATAAGTTTTGGCGCCAAATTAGTGTCGTCATTTTCCCGCCAAAAAAGCCCTTAAAATGAAAAACCAAAACCTTGCGTACCTCGGTAATGAGGAGATCTGTTCAGGACTAAAATTTTAGATTGATCGGATGAAAACATAGAAAGTTATTTATGACCGCGTTTGTGGTGGCCGATTTTCGACTCACTCTGGCCCGGCGCGTTATTGAAACTACAAACCAAATTACCTTTCATTTTGTGTTTCGCATCTCAATCAGGGACCGCGGAGGGGGAGGGTCTAGTAGGGCCGCGGCTCCACCATTTTTTTGCGCTCCCGCCCCCACTTTTTTTCGATTTTCAATATGAAAAAATTATTTTCAATTGTCAGCCCTCCCACTTTTCACCTTGCTCCGCGGTCCCTGTCAGTCACATGACATCGGCTAAAACACGCCGGTATAGATTGTTGGATGTCCTTTTTTGGTAGTTAATAAATAATAAGAACGTCGCCATATAGTTAAAAGTAAGATATATTAAATTGGCCTTCACTACAATTTTGCTTCACAATGAACATCAATTTCGTTGCCTGAGTAGAATACGCGAGTTTTACGAGCATCTCCGGCAGGCAGAATACACCAAATTTACGAGCAGAATTTATCCAAGCCTACCAACAGGAGTAATTTTTGACAAACGTGAAACAAGTAACAAGATTGGCGACACTACATGTAAGTCGGCGATGGACATTATCCTATTCCAATAAGATACTCAACGATTTACACAATAAAAGTAGCAGATTATTATTTGGCTTGGGTCAGTAATCAACGTTCACTTCGTAAACGATCTGCTACTGAGGCTACAGGTCGAGACAGCATTCCATATTGGCTGTTCCTTGCTTCAGGGGTAATCAATCGATAAAAATCGATTTTATCGTTCAATCTATAGAAATCGACACAGACGCTGGTGAAGTTTCAACGTTATTGATTTTATCGGATTTATCGATCGTTGTAGAATCAATTAAACTAGTGAGCAGCACTTTTACGAACTTAAGTTTGTAAAACTGATTTAATTTACTTTCTCCTACGCGTTTCATCCGACTATCGCGGACTTCATCAGGGAGTTTTACAAGTAACAGTTACAGGCTTGATTTATACATAAAGTAAACCATATATTTTTTTACGGTTTTGCGTATAGGAAACAAGCTATATGTTTTCGCAAGGCGTGACTAAGGTGTAACATATGTGTGACATATTTATGACATAACATATGTGTGACATTTTTAGTTTTGGGGACCACAGATTAAACCCTTTCGCTGCCAAAGTCGAGTTTTGTCGACATTTGGAGCAGCAGACATTGCACCACTTGTGACGTCATCAATCTGTACGTTGCCAGATAATTTTGATGCTCAACTGATAAAGCGGGGATAGATCCATGCACACGTGCCTCCACTTTGAATATGGACCAAATTCTAGCAGAGCTATTCGAAGAAAACATGTTCAAATATTGGTGCAAAATTAGGTGGTAAATTAGGTCAATACCCCTGCAATTGAACAATGTTTCATTTCCAGCGTTTTTAACGCTTATGCCAAACCTTTTCCGGCCGATAGAAAGGTAATAGAGAGTAGAAGATAGGAAGAGAAGAAAAGGGGAGATAAAGGGAAAGTAAAAGAAGCAAAAAAATAATCGGAA
Source organism: Dendrophyllia cribrosa (assembly GCA_024195265.1). Classification (NCBI taxonomy): domain Eukaryota; kingdom Metazoa; phylum Cnidaria; class Anthozoa; order Scleractinia; family Dendrophylliidae; genus Dendrophyllia; species Dendrophyllia cribrosa. The sequence goes on along the minus strand of JAJLRJ010000001.1, from coordinate 46,499,504 downwards.
AGGTTTCGCAAAAAAAAAAGCTATTTTTGGCTTATGCGCATGCGCTAAACCTAAATATTACACTTTTCAAGATGGAATCTAGTTCATACTGTAGCGCGAGTGTAGCAAATTGCTTTTGTAGCAATGTTTATTGACATTTGGCCATGTTGCTCCCAAAAAACGATTTAACGGTAAAAAAATAGCCTTTTTTTTAAAAATTCAGCGGTGAAAGAGTTAAAAGCTGTGGTTTTCTCTACATTGATTTTAAATCATTATTGAGCTACCGCTTTTTTTAAGATGTAGTAAATTTTATTAATAAACGGTTAAGGAAGTTGTTATTAGTGTTTTTGCGAGCTCGTTTATATCTTTTGTTAATTTCGTTTCGATAAATTGTAAGATAAATTTGATATTTATCTGATAAAATCGATAACGCTAATTGAAAAATCCATAATTATCGATTACTCACAACGAACCCTTTTATCGATTTTTATCGATTTCCGATATAATTAACTAATTTTATCGATTTTTATCGAATATTATCGATTTTCAATTTTATCGATTGACTACCCCGAGTTGCTTCTAGCCTCCCAGTGTGGGAAAATCATCTCACTTGGCAAATGCGTCGTTATCGTCCCAAGGCTTGTGACAAGAGATCTATTCTCCGCGATTGCGCCGACAAACAGTTTCGATTTTATTTATGAAAATTCAATGTAGCGAGCCTCAGTGAAATACCCATTTGGTAGGTTGGCAAGAAGTCTTCGAATGCTATCTATTCCGTTGCTTCTGGGCCACTTTGCGGGAGTCTATATAACATATTTAAACGTGAGTGTTGAGTAGAATGCTTGTTAGACATGTCTCCAAAATACATGAAGAAGTATAATAACAATTAATTTTTTCTGTACCAGTGGTTTCTTTGTATCGTTCGTCTGTCCATACAACGCTAAGCTCCAGTGAGTTTAATTGCAGGTTGTCTCAGCCCGGTTTCAGTGCCTTGAAAACATTTTCCCAGGATAAGTCAAACCACTACAACTAGTTGTGTTCCTCGTTTATTTATTTACTTATTTATTTCACTGGGCACATGAAGCTTTCTAGTGCAAAAGAAACTCTCATTGTTCTCCTTAGGAAATCAGTCCACTTCTGACCTATCCGGCGCTCGAACAGTTTCCACTGTTGTATACCCTCATTCATTACTAGAATTTCCTAACTAATAATCATGATTTATTCATTGCATGTAAAGCTTGGAACTTCATCTCTGGTTGCAAGCCTCTGAAATTTCTCTTATTAGCTCTACGTATTGACTTCAATATTGCTCTCAGATTAGACGGAGAGTTAAAATACCAATTAATCAGGCTAGTTTGTTCAATGTATCGTATTTGCTGTGTTATACCCTTGAGGAGTATTTCCATCAAGTCAATCACGCTTTAGGAATATTATTCCCAAGCACTGACTACCTTGGGTGAGGCATTATGCCCCAGAGGAGCTCTTGGATGCATCATTAGAAATGTGAAGGGGCGTCGGGGCGGCGGGTGGGGGTGTGGGGTGGGGTTAGGACGTTCTGGAAAGGCATGTTATTTCTTTCACAACCAGCAGGAGTGTAACGTACCTTGCACGATTGTCTTTCCGATATGACTATGCCCTTTTTTTGGTGTTGTTCCGGGGCCATTTCAACCGCTCGATTGGTTTTTGTTGCAGTGTTCCAAAAGAACACTTTTGTAAACTATGGCGTGGTTCACACTTTGGTGCCCGAGCACCTTGCCCAGGCACAGTGCCTGACGGGCACCAATGTGAACACGGCTTTTTGTAAGTGCCCGTGCCAAAAACTGGACACGGTGCTCGGGCACGGGTACAAGGTCGATACCTTGTACTCAGGCACTGAATCGGGCACGGGTACAAGTCTGCACACGATTCTGGCGAGTGCTCAAGAACTTTACCCACCAACCCCTGCTCCTAGCAGTTATTTTACCCACAAATCCCTGCTCTACAGTTTCAAAATGGCCGAAGGTCAGAGGTGGACGAAAGAGCAAGGTAATGCTTTAATTGACGCTTACAGCGACGTTAGAATACAGGAAAACGAGGAAGGGATAGCAACTAACAAAGAAGTTTATGTTCAAGTGCAAAAATTCATGAAAGATGATCACGACATTGATCGGACAGTGAAGCAAGTGGAAACGAAATTGAAGAAGCTCAGGAGTGGATATAGCAAACTGAAAGATCGAATGAAAACATCGGAAACGGAGCGACCTTACCTGACAAATGCTTTAACCAGTGTGGAGAAGGTAGCCTATAAATACTGGGACAAACTGGATCGCATTCTTGGTAAGTAAAATTGTAATAATTCCAGACCGAAATTGAGCTTGTTTCTTACATACAACCCCATCAACTTTACTGACATCCTTATCGTGTTTAATAAAGCATCATAATCATCATCCTTAAGGTTACTGTAAACCTTCGAGGGTGCCTTCCCGAAAATCTTTCGTACGCGCGCTATTTTTAACGAAACCCCAGAAAACTATATATCACTGTAAAGCTAATAAATTATAGATTCCGAAAATAGAAATTATTTGTCCTGTTTTTCCTTTAGTTAAGCGTGCGCGAGCCTTAAACGCAAAACCGACGGTGTTTGCTTCACTGAATTACCAGTCTCCGTGTTAGCGCGAAAATCAAAACAAACTGGTCCGTGTCACTCGAGAGTTAATGGCCTAACAAAGTGTGTGAGGCTTTTTCGATATTTTTATTGGTTCCCGAGTAAATCCACTTTGAAGTTGGACAATAGAAAATTGTTTTTTGCGCGTCACACTTTGGGGCACCACGAGAAAAGTATTTGGAATTTCGTAAAAACCCCACACACTTTGGTGCATAAATATCCAGCAAACAAACTGGCCAAGTTTCGTGAAAATCTGACAAATCTACATACCCTATTAATTCATTTGAACAGAGGCCATTCTCGCAAAAACAAACCTCGAGTTTTTGGCCTCGAAAGATTTTCACTGTTTTCACACCTCATTTAAGCGGCTGTCATCGTGGTCGTGCCGCCAACCAATGAAATGAAACATAGAAACCCCTGAAGAGCATCGTCACACAGCAGTATATGTGAATTCAATTAACCGCCGATTATGTCAAGTTATTCAAAGGGAAACCCCACAGAAAAAACGGCAAAGTTTCGCGCAACTGCAAACCCAAATGAGCGGAAAAACGAAACGAAAACACAGCAAAATTGTTGTGGAAATAAACGAGCGAAAAGGGCCAGTGAGAGTTTTCAAAGAAATGAAAACACAACAGACGTGGCCGCGGAAATTGACCGAAAACACGCGCTGGTATCAGCAGTAAATGCAGGCGAGTAAGCTATTCATTCATTTATTATTCTTTTACTCTTCGCCGCGGTTCTTTTCAGTCGTGATCTCTACAATTCTGCTAACCAAAAATGTCCACTTTGGCTTTAATAGTCAAATTGTAAATCTTCAGGAATTGGAACAAGCGTAGACGACGGTGTGAACCATGGAAAATGGCCGGGGAGAATACGCTATGACGCTACAATAGAATACGCTATGACGATGCGAATTGCGCTCCGCATTGCGATGTAAACAAAATATGCATAACATGTAATTCGAGATCCCGCGAATAAAGTTTAGCAGGGAAAGTACAAGAAAGCTCTGCACTCCGGAAAGAGATTATCGGATTATCACACCTTTTCCTACTTATCAACTATTCTCTTGAAACTCTTTTTTAAGAATATCTCGTGTTCTTTTTATGATTTTGCAAAACTTCTTTCAATATTTTCTAGATTAATGTTATATCTTCACAGAAATTAAAAAAAATAAAATTATGAAAAATGGGACCAATAAAGGTTTACAGTAACCTTAAATGTTCTTGTCAAGTGTTTAAATGTTTTTATCTCCTGAATTGAGAATTGAACAGTCCCAGAACAAATGGATCGATCTCTTCCAAGTACCTTCTTGGCATTCATAAAAAATGTTGGCGAAAGAAGACCTTGGCAAGCAGATCATGTGTCCTGAAAGGCTGGTTATAGCAGCTTTCGTAAGGTCTCAAACCATTGGTTCGATACCCTTCGTGAGAACAAAAGAACAAACAACACAACAATGGACCCTATCCCTAAAAACAATAGCGGTTGTGTTTTACAAGGCCAATGAAAATAGACGTTTCTGAGAGCTGCTACACTACCGCCAAGATGTTTAGAAATTTTAAAGTCACATGATCTTCTATTTGCCAGAAACTTCTCTTGCTGCTATTAAGAAAATCACTGATAAGATCCCAAGGACAAGGTAAGATTTAATCAAACTAGATTCAGTTCTAGTATTGTTTGCCATCAAAACTTATTTCCTACTGGTATATTTATTTACTTAACCCAGGCACCCATCCTGTTGAAGATCCACCAGTAGAGCACCTGGTTGAAAGTTCAGCACAAAATGAGGAACCTGCTGCTGAGGATTCTAGAGAACCACCCAGTGAAACTGATGGTCATGGTCAGGAAGCAGCAAATATTGAAACAAATGAAGAAGGAACAGATGGCAAGCAAGGCGGAATACCAGCAAAAAGAAAACAAGGAAAGAGTGTACAAAGAAACGTTTGTGTGATATTGTTGAGGAATCAAATCTTCACATGCAAAGTCTCCACGAAAGTCTGGCAAGTAGTTCAGTATCAAAAGAAATGAGAGCTCGTGAAAGGGAAGAAGACAGAGCATTTTTCAGGCAAGTCATGGGAATGATGTCTCAAACCATGATGGGCATGACTCAGCTCATCGTACAAGGAGCTGGTCCAGGGCTGGGCCATTCACCGGGCCTACATCCCATGTACCCACAGCCTATGTCCTTTGGAGGATATGTACCACTTCACACAGGCCATCATCTCCCAGTTCCTTCACAACAGATCAAACTACATCTGGTGATGAAGTGTCAGACCTTTACAGTCTGTAGCAGCACCTGCTCATGTTTTGTTCTCCCATTGTTATTAAATAAACCTGACTGGCATTGATTTAATAGAAAGATCATAGGGTGGGTCTTTGTGACCGATGTTTTATGTTCAGTTTCACCGCTAAAGGTTACTTGAAATCTTGTTTTTTGTTTTTGTTTTTCACGGAATCGATTTGCAAGTTAAATTCCTTGAAAAGAGTTATGGCCTGGGATCAGATTCGTCATGTATACAAGATTATGACATTGTTTGAGTGAAATTTTTTAAATAGTTCACTAAAATAAATAATAGTTCCCATCATGCAGTAAGTAAAGTTTCAGTTATAGTTCCTTTAATAATAATTTTCAAAAAAAGTTACCTCAATAGTTTCCGTTTTAAAACCAAGGTGTATTAAGGAAAATACTTTCATGCCAGCTTTTATATGTTTTACAGTTTTTTCATGATTCATTTAAATTTATATTTTCAGTTTTCCTCTTTCCTCAGTCTCATCCCAGGCTGATGCTCATTTTGGAGTGAACGTTTGAGGTCAAGCATTTTAAAGGTGTTGAAACATTTGCGCTATTCTGCCCCTTCCTGAGTCTCATATGAGGGGAGAAGAAAATAACGCAAAAACGCAAATTTTATTTCAACAAAAAAGTTACAATTTGAATTCAACAGTTGAGTTTCAGTAACAAACTACAGGAAGTAGTTTAATAAATGTATGTTGAGTGGCATAAAACAAGAACTCGTTTGTGCTTCAAAAAGATGGTTAGAAAAAGCAGATTACTGTTGTCTTTTGGATGAAATAATATGAATGTTTGCACAAATAAGGTTTTGTTGAAATTAGCTGATTTAACAATTGTTTGGGAGATAATTTAATTAATATGACGACCTAGCTGGAATCCATAACACAATCTTTGCCGTCCTGCAAGTTGTAACAACAAATAACTGATACCATTCAGTCATAGTACAATTTGCAATAATCAAAACGGTTGCTTTGAGTGGTTTGCTACTGTTCTGACAAATAACGAGCGATAATATTTCTGATAGCAATAGCGCCTGGGTGAGCATTATCTTCTTGCAAGGGATTGGGCCTGGGTAGATCACCAACTTCATCTTCTTCCAGTCTGTCCCATTCCTCAAGGTAAGTTGCCTGTTGTTCTTCGCACATATTATGAAGGATGCAGGTTGTGGTAACATTAAGAACAACGTTCTTAAGGTCACACTCCAAATGACGCAACAGACATCTCCATCTACCTTTGAGTCTCCCAAAGGCTCGCTCAATCTGTATACGTGCTCTACTTAGTCTGTAGTTAAAATTTTCTTTCTCTTGAGGTAAATTACTGCCAGGATAATTCTTCATAAGATGCTTAGAGAGGGGATAAGCGGGATCACCAATAAGAAATGGCTCTATGACATGGGTATCAATAACTCTAGCTAAATCCTCATGAGCTGGTACTAGGCGCCCCTCCTTAACATTTCCCCCAATCTTTGAACGCCCGAACACTCTAGCGTCATAAGCTCTTCCTGGCCATCCAGCAAAAACGTTAGTGAAGCAGCATTGGCTGTCACATGCAGCCTGCACAATTATAGAGTGGAAACACCTCCTGTTGTAGTAGTCTGTGTGATGTTCTAATGGAGCTTTTATAGGAATATGGGTGCCGTCTATTGCTCCCAAACACTGTGGGAAATTCCACTTCCTTTGAAAGCCATTTATGATCTTCTGTAAGTCTGTGCCACTTTGGAGCCTACTGATTATATGCTTCTTCGATCGCACCAACAGCTGCATAGCTTCATTCACCTTTTGGCATGCTGTTGATGCACCGACCCCAAACTTGTCTCCGATTTCACGGTAGTAGTCCAAGCCTTTCCCCAAGCGATTCAGGAGCATTGCGACGATCACCCTAACAGAAACAGGATTGCGCAGTCTAGTAACCATGCGTTTAAGGCCCTGCATCTCGCGTATCAAATGTTCGAACATATCTTTTGAAACGCGATAGCTTTCCAACCACTTTCTCTCAGGAAAATGAAGGAACTCATCTTCCAAACCATGTTTATATCGAAGAATCTCCCATGTTCTTCTTGTGCGTTGCTTTGTTGACAGAAAGTCTCTCAACTTGCTAGCAATTGAAAGGCAGGTCGTGGTAACAATTCGCGCTAAATTTAGTCTCTCTTCCTCGTATTTGTCATCTTGTAATTTCCTCATGTGGAAGAACACCATTAAAAAGGTACAAACAGCACATAACATGCTTATTTGTACATTTAAGAAATGCATGTGCCTTCGATGCATCGTGAAATACGCGAAAGTTTAAATTTCCTGACAAGTTACTGGGCACCGAATGTGAACACACATTCAAAATTGGTACAGGTGCCCGGGCACAGTGCTCGGGCACCAAGAGTGAACGACGCCTATATGTTCAAACGTTCCAACCGAGTTCAGTGGCAGTTAAAACAGCTTCATAAGCAGATCAAACAGCTTCTTTTTTACCTGAAGTAAACAAAAAATCCGTCCAATCAACCAAAAAGAACATAGCCTTTAAAATAGTATCTGTGAAATGTTTGTTATGTCTTGACTTTGACTGAGAAGTGAATATATAGGAAATGATAGTCGAACAGTCCCATTTTATTGTTATTTCTTCATAGCTAATCGTCATTTTAATAACATAGTCTCAATTTATCATACACCAATCAATGCTATGAAGCCCAAAGGGTATGGGAGGCTGGGCAGATGTAGGGCATTTTATATATATATAAACTTGTCACAAGCATCCACTCTTGCTGTCTTTCACATAAATTATATAAACTTAACACAAATAAAGACAAACAATTACTTTTTATTTGTTTGTCAGACAAAAATAGTAATGGTTTGTCTTCATTTGTGTTAAATTTATATATATATGAAGATGGTTGGATATCCAACGATGATGCCACTTTAGAGAAGGATCCTCAGGTTACTTCACGCTTTCACTCAAAATGAATAGTTCGAATTAACAGGAGAAACAGCGAACTTGTCTCATATCCTTCAATAATGTGATGCAAACGTTTCGCCCGTTCGGGCTTCCTCAGTACATCAAGCGATTAAAAATACTCGGATAAAAAAATTGCAACAAAAAACAATCTTATATATACAAAAAAGTAGATTAAGATGGCTACAAGTAGTTTTTTGGGGGGGCACACTTCCCTTTTTAAATAAACAAGACGCTGTGAAAGCATACAGTCTTTTGATTAAACGTTGTCATTGATCGGTCTCATCCCTACGCGACCAGACCGAAAAGAATTATGGAGAGAAATCAATTCACATTCAACAACTGCACATTATCAAAATACGGAACGTCCTTGGAATATGTATCAAAGCGACTCTTGTTGTCTTTGCGTAACACGCGAAGACAAACGTGAGTTTTGTTCTCCATTGTAAACGCGATAGAGAATAATTAATCATGCATTTTAATTCACCCATACTCCCTTTCGGTCTGGTCGCGTAGGGGTAAAACCGATCAATGACAACGTTTAATCAAAGGACTGTATACTTGGGCGTCGTTGTATTAGGCGTATTGGAATGTATATATCTTGGAAAATCTGCATGCACGTCAGTTTAGGGTTTGATGATAGGGAGTGCACTGAGTATTGGGATAGTCTTGTATGTCGTTAACTGTTGGTGCACATTTGTAAAGTGGAACACGTGAAGACTTACGTAAAGTGCGGGTGCAACAGTGCAAGGATTATATTTAACGCCTGTAGAATTTGGAAAAGCTTAATTGTAATTTGGCGAGCGAAACTGCAAGGAAAACAGAGAATTCATGGAAGCGCATACTTTAGTCTGTATTCAGGTTTCAAATTACCCTTTTGACATGCAAATTCGGTGCACTTTTTCCTGACAACTACAACAAACTTAAAAGGGCTAAATTTGTTTTCTGTCTTTTATTTCTGCTACATACCTTTCCCCGCTGTCTGACATCGATTGTTATATTTTAGTTTCATTCAAGATTTATCTTCACAATTGGTAAACATGAAGTTCAGAAAGAACTAGAATTACATAATTGCTCAATTATCTCAAATTCACAATCTGACAAAACATGATCTTCTCTATTGAAATGAACTGCAACCGCGCAAGTCAAAGAAATTTTAGCCCGTCCTAGTGCTTTTTATCAGACAGACAATTCAACGCGGCTGTTTTAAATGCAAGGCGAAGATTTTTTAGTGGAATCGGACTGTTTTACTAGTACAAGTACTAATAGAACTTATCCTATAAGACAATTTCTTAATTGTAAATCCAATCCAATCTTTTTAGTTACTTGCATTTTGTAAGAAATGTTCCATTCGGTATGTCGGCTCTTACTAATAACGAATTTAAAGTTAGATTTCGCAACCACAAATCTTCTACTAACAAAAATACTTGCGATGTTGCAGTTCATTTCAATAGAGAAGATCATGTTTTGTTATAATGTTCAGTCCGAAGATAAAAAAAAAAGAAGAACGAGACTTGAACCTCGGGTTGTCAGGCTGTCATTCCGCGCGCTAATCAAGTCGGCCATCGTGATCACTGACTTAAAACACGATAAATTGAATTACTTCAAGGTAGATACGCATCAAAACGCGTGTCTCGGTTGAAAAATCCTTTTAGATCGATTTTAATGTTGCATTAAAGACTCCAAATGCGAAACATCTTTAAGCTTATGTTGTTTATATTCGTTAACAACAAATTAGTTATTGCTATCGCTGCATTCCCGCTGTTCTTGTTACGAAACGTATTCGTAACAAAACATTACGTCACTAGTTTACAGCGGATGGAAGGAGCGAGTGAGTGCTCATTTGCATATCTGTCTCCATTACCGATAACCCGTTCATTACGCATGCGCGTATTCACGGGTTAAAAACGGCGCTTCACCGCGTATCAAATTTAGTTGACTTTTGCCATTACTGTCATTAAAATGCTTGCACAATCCTCACGGGATTTAGACAATCACTACTGTCACTAATGAGCAAAATTTCACATCAACTCATTGGTTTGCTTGTTCTAAAACAATGAAAAGGTTCATTAAAACAGATAATACCCTCGTTCCACTGCCTTCATAAAAATAAAGCCCAAGCGCGTAGCGCGAGGTCATTATTTTTAAGAAGGCCTCGCAGCTCGGGCATTATCCATTACTTACTGCTTATGCTAAAATCGTTAATAAAGTTATTTTCGCTTAATGAATGATTTTTTGGTGTAAATGAAAATATTTCCACTCTATTGTCTAATTACTCACACAAATGAATTTATATTTTCTGCTAAGGAACAGCAAAAGGTGTACTCGGAGCGGTAGATTCCACGCGTTCATTGCTGTTCTGACCCTGACGCCTGATTTCCTCTCGGACAGTTTACCTTCGTACATTATAACATCCATTTGCAAAATAGTAAAACAATCGAGCTTGCAAAGACAAACACGAGTTTCTTCCAAAATGGCGGGAGGAACCTGAAAACACATTTCCCGGATAGTCGTTTTCCCATAAGTTAAATCCCAGTCTCTCAATCACAATTGAACTGTTTGGAAAATCACAATTGGAATGTCAAAAATCACAACTAAACTGTTTGAAAAATCACAACTTAACTGTTTGAAAAATCACAACTTAACTGTTTAAATTATAAAATCACAATTAAAGTGTTTGAAAAATCACAAATGAACTACATGAGAGATCACAACTGAACTGTGGAAAATCACAAATGAACTGTGAGCCATCGTATCTGGATACCGTAGTTTATGCGTAGAGCACTAGTGGAGTAATTTTAAACAAAACTGGACACTTATTTTTGGGTTTCCATTAAACTGGGCTTTTTATAGTCACACTAAAAATGGTGACATAGGTCCTTTAAAGGGACACTGTCACGAGGGCGCATGCGCCAGCTTCTCGAATCGAAACTTGAAAAGTTATGCCTGATTTTTTTCAAGTTGAAGTGTCAATTTCAAAATGGCGTCGACTAGTAGCGGCTGTCACGGTGGAAAACAAATAAACACGGGACGGAAAAGGATATTTGAAGGACATTTGAAGTGCGCGTGGTCCGCGCATGCGAATCCGTGACAGTGTCCCTTTAAGCAACGAGACCGTTGACGCCCCGAATAACACGTAAAGCAGCCGAAAGCCTAATATTTCCTTTTGCCGCTCTCCCGCTTCTCCCCGGGATTAAAACGCTTTTCTTTCGATTTCCGGTTCCCATCTGTGACATCTGGGACATCAATGTTCTTAAGATTCCCAGTAACACAACTGGGAACAGTTTGTTAATCCTTGGAACAAAGCGTCACAGATGAAAAAGAGGAAATAACAGCGGCCATAATACAACAATGCAGGTTGAACCATCATATTGAGTTTAATGAACATTGCAATAAATACTTAATAAGCAACTTACAATCATTTTTTCTTAACACCTTAAATGTCAGTAGCACGCAAAAATGGAAACAAAGACGGAATATTGCCCTGAGATGCGATTAACGTTAACCTAACGTATTTAAACGATCTAAAGCGTCCACGACAGAAGAAATATTAATAAGACCTTTTCGTTAACTGCACTTCAACGCTAAAACCATTCTTGAGATTGAGGAAAGTGACTTCCAGGCCCGTATCATCCACCAACACATTAGGCTTGTAGCTATCTGGGTTACCGTGGGCTTGAATGGAAACGATGCGTTGCTGCACCGGGTTTCTCAGAGTGACTACTATTTCTCTCTCTCTGCTTGAGGAGTGATACAGCTCTCCTTGCCCCACGTCATTTGAATTAGTCAGTGGCGAACTCGTACTCAGCATTAAGCCTGGAGAGCTAATGCTGAGGTAAATATTATCCGTAGTTTCCTCAACCATGATAATACAGTTTCCTTCATCGACTTCCTTTACTGGGACATCAAGAGACGTCCGGGACATTGCTTCAAAAATTGCATAACCATAGATGGGATGACTGAGGGCCGACCATGATTTCGGTGACTTAAGAAATTTGACGATATGGGCGTCACCATCTTTCTGTAAAACGTCGTAGGCCTTACTCCCTGCTGGTCCTTCCTGGGCCGTTGCTATGTTATTTGGTGTTGCACTATATGATGTGGTCTCAATCAAGACTGCATACTCATAGTCAGAGGGACGCGCACTATGTTCGAACCACGCCGTGCCGTATCGCTCTGATGTAGTAGTTTTATCGTCATCTGTTTTGGAGCTCTGATCCTTCACGTGGACTTTTAACATCAATTTACTGGGATGTGGTATGTAGTAAAAGTTCCCTTTTGTGTCAGTTAGCGTTGTGTAACTTGTAGACGGTGTATGTACCGGAACTACGGTTGAAGACGGTTTTGTAACTCTGTTTATCTTAATTGACAAGGAACTTCCACTTGTAAGCTTGTCTTGAAATAGAGTTGTTTGAATAATCCTTCTTCTTCTGTTACTTGCCCTAATGTTACTTCCTAAGCAAACCAGTAAGTTTTCAAAAAAGAAAACTGATTTTTTGAACTCAAAGTCGATATTTCTTCGCCAATCCGTCAATCCATAATTTGGTTGTTTAAAGTTCATGGCGAAGATTCCGTTTTCCAAAGTGCTCGTACCCTTGAACGTCAGACCTCCAGCCAGGCTTCGTGGGTTGTAAAACCTTCCTTTGTCCATTTTTAAGTCATCAAACTTTACCGTACCCGATGGTCCAGTTTGTAAGGCGATGGTTGTTGCTCCAGGTACTTTGGCCCAATCCCACCCGTTTTTGACGTCATGAACCTTAAGGCTTGCTTCACTGTTAGCAATCAAGAGAGCTCCATGACTGGCGAACATTCCAAAAACATTTTCTTTGTTCTCAGAATTCTCAAAATCCCAGAGAAAACGATTAAATCCCTTGGCCGTTACAGCCCAGTCTTTGCGTCGATGGATTGATAGAACGGCGAAGTTCTTGGACCAGTGACCTTCAGGGGAGGATTCAGGAGAGATGCCTTTAGATTGGGCGATGGTTTTTACCTACGAAAACAATTTCCCAAGTATAAATTGATTTTGGATATGATAAAACAATGAAGATGCAAAACGTGGTATCCTAATATATATGACTTATTGTTCAATTACGTATTAAAAATTTTAATTAAAAAAATTATCACACATTGTGATCAATATTGCCATTATTATTCACGTTAGATCGAGATTTAAAAATTTGCCAATACACACCAAAATGCTTCTTAAGAGCTGTTTACTTAAGGTATCAGCACCGGCAAAATTTATGCTCTCCAAATGCCTTGCAAAAATTCCTGGTTAAATGTCATGCCATGAAATATACAAATCCAAAATTTGGGTCAATATCTCTAATTGTTCAAAAGTTATGAGCATTTGAAAATGGACCTTTTTTACCTTTTCGAGCATTCTGATTGGTCCAATAGGCTCACATGACTGATTGGCGGGAAATTCAAAATGTATTGTCTTATTCAACTGGGTCATTCTAGGAACTTCAACCAAAAAGGAATTGAATTAGAGAAGTCACCAAATTCATTTGACAGAATTTTGGTCAGTCTGACCAAATTTTGAGGAAGATCGACAGCTGTCAATCAGAGAGAAATGTCACATAAAGAAATCACAAAAACAAGTTTTTCTCACACAGTTTTTAATATTTTTAAAATCTGTTTTCAGAAATGAGTTTCAAACACCACTTGGCACAAACGTAGTTTCAGCCCCGTAATTCATGTTAATTTATGCAAACCAATGCAAATAACCGCATATTTCGGTTTATTTCCCGTTAATTTGCATAAATAAACGTACGTTACGGGGCTGAAACTACGTTTGTGCCAAGTGGTGTTTAAAACTCATTTCTGAAAACAGATTTTAAAAATATTAAAAACTGTGGGAGAAAAACTTGTTTTTGTGATTTCTTTATCTGAAATTTCTCTCTGATTGACAGCTGTCGATCTTCCTCAAAATTTGGTCAGACTGACCAAAATTCTGTCAAATGAATTTGGTGACTTCTATAATTCAATTCCTTTTTGGTTGAAGTTCCTAGCATGACCCAGTTGAATTCTATAAATTGATAAAGACAATACATTTTGAATTTCCCGCCAATCAGTCATGTGACCCTATTGGACCAATCAGAATGCTCGAAAAGGTGAAAAAGGTCCATTTTCAAATGCCCATATCTTTTAAACGATTAGAGATATTGACCCAAAACTTTGGATTTGTTTATTTCATGGCATGACATTTAACCAGGAATTTTTGCAAGGCATTTGGAGAGCATAAATTTTGCTGGTGCTGATACCTTAAGAAAGTTGTCAATAATGTAAACTATGTATATTTTTAAAAACGCCATACTCGGATGGTTCACGGGATATGTATATATAAACATAAAACCCTTTCTTCATATTCTCTTTGTTGTTAATCTTTGGGATGAAACTACTCACTCCAGGCGGAAGTTCACGCACAAAAAAAGACATTCGCGGGGGACATTTTTAACCACGAAAATTGACATTTTTTTAGCTATTTTCTCAAAGAGCAGAAGATTACTGTTAAGTAATATTAAAACTCCACTGGCCTCCTAACATAATACCGTTCTTACACTCTACAATATCATACCGTTATTCTCCCCCTTGGGGGCTCTTTGTAAGGGGAAACATGTCTTTTTCACAGGCTCAAAATAATACATTTTTTACCTCAAATGTTTCAAATGTTTCAAACTGGTATTTATACATTAATCAAAATTTCTAAACCATTTGATGCTTTTCAGACCATGTAATCAAAAATTCTTACAGTGGATAAAATCTTTAGTTTCCATGTGTTTTAAAAATAGTTTTATTGCTAGAATATAACACCACACCGTCTTTTTGTCATTTATTATTTCGGTTTAATTTATCGTTTACAGGTTAATTAATTTCAAGCGTATTCACAATTATCATTATTTGTTTAAATCACGTGTTGTGGCAAACGGTTAGTTTGTTCAAATTTGTGCCAAAAGATAACCGAATAAAAACGTATTTAATTTAGCAATGCAGAAAAGTACCTATTCATATGGGGTTTAAAACCAGTAGATGTTTAACATACTATTTAAAAAGCAATCAGTTCAAGAATTAATTATCACAGAGCGAAGAAGAAGTCACGCCGAGTTCATAGTTCATAGTCCTTCAAAGTATCATTTAAGTCAAAATGATAATGTCGCAGGGTTGAAAGTACAGTTCGTATCTTTGGAACAGTTCCAAATGGTTTCTTTTGCAGTTATTTTTAATCGAATTTGCTGCAAATGCTAACAGATAGCCAAAAAAACGTGCTTATTTAGACAGCTCCTTTCACCATACGTAACTCAGACGGCCATCTTGACGTAAATGGGACTTTGAAGAACTACGAACTCGGCATGTTTTACGTTTTGCTCGGCGATGATTCCTAAACTGATTGCATGTAAAACATAAAAAAATCTACTGTTTTTTTGTAAATTCCATATGAATGGTTTACTTAGCTGTACTATTTAATTTAATACATATTTTGTCCGGTTACCTGTAGACCACATTGTGCATAAATTAACTGTTTGCCACAAAAAAAAAACAATCGTTCTTTGACCGCGGTGGGATTCGAACCCACGACCTCCGGATTACATCTTCCGTCGCTCTACCGCTTGAGCCACGAGGGCGCACGACCGAAGATCTGATCCGGAGGTCGTGGGTTCGAATCCCACCGAGGTCAAACAGTTTTTTCTTTCCCTCGTGTGGTCCTTCATTTCCTTGCTAAGGCTAACGCTCAGTACAGGGAAATTTATGGGTTGACCTTAGCACTATAATTTACACATAGAGTTAATTATCTGATTCCTTGTTTGTATCACCAGTGCTACGTGGCTCAATATTTGTTTGCCACAAATGCGATTAAACAAATATAGTAATAAAATACACTTATTATCAACAGGAGAAAATTAAAAAAAGTCAAAATTATAAGAGACAAAAAGACGGGAGGGAGGGTGTAGTATTGCATTGCGGCAATGAAACTATTTTTAAATAGTTTTAGCTTTAAATAGTCTTAAAATATCTGGAAACTGGCTTTTGGAAATGACCGAAATTTTTTATTTTGTCCATGGAATGAATTTTTCAATTCTGGGCCTGCAAAAAAAGTACAGTGCTAGTGTGTTTGAAGACTTTAGAAGAAAAATTCAGTGTTGTAACTTTGTGTAGTCCCTGTCTCGTTTTTTTTTTTCTTGATGATATAAATTTATTTGTAAACACTATATAGTTTTAACTTTTATGTTCTCGAAAATATTAGCTTCTGTAAGCTACTCTAAAATTCGAGTGAATATAAAGCTTATGTATGTATGATGTATGTAAAAGTACAGAGATAATTTTGGAATACATTAAAAGAAGAAAAACTTTACTGCTAATTTATAAAGTTTCGGTTTGTTTCTTCGGATGTGCGAGTTTTAAGCATCCCTCGCGTACCAAAAAAATCTTGGGTATCATATTTTTCATCCCAGTTTGAGTGGTCGGTTCTTTTACAAGTCATTAGTCCCACAAACAAAAAAAGGCGGTACTCACTGCTTCCATGATGTCCAGAGATCCTAAGCTGTTATAAAAGTACTTGTTTTTTATCTTTGCATCTTCTAAATAACTGTTCACAGAAGGATCGTTATATAACCTCAAAAATATCTCCGGTTTATTCACACTTGTAACACGTATTCCTCTTGGAATCAAGGAAGGTAAATTACAAGGATGGGAAACGCTGATGTAAGCATAGGCTGGTAATACAGCCTTGAGAATAACCTCGTTCGTATAACTTGGGAAACGTCCATTGACACTGTTTGGAGTAGAATACTTGACAGCTATTAGACGCAACGTTTCAAGTCCTCGTCTGATGTGGTTGACTGATGATGTTGATAAGGCGAATTCGGTTCCACCAAGAAGATATTGAACCAAAGCGGCGGTGTGTAACGCTTGTGGTACATAGGCGGATCCATAAAATGCTTTGTGGTGATGTCCAACAAAGTCAGGTTTGATGACTCCTCCAAGTCCTTCATTCACATCCAAAGCGTTGTTCATCCACCGAACTAAGGCTTCCATATCCCGAATTTTGGCTTTGACTTCACTATCATTATCACTTGGCATCACCAGCACGATCATCAGCCTGAACAACATCAGCGTGATCATACGGTCAGCAGTCGTTCCTTTGATTTCGAATGTTGGCGATTGATAAATCTCCCCAAAGTCGTTGTACCACTTGGCAGTGTTTATCAAATCGAGCAATCTCGCTTTGTTTGAAGAAAGAGAGTCACTGAGAAGAAACAGAGTGTGCATGAATCCCGCACCATCTTTGTTCATTTCGTGGTCCAAAGATCCAAGGCCACTTCCATCTGCAAATCCTTGCTGTTTTACAAAATCTAAAAGGTTATTAATTTTGTTTACTCGAAGGAGGTTGAGTTTGTTTATCGCACTTTTCACCTGGGCAGAGGTTAATACTCCAGAAATGGGAAGGTAACCTTTAAATCGGTTTTTCATGGTTGCATGGTCACCTGCAATAGCTTTATATGCATTGTTTTTCTTTGTTGAGTCGGCGGAGTTAAGGTCAGAAAGTTGGGCAGCAACAGTATCTGTTATTTCCTTTGTACGGGATCTTAGATAATATTCCAGTGACAAGGGTAAAAGGATTGTTTCCATGATTAATTCAAACTTCTTTGGATATCTGCAGTCTCTGCAAAATAGAGGTGGTCCGATGACTTTTCCTCCAACGATCTCAAGGTTATCATATTCTCGATGTGCTCTCTTAACACGTTTCAAAAGGGACTTCCATCGTTTTTCTAGAAAACTGTCACTTGGGAAGTTGGAAGACGTTTTCGTTTCGTCACAGTACCAGTTCTTGAGACGGCTTCCGATTAACTCCAAACTCTTTTTCTTTGAAAGATCGACTGTTGAGGGTAATGGCGGAACGGCTTGTTGACTCCACTTGTAGGTCTGTTGCCAAGTGTTACTCGCGTCATACAAATCCAAGCCAAATGGACTGATGGGAGGAACTACTTTGTCGCGTGACTGTTTGCCGAAACTTCTCAGAAACTGAAGCAAATCTATGTAGATAGTATCCGACCCGGTAAGTTCAAAGTTAACTTCGTCGATTGAAGTCGGCCTCGCTAAACTAGCACTTGACAACTTGCATTCAGCAAATGTGACCCAAATTCCTCTCCATCCTTCAAAGTTAAGATTGGCTTGGAATCTGCCAACAGGGTTGCCAGAAAACTTATATTCCACTGTTAAGGTTCTCCCTTGTGATGACATTTTTTTGTAGAACCAAACCTTGACTCCTCCTCTTCTAAGCCAACCATTAGGAATAGCGGAAGTTGTCAGTTGTAGCTTTAGCTTCGAGCGAGCGGTGGCTTCCCATTTTAAAGACGTTGTTCCGTGCTTGACAGTTGCCTTGTCGGTGGATAGTGTTACTGTACCGGAGGATGATGGAATAAGCTGAAAGCAACTTTTCTGTTTCTGGTTTGCATCCTCAAAATCAAATAACTGATCGTGCTTACAAACTTAATGGAAAAAGCACAAGAAAATAGTCAGCATATTGTTTTCATTTATTCACCTTATTCAATATGCAAAACCGCATATGGACAACGCAGTTGTTTACACTTAACCCGCATGGTCTAAATAAGTGGCGAAAATTCAAATCAAACAACCCTATTTGCTACAATAGTTAGATCATTCATCTGTCTTGTCAATGTCCTTTTGTTTCTTGTTAATTAATATTATACTATTTTTAATCGTGACCTTGACATTTTTGCCATAAACATTAATTAGTTCGTAATTTCAATGAGATTTTTTGCAGTTATTCTGTCTACTTTTCATCATTCCTTCAGTTTTTTATTGATTTCTTGTCGACGGCTATAAATTGGCCTTAAAATATCGCCACTATAAAGCAACATTTACCGCTCTGTAGCATTTTTCTAAGTCTTAAAAAAATCCGTATGAACTCCTCCAAAGCTCAAAGCCTCGTTAACTGGTCAGTGAAATTACCAACAAAAGATTACATCCGAATGAGCGATCGAGTGATCGAGTGATCGAGCGATCGAGCGATCGAGTGACAATTTTAACCTAATTGCTACAACTCGTTTTATGCTTCACGTATTCACGAGTTAAAAATGAAATATCGTAAACGTTGGAAAAGGAAATACTGCGCTTTATGTATTTCTGACTGAATAAGGTCTGGTTTCTAAACTCGCCCCCTTCGGCCGGTGCTTGGCATTAAGTCTGGCGGGAGTGGCACTACGCATAGCTATCTAGTCGCTTTGTAATTTAGGGGACTTCACTAATTAACCAGAAGTCAAAACCAGTAAGCAGAACGTTAGTACATAACACGAACACGCCGTCCAAGAATAAGATTTAATTAAAATGACTTTATACAAACTGTAAATTATATATTCAAAGCATAACGCAACAAGCCACATAATCAATAATCCCTTGACAAGTTTTTACAGACTTCGGTGTCAGATAGGGCAATATTCCAGTTCAACTTGTGTAGTTCTTTGTTTTGTGGAAACAATAGGTATCAGTATAGCTCACCTTTGCCCAACAGTGATTTTTTGTCCAAATCACACTCGCCAATTTGTTTTGAAGCTATTAACTTTTCAAGGATTTAAACAGAGTAAGCCCAATATTGTACTGATTTTCTCCTAACTTAAATATCAAAACCTTTGCCAATTAAAAAATAAGTAACACAAAGCTAATTATTCATTACTCCCAAAGGCACACGTACAGTTTGAGTATTAAAGTAACATTAATCAGAAAGACTACCTCCTTGCTGGCCTCCTGCTGCACTCGCTGCGCTTCCCGGTGGTGACACCGGCGGTGCAGGTTGTCTTCTTATTCCTATGTAGAAAGGTATTTATCCAAAGCATGGTTAATTAAGTAACCTCCAAAGCCCCTATTTTCACAAACAACCACAGGAACAATACAATCGACACTATTCGAAAGACATGAAATGACAGTAGTCAATTAGCGAAATTGCTCATCAAAGTCTATTAATTTGGAAAAATAATGAAGGTATTTAAGGATAAGCTCTCTTAATTCTCTGTCGTTTTTTAGCCACTTACCTTTGGGTATTTCACAAATATAAGGTCTCTTCCAACGTGTCGGGTCAAGATCGTTAAAGAGCCCTTTACTTCGAAATGGATAATCTTTGGACATAACAGCGACGTTTCCGTCTCCAGACGGCTCACCCCTTTGCCATTTTTCAATGGTCAGCGGCTTTCCATTAACCCACTTCCAGTCCCCCTCCTTTTTTAAACCTATGTGCCATTCGTTTACTCGCGGGAGTGTAATCTTTTGAATCTTCTTATTGATGAACTCCCATTCTTCAGGCGTTTCCATGGAAACTAGATCGCCGCCATAGCTTTTGCAGCTTTGTTGGTTTTCGTCCCATGTGCTGCCGCTTCGGGTGATTATGTAGCGGGAATTAGCACAGCAACTGCCTCCAACACCTAAAGAAAGTAATAAGAGTACATCAAACACTGGTTACTACAGACAAAGCCCTCTCAATATTCTTGGTTTGCAACCACGTGACAAGACGGCCATGTTGGTGGTCAATACAATACAATTTTTTTTTTCGCATAATTTGCATGAAAATAGAGTTTAGTTCCCTGCGGAGAGAAAAGCTTTTGTTCTTGACCACCAACATGGCCGACGTGACGTCACGTGCAAACCAGCAATTGGACTACATTTGGTGTGTGCATAGCGTTATTAGTCGAATTGTTTACAATGTCTCATGTATAACAGCAAGCACTGGTTTAACAGCGCAAGCTGTTATGTGTTTAACCTCTGTAAATAAAGTTGTTATTACTATTGTTATTCGACGAGTATACCGTGGGCGATTTAGGGGTAACACTTATTCTTTTGTTAAAACAATAGAATGTTAGAACACAAAAGAACGACAATTCAATAGAATACAATACACAATACCATAGAATATATTAGAATACGTAATTTACCTAATACAATGGAGTTGTACAATGTACAATGGAGCTGACACCCTAAATCGGCATCATATGTATATGTAATTATAATTCAATACTATAGAAACTTTATTGTTATTTGAACACGGTGGAAACATTCAGTTGATATAAAAGTCATAAAAAATGACTGGTCTTCAAGTACTTCAAACAGTAATTACCACACTATGTATCGTTATAAAATATTTGTAATTGTATAAATCTAAAGTAAGGCTATTATAGCGATAATGAACTACGATGATAAAACTGCTTGAGTCTGGTATTTAAAATGCCAAGGGATTCAGCTGATTTTACATGGTCAGGTAAGGAATTCTAAAGCTGTGATAGGAGAATCTTCGTTTACCAGCTTCTGTGTGGGGGAATGGCAGGGCAAAATGGAATGGTTGAGTGGTTAAGCAGTTGAGCGGTTGAGTGATTGAGTGGTAGCTATGCACGCATGGACAAAACCCAACTGGAGGCAGCAGCACATTTTTGTCTCTTTATTCTACCGCTCTAGCACGGTTGGATGAAAAACACAGGTAAATTGAACATTACATATCACATATCTTTCTTAATTTATCAGCTCACATGACGCTTTCGACATTGCTGATCCTAGCAATACGCAGAACGCATGTCATATATAAACCTAGTATATGGCCAAACTCGCCACTAGCCTCTCGTTGCTCACTGGTTAGAGCATGCGACCAGTGAGCGGAAGGTCATAAGTTCAATTCCTGTCAGGGACTGAGATATTTCTCTTTGTCCCACGCTCTTGACGTGATGAACATTACATCTTTTCATTAATCTTTCTAGTAAACAGATTATATTCAGCTGACAGTTGGCATTAATATCAGCTTACTGCCATCTTAAAACGCAGGATTTATCTTCACTTGTTATTCGTAAAATACCATCAATACACAAGTTATGCAAAATGCTCTCAAACACCCAAGCAGTGCTGACGGTTACAGACCAAACTAATCAAAGACTCCTATAAGCCAACTTGTGAATATGGAACCCTATTTTTAACTCGTGAATACGCGAAGCGTAAAACGAGTTGCAGCATTTAGCTGTGTAGTCACTCGATCACTCGATTGCTCGCTCACTCGGGTTTAAACATTTGTCGGTAATTCCGCTGACTAGCGTTACACCATTTAGTTGTCTCGTTTCATACAATGCATATTAGTGTCTCGCTAACATGTTTCATCGTTTTAAACATATTCACTCTTCAACGAACTGTGTTGGTCGCAGAGCTTTGACCGCGGTACAAGATTACACAATGCCTCTATGTTTTTATATTATATCGCGTTTCGCCGCAAAGGTCACAATAAATTCAATGCATTTCGTCATCGAGAGAGATCCGAGTTCTCTCGTTTCACAAAATGTATATTTATATTTATGTCACGCGGAGTTATGGTTGAACCCCATAAGTTAAACACGAAAAAAGCAAGTGATACACTCAAACACCAACCCCGCGGTCTGGCCAGTACCTTACGCATGCGCACAGCCATATCGCCCTTGCAGTGGCAGCCATGGACAGCTGTTTCGTCCTTGTTAGGACTCATCAGCATGGCATAGCCGTCGGACCCCTACACGACCGGAAAGTCGTTTTTAGGTGCCTTTTACTACCAAGGCGGATGCAAACAACCCTTTAAGCGCCAGCTCCACACAACACATGTCACTTAAGTCACATAAGTCACTTTATCCGAGATTCAGATAACTCATGCCGGGTGCAATAACGGAGCTTCCTAGCCCTTAGACACTACTAATAAACACAGAATAAACTCTAAATAACTGAAAACAATTGAAGAAACTATCATAATTTCCAACAGAGAGAATTACATTCTCAAAAAGTCTTGGATCTTTATCCATGAGCAAAGAAATACTATCGCACAAGCCATGCTAACCGTATAAGATACTAATGCACGGCATAAGAAAATAACTGATTCTAACATTTCAACAGCGAAACATTTACATTTCAGCGGTTACTTTAGATCTTCCAAATTACAGTTTTTAAATCATTTCTTAGTGTGACATAAATATGCAGTGTGAAATGAGGAAACGGAATGACGTGATGCGTTAAATTCGTTATGACCTTTGAAAAGCAGTGGTGAAAAGCAATATTATTAACACACAGAGACATTGCGTAATCTTGTACCGGTCAAAGCTACGTGACGAGCAACGTTTCCCATCAAAAAATGCATCTCACAACAAAGATCATTCCTCTTGGCTCCGAAACAGATCCAGAAAACAACAGGCAAGTAAACATCTACCATTTAAATTCCCTATGCAGTTAACAAATAGGAGTATTCAGTTCACAAATAAGCGTATGGGTTCCCTATGATCGGTCTAAGTTTATGGTTCTTTCACAGAGCGGTCAAAAAATTGACGAGTAAACAAATTTGAAACATTACTCCACCCAGTTCTCAATGCGTATTTGCACCACGATAAGACATGTTTTTTTTTATTTCAGTACTTGCTCACAGGCTACACATTTAAAGCATTTATCGTGCTATAGGGTTTACCTATGTCTTGAAAAATCCCGGCGTTCAAGTCCACATATCGGTTTTAATTTTCGTTACCGAGTTTAAAGTCAAAGAGGGTGAACAGATTAAAAAAACATTACATCATCTAGTTCCCACTCTTATTTAAAACGATGCGTATTTGTTTCACCCTAAGACATGTTTATAATTCATACGGTTTTCGAAAAAAAGTTTGATTTATTTAAACGTTTACAAATTGCAGCGAAACTTCGCACATTTAAAAACGCCTACCGCGCTGTAGCGTTTCTTTTTTTTTGTCTTGAAAAATCCATTTGAAGTTTTCCAGAGCTTAAAACCTTATGCAATGATCATCGGAATTAACAAGAAACTTTTACAGCCAAGTGATCGTGGGAGCGATCGAGTGAGCGATCGAGTGACTTTAGGTCCCTCTACTGTACTTCGTTTATTACGCTTCGCGTATTCACGAGTTAAAAATCATATATATTAAACTTTTTACAAAACATTTTCCCGGTTTGAGGATTCTATCCATGATTTCTCCGTGTCGTCATTTTGAACGAGGAGAAGGTAACAAGGTGACCAAGTTGGTGACGAGGGTGCTTTTTATATTGACTGAAGTATGTTGTAGTTTTCGATATTTTAATGAATTTTATAATCAGTTATAAATAGACTGTTCGATACCTATGCTTGGGCGAGTGGTGACGCAAAAAAGGGTTACCTACCCTGAGCACTTGTAAAAGGAAGGATGAAGCAGACGTAGCACAACAGTTGAAGCACCATTAACATGTTTCCGATGCCTTTACCTGTAATAAAGTGAGAAGGCGCGATGAATTAGCGATTTTTAAGTCTTAAGTTGTAACGAAATAAAACAAAAACATATATGAAGGGAAGATTGATTTCGATTTTTCATACTGTACTTTATGTCCAAACTACTGCTTCTGTTTTGCTCCATGAGATCTTTTTATCCAATTTAGTTCTATTATTTGGTGGCATTTGGCGATATCACACGGATAGTGTTCCTTAGACAAGATTTTAAATCTTTATATTCAACACTGCAACATATGGATATTCATAAAACAGTGCATGATTCAACCGACGTTCGCTCAATTGGACAGTTATTGGTGTAATACCATTTTCATTTATAATATTTTACGTCATGAGAACAACGAAAGAAAAGAAACAATTAAACATTTGTTCTTCTACAGAGAAATGCAAGTTAACAACCGATACTGCCGTTTTTCTTGCTTGCTATGTCCCTCGATTTCTATTTTGCGCGTGCACATGGATGAATGGCATACATGTATTGAAAAATTGGCGATTGACTTCAGTTTTAATATAGAATGGTTTTCGTTAATATATATGTCCTGAAATAGATTATTCCCGATCGATATATATTGATAAATCAACAGACAATGATTAAAGAGACCATATATGTGTCTAAATGTACAATCAGATTTTTTAGTGGAATAAAACATCTCAATGACTATATGAGAACTTAAAGTCGAATAACTATCTATTTCAGGCATAACCGTGGTGTGCTTGTTAAAGAAAACTAAGACAATTGGTTAAAATAATATCTGCCTACCAGACAAAAACAAAGTCAGAACTTCGTTTGACTTCATTTAAATCGGCAATAAGCTCTTAACAAAACGTTGCAATACCCATAACCCATTAACTTACCAACACCATTTACTTGTGACGGAGCTCAGGTGTAATCGGTAAACGGCGGCGTTTGTGAGAAGTGGTGAGTTTTGATAACTTGATCTTACCAAATACATTTCTATGATGGAATGAGAGCATTTATGATCGAATGAGAGCATTTTAGGCTTGCATACCAGAACGAGTTCGTTTACAGATGCACTTCATCATGAATAGACATCATGTTGCGATTAGGTATCCTTTGAATTATTCTGCTCTGTTCTTGTAAAATATGATCTAAACGTGATTATGAGGTGGATTGCAAGCAGTTTCTCTAACAGTAAAAAAATGAAAGGAATGGGGAGGGGGGAGGAAATGCAATGACTGCGAAGTTTTCATTGTTCTTTCATTACCCATTAATCTGTCAGTAAAACAATCTGAAGTCCGACGTGAAGGCTTGGATAATTTCTACCGGCCGCATATATATGTCGAACATCCATGTAATTCAATACCTAGTCAGTGGCAGTGAGCGTTCTGCCGGCAGAATACCGAAATTTCGAACAGAATTTAAGCAGAAAACGAAACTGAAAATCAGTAGCACAAAAGAAAAACAAAACAGTTGAAATAGAAATTAATGAAAATATATTGAAACAAGAAACCCAAATTACCTTTCATATTGTGTTTCGTAACTTAGTCGCATGGCATCGGCTAAAACACGCCGGTATAGATAGTTGATGTCCTTTTTTTGGTAGTTCTTAATAAGAACGTCGCCATATAGTTTAAAGTAAGATATATTAAATTGGCTTTCACTACAATTTTGCTAGACAATGAAAATCAAAGTAGTATTGAACCGAGCAGAACTTGATCAGAATTTCGTTGCTTGAGTAGAATAAGCGATTTTTACGAGCATTTCCGGCAGGCAGAATACGCCAAGTTTACGAGCAGAATTTATCCAAGCCTACCAACGATAGTAATTTTTGTCAAACGTTCTTGCAGGATAGGATTTCTACGGACGCGTTACAAGATTGGCGACACTTAGTCGGCGATGGACATATTCCTATTCCAATAAGATATTCATCGATTTACACGATAAAACTGAGTAGCAGATGATTATTTGGCTTGGGTCAGTTATCAAACTTTCACTTCGTAAACGATCGGCTACTGTTAAGTGCATTATGAGGCTACAGGTCGAGACAGCATTCCATATTGGCTGTTTCTTGCTTCTAGCCCCCCAGTGTGGAAAAACCATCTCACTTGACAAATGCGTCGGTATCGTCCCAAGGCTTGTGACAAGAGACCTATTCGCCGCTACTGCGCCGACCTGGATTTCTTATATTCAAACAGTTTCGATTTTATTTATGAAAATTCAATGTAGCGAGCCTCAGTGAAATACCCATTTGGTACATGTAATTTGTAGGACCTTTGTGAAAATCACCTTAGTGACAAAGCTTCCTCATTAAAGATTAATCATATATATAAGTCTTCGAATGCCATCTATTTCGTTGCTTTTGGTCCACTTTGCGGGAGTCTTATTCAAACGCGCATGTTAATGGAGTGAATGTATATTCCCAGGAGCCCATTACCTGGAGCGTGCAACTACCATAAATTAGTGCAACGGCGTTTTTACAAGTAGGTTTATTTTTAGATAAGCCTTTCCCGCGAATTGGTTTCGGAAAGCCAATCACAAGCAATTACATAATTAATAACTATTCACATGTTCACATTCCTGTGTGGCGAATGTCTGATTTCCAGTCGCTATGTAAATATGTGAATGTTATTAATTATGCAATTGCTTGTGATTGGCTTTCCGAACCCAATTCACGGGAAAGGCTTATCTAAAAATGAACCTACTTGTAAAAACGCCGTTTCACAGGCGCAGTATGGAAGTTGCACGCTCCGGGATTATGGGCTCCTGATATTCCACGTTCTAAAAGCGAGTTACTCGAACAGTCAATGGAACAGTCCTTACATTTACCGTTCCAAAGCATTCAGGGTATCAAAAGACAAGACTACCTTAGGACCTGGATGGAGAGCGTTTGCCAGTATCTGTCTTCTCATTGGCCAAGAGCCTACAGTTTATTCTAAATATAAACTCAACCTACAGATTAGTGAACAATCTGTAGAGTGCGCGCGCAATGCATGATTTCCAAGAACAATGTCAAGTTTACGGATGGTGAATTCTAGTCTTGTTGGAAAATAATAAACTGTGTTCCGTGCGGCAGTGCGTTTGTCGTTATTTTCTTTAAAACAATGAATAATAAAACGATTAATAGATTTGACCTTGATTATTCTGGATATCACAAAACCCTCATCCAATAATTAACAACTATTATTATCAATATACGCGGCCAAAAAAGAAACTGCCTTCGAGAAAACACGCGTGAGTGGCGGGCGATATTGAATTTGACGGGCTGCAAACGCATTTACGGCCCTGTTTCTGTTAAACATTTTTTTCTTATTAAATGAATTTGTACGATTTGGCTTTGTGAATTGATAATAATGATAATCACATGACTTTTGGAGGGCATATAATTTATTTGTGTCCCTCGTAGCATCATTTGCACCCTCGCTCCGCTCGGGCGCAAATGATGCTACTCGGGCCACAAATAAACTATATGCCCTCCAAAAGTCATGTGATTGTCCTATTCACCGAAGTGGAGGTGGTCAGTGGTGGATATTAATATCCACCACTGACCACCGACACTGAGGTGAGTAGTTGTTTTATTTTAGTATATACTAAAACAGTGAGAAAATATAGCAAGAAAATGATGGTTTTTAACTAATTTATTGCTGTCAACGATGACATCTTTCGCACGCAACTTGCTTGGACGTGAATAATACTTGCTATCCTGAGTTTCAGTAGCCAATCAGAGCGCGCCAACAACGCTATCCACTCTTTTAGTATACAACAATTGTTTTTCCACACGACTAAGACAGATGGCAAATAACTAAATCAACCAATCAGAATGCTCTTTTTCCGATCCAATATTCTCTAGCTAAGTAATCCTCGGTAGGAAAAAAGATGGCGACTGGTACATTTACCCATAATTCTTAGCGCACAAAAACCTTAACAACGTTCATAAAAATGTAAAGAAAAGTTATAAAATCTTCAAACCTAGTCTACACATTGTCCTTAGTACTGGAACAAATATTGTAAAAATTTGGCTTTCTTTGTGCCTTATGTGCTATGTTAGGTCCGCAAGGTATTGTGGTAAAATGAACAGCCGCCATCTTTTTTCCTACGGTGGATTGAATCGGGCATTGTCCAAAATGATCCCGCGCGATCCTTTAGTCGTGTAATAAATATCTATTTACCAAGCTTGCTCGGGACCGTACTGGGAGAATATCGGCCCTCGGTATTTTTTGTACGGACCTCGCTGTGCTCGCTGTGCTCGGACCGATATTCTCCCAGTGCGGCCCTCGCGCCTGGTCAATAAGATATATATAAACTACGATCTTAGTTAGACCTTGTTTAAATAACCCGCCCGGTATTTTTAGCAACGTTGTAGTGGATATGGGTAAAGAGAGATCCAACTTTAAAAAGCATAAAAAAAAAAATAATACAAAAACTCAAATAGATATCGCTGAGATACCTTATTCTTTATTAAAAGTTCTGTATTATATGAGACACCAGCTAGAAAAACAGTGAATCTCGAGACATTTCTGTTCCATTACGAAATCATAGTTAATATAACAAACTGGTTATGAAGCTCAACAGATTTCAAAAAGAGTGTACAAAGTTGCTTTGTTTTATGTTGAACGAACCGTGACCCTGCACATTGTTTTGTTTAACGTGTGAGCCCAAATGTTTCTACTGGTCAGTTGCTCATATGCATTTCAATACCTTTTGTGTTTTGTGCAGGGTCATGGCAAACGAACAAAAGAAATGGAGAACAAAAACATATAACAAAGGACTGACTGAGTTTCATAACCAGTTTGTTCTATTAACTATGACGAAATGAAAATCCATTCAAAATTAAAAGTGCAAAATGGATTGGGCAGCTACAGTTGGTTGCAAAAGTACTCGAAAGACTCAGCCACTTTATGGCCAATCGAGGTTATAGCCCTTATGCACGTTAAGTTTACGTCAGCCTAGCTAATTTCACCCCCAAATCTCATCAATGTATTCTCAAAGGAGCAAATTTGAAAAGAATATCCACTCAAAAACAACATGAACTTGTCAAAGGTTTTCAAGGAATTTCGTACAAACGAGGCTTGGTGGTGCATTTTCAGCTGGTGACGTCATCATGCATAAGGCCTGTTAATAAAGAAGGCATCATTTTCCAACTTCTCCCGTTTTGGTGATTTCCGCAATCAGATTGAAAATTTAGATTAACAGCTTTGATTGGGGTAAAGTAGGTCAAAACTTAACTAAATCATGTCTTCTGTTTTCTAGGCGTATCGCATAACAAAAAAAAAAAGGCGGACAGAACCCGTGCTAACTTTCGAAGCATTTAACACATACCCACCAAACTTAACAAATTTTGAAAAATATATCTGGGAACATTTTGATATGACAACCATATTTTGACCAGCATGTTCACCTTATCGTGAATATCTTAAAATACCGTTTAACGGACCATTTTTTTACTTTCTTCTAGTACATTTTACAATTTCATCTCATTTTAGCATTTTTCTGTGATTTTAATTAATTTTGACTCAATTTTGGCGCTTTTCTAACATTATTCATAGTTCATTACCATCACGTGACGTCATTAACCATTATATAAGACCTCATTTACATGCACACGGAGTCGGCAACCGGTGAAGAAGTCAAATGGCAGGTACGCGCCCTACCGCTCCCGGTTCGAGTTCAGTTGAGTCAGTCCTTATTAATATGTCTTCGGAGTCGTCTTCGCAGTCTTCTTCTTCGCAGTCAACTCCAAATGAGTCTGTGGAAGCTGTGGCAGCAGTAGCTTCTGGGACAGCAGCAACTTCGGCGGGTTTTTTCGTCCGCCACGAATCCTTCGTCCCGTACGAACACCAGTTCGAGCACCACTTCGGGCACTAGTTCAGCGTCTCAAAATGTTGTGTTGGCTCAAGCTCAGGAAAGTATCCAAGGAGAATAAGGGAGGTTCGTGTTTATTCGGTTTTGGTTTCTACCTGGTTTTATTCAGGCGTTGCGTAGTTTTGTAATTTGTTTCTTTCCCTACTCGTCCTACTCGCGTTTGTTTAGTTCAGCATTTAGGTTCGTTTCTATTGTAGGTAAGGGATTAGTTTTTTCAGTTGCTGGTTTGTCTGTCTTTTTGTTGGTATTCCCATGTTTTTCTTTAGTGGTAAGATAAATGGAGCTATTTTAGTGGTTTTCAGGGGGGTCAAATCTACCGTTGAGGGTAGCCCTGAGCCAGTTGAGTGGCTTTTCAGGGGGGTCAAATCTACCGTTGAGGGTAGCCTTGAGCCAGTTGAGTGGCTTTTCAGGGGGGTCAAATCTACCGTTGAGGGTAGCCTTGAGCCAGTTGAGTGGTTTTTCAGGGGGGTCAAATCTACCGTTGAGGGTAGCCCTGAGCCAGTTGAGTGGTTTTCAGGGGGGTCAAATCTACCGATGAGGGTAGCCTTGGGCCAGTTGAGTGGTTTTCAGGGGGGCTCAAAACTACCGCTGAGGGTAGCCCGGGGCCAGTTGAGTGGTTTTCAGGGGGTCAAGTCTACCGATGATGGTAGCCCTGAGCCGGTTGAGTGGTTTTTAGGGGGGGACAGATCTACCGATGAGGGTAGCCCTGGGCCAGATAAAAAAGGCAGAGAAAGAGATCCCAAAAGTTCAGCATCGTGTTTCGTCAGTGTCGTTCTTTGGTAGGAAGACCAGAATTGAGAAGAGATTTTTTTTTTTTTTTTTTTGGAAAATATTTTATTGATAACACATAGACCAAGATTTACATGCATGTAAGGAGAAATAAATAGACAAGAAACTAGTAACTAATGAACTAGTAAAATGACAATATGGATAACAAAACAATAAATCTTACAATCACACTAATATAAAGGGAGAGAGGGGGGCTGGATTAGAGTGGGTAAATAGGTTGAGGCACACTATCGCAATAAACAATAAACAGTCGCAAATTATACACAGAGTGTAGTCCATTTGGATACATATTTCCCGTGTTTGTTATTTTTCACAGCAATTTCTTTTTCACTTGAATTTTGTCATTATGAATGACACAGAAAGCCTCAAAAGTCGGAGAACAGCAATTTAACTTTGATTGATAAATATAGAATTTCGCTATTAGAAGATAGTGGTTGAAAGCGGAAGTGGAAGTCGATTCAGGTTTATATCCATACAATACGTCAGTTAAAGTGACAGTGACATCATCACCTCGTTTTTTCTTCCACCATTCAATTACAGTGAACCAGAAAGATTTAATTTCGGGGCATTCAAAAAACATATGTGATAAGGTTTCGCAGGCAAAATTACAAAATTGGCACTTTGGATCTGTCGCGATTTTCATTTTGTAAAGTCTATCCTTGGTGGCTACTATATTATGAATTATCTTATATTGGAAACATCTTAATTTGTTTTCTATAGTGATCTTAAAGGGCAATTCGAAAATTGACGTGGGATTTAGATCAAGGTTTTTAAAATTGCATTCAACGTTCGGGGGAGTGAAAGCTTTGTTAACTAGCACAGTGCTTGTTTTCTTGGCATTGACATTCACAACGGAGAGTTCATTTCTTATACAAGCGGAGTTGGATATGGCAGAAGGATGCTCTCTAATGGACTTTTTCCAAACCTCAGGAATTGCAGCTATTAAGCCACCGTAAGTTAGAAAGTTCGTTTGGAGATCATATTTATCTTGGAATCGTTTTAAGGTTAAGAACGTATTATTGCCGTCAAGAAGATCACCTACAGTGGTTAAACCTTTCTTGTGCCACGATGAATAATAAATTGGTTTACCATCTACTCTAATAAAACGGTTATTCCAGAGTATTTCATTTGCAAATTCGTCGGAATTAGATGGATCAGAAGAGTGAAGATTTTGCCAAAACGAGAGCATGGTTATATAAAAATCTGGAATCCCAGTCAAATCTATGTCTTCTATTTTATAGTTACACTCAAGGAGAAAAGTACTTCCGTATTTTCTGAAAGCTGAGGTGAAAAGTGCACACCAATTGCTATTTTCGTCATCATGTAACCTCTTCACCCAAGCAGATTTGAGAGCTTTGTCTACGATGGAAAAATCAACCATTTTTAATCCACCGTTAGCAAGGGGACCGATCAAAGTACAGTGGAACCCCGCCTTACGACGACCCCGTTAATACGACCACCTCGTTATTACGACCACTTTTTGGAGGCAAGAAAAAGCGTTCATTCAGTCATTTTCCTATCTGGAAAACCTCGTTAATCCGACCACCTCATTAATACGACCACATTTTTATGGCCCAACGGTGGTCGTATTAACGGGGTTCCACTGTACTTCTTTTTCTTTTGTCCGGCTTATAATTCCAAACAAATATGAAACAGACATTACTTACCTCTTTGTCAAAACGTGGTGGCATAACTAGTACAGAGGTATTATACACAAGTTTCGAGATGCCAAGAGTTTTAACAATGTTGATCCTGCCCAGAAGAGTCAGGTTTCTATTTGTCCAACGATTTAGAGTTGCTTTTAGTTTAGAAAGTTTTTCTTCAAAATTTAATTTCCGACCGGCTTTGGGGTCATATGCGAAGGCAACACCGAGTGCAATTATATAGTCTTCAGGCCATGATATTCCGAAAGAGGTTTTCACGTAATATTTCTTTTAAGACTGCCGAGCCACATTCCTTCTGTTTTGGAAGAGTTAATCTTGAGGCCGGAGCAAATCTCGAAATCTTTCAGAAGAGCGAAAAGATGACAAGCGGAGGCTTCATCTCGTAACAAGGTTGTTATGTCGTCTGCGTATAAACTAAGCTTGACTTCCTTATTGCCGATCTTTAGACCACGTATCAAACTGTTTTCCCGTATACTTTGAGCAAGAAACTCAATCGCAAGGACAAAAAGGAGTCCAGACAAAGGACAACCTTGTCTGACACCTCTTTGAAGAGAGAAAAAGTAAGTAGCGTACCCGTTATTGGTGACACAGCTGCTGATATTGTAATAGAAAGTATGAATCCATTTTTGAAACATAGGGCCAAAGTTCATTATCTCAAGAGATTTAAACAAGAAGCTCCACTCAAGGGAGTCAAAAGCCTTTTCAAAATCTATAAACAAAAGTAGGCCAGGGAGGTCTTTCCTGTCGTACATGTCGATTACGTCTGATATAAGTCGAATATTCTCACCAATGTATCTGTTTTTAACCTATCCAGTTTGATCTCTACTTATCAACGTTGGTAAGACTTTTTCCAGCCGTTTGGCAATACATTTTGTGGCAATCTTATAATCAGTGTTAAGCAAGGTTATCGGACGCCAATGTTTAAGGTATAGCGGCTCTTTTTTCTTTTTTGGAATAAGCCACGCCACGCCACGCCTCTGTGAGATGGGTAACTCTCCGTTCTCAAAAGCTTCATTAAGACATTCTAGTAAAGGTGTTTTTATATCATCCCAAAATCTTACATAAAACTCTGCAGTTAATCCATCCGTTCCAGGTGACTTACCTTTAGCTAGCGTTTGAACCACTGACCAACATTCTTCTGCTGTAATCAAGCCTTCGCATTGATCTTTTTGCTCTTCGTTTAGCTTTGGAATGTTTGAAATCTTAGTAAAGAAGTCTACTTGGTTCTTATTACTATTTGTTGAAAGCTTAGATGCGTATAAGGTCGAATAGAAATTCTCAATTTCTTGTAATATCTGACGGGGTTCTTCAATCGTACTTTCACTTGCAGTCTTAAGTTTCTGGATGTGTTTTCTGTTAAATGAACGTTTTTCCAAATTCATGAAATATTTGTTGCTTTTCTCACCAAGTTCATACCACCTGGCTTTGCTCCTTATAATTGAACCTTTTGTTTTGTATTCTGCAACAGCGGTTGTGTCTTTAGGGTTCTGGTCAACCCGTTTGTGCAATTGTTGAAGCTTGCAGAGGAGATCTATTTCTGTAGATTTTTTTACGTAGTGACAGGCGCTTAGAGAAACGATTACAAAAGTCTCTAATTTCCATTTTTATCATCTCCCAGTAGATGCTTTTGTTCCTCGATTCACGATGTTTTTCTTTGACATACGTTAAATAGAACTTAAGCTTTGTTACAAATTCTTCGTTTTCTAGGAGCGATTTGTTAAATTTCCAGAAACCGGGCCCACGAGGGTTATCTTGTTCGCTTTCATGTTTAAATTCTATATAGATTGGAGAGTGATCAGATTCACAGTAAGATTTTATATCAGTTTTGTAGACACAAGGGACTAATTGTCGGGATACAAGCCAATAGTCCAGCTTTCATCTTATCTTACCGGAGCTATTACTCCATGTGGAGCGTATTTCAGTCGGATTTTGTAGTCTCCAGATATCGATTAGATCGAGGTTGCTACTGAGATCGTATATGAGGTGTATTATTTTTTCTTTGTATGAATATCTTTGCCTCCTACTTTGTCAATATTTTCAAGAGGGCAATTGAAATCTCCTCCTAATATGATATTCTTTGTTGCGAAAGGCCGTAGTCTTGCAAATTTTCGTAAAAGTTTACCTGGGAGTTTTGATCGTTGGGAGAGTAAATGTTGGCTAGAACAAATTCTTCACCATCGATTGAAACATTTAAGATTAGAAATCTTCCATTTTTGTCGTTGATCACTTGAACGTTTTCAGGTTTTACAGTCGGTCGAAAAAGGATCATGACACCTTTACTATGTTTGGTACCATGTGAAAAGTAGATGTCACCGCCCCATTCTGCACTCCAAATGCGTTCTTTTTTTGTGTCACTATACGTTACTTGTAAGAAAAATATATCACTTTTGCTATTGTGAAGCCACCTGAAAAGTTTCCTACGTTTAATTGACTTATTGAGGCCTCTGACATTTAACGAGATGCAACTTAAGTTCATGGTGATAAGAGATACTCGTAAAGTTGGTGGCGAAAAAAGAGGAGGCCGACGTAGCTAATGTGATCACCAAGGCCCTCAGGAAATGAATGAAGCTCCCGAAAGGCCCAAGGGGTTTCCAGGCCCGGCAGCCTTGGCGGTAGGGCGCTTCCGTCGCGTTACACTCCACCTCCGCGGGGTCGTCGAAATGTCAGTAATATGGGGCAAGGAAATTACTTTACATGTGGCCGGCCCGGGCATTTCTCACGAAACTGCCCGAATCGTAAAGCGTGACCTTTTATCTGTGCGTATTCACGGAATGGAATTGGAAATTCTCGGACTTGGACTTGCACTCGGATTTGGATGTATGTAGGCGGAGTCGCCTTTATTTGTTGAATATGTAATGTTGTCAAGTAAAGTATAGCAATTTACCTTGCTGTCTCGCTCTTTGGGCGAGGAAAAGGTGACTCCGCAAGCGATTTGCTCTCTGGGCATTCCCTTGTTGCCTCCTATGGGGCTCCTGGTAGTCACTTTCTCTGAGCTCGATGTAGCCTTTTCTATCTGGGCTGATGGGTCCTTCCCTTGGTCTCTTTCTTTCTCAGCCCAAGGTGAAGCGTATGAAGACCCTTTCGTATATCACTAACAGTTTTGCACAAAGCTGTGTGCTTCAAGAGAGTCGATCTAGGGAAATAAAAGGGATGACGAGGGATGAAATTTCGAGTTCAGAGAAAGTGTACTCCGCCAGTGATGTATTACCGGAAGTAAACAAGATTTGCTCCGGTATGCGGGTTTGCCGGAAAATATTGCGATCAGGGATCCAGAGACTTTCAAGGCGGGCGAATTTTTCGCGAATAGGCACCCTACCCTACACGGTCTCAGGGGTGGGTGCGCAATCTCCCTCGCCGTACCTGGAGCCAATCTGGCGGCCGTAATGGATCACATAGGCTGGAAATGCGCATCTATTGCGAACCATTATATTAAGTTAAGTCATGTTCTTAGCCAGAACAGCCCCGCTGATGTGTTAGCCTCGTTAACTCCTGAGTTGACGGATAAGTATAGGGATATGAATAGTTTAACATGGTTTAAGAAAGCATTCCCTTGAGTTACCTGAAGAGAGGTAAGGGTTGGGAGAGGACCCGGATGAGGAATGGGATTGGGAGAGGAATTTGATTATGTAAGTTGTTAGTATCAGGTTGAATGTTGTATTTATAACTATGCATCCTACTGAAGTGGTAGACACACCTGAATAAGTCAGGCGGGTCCAAGAAGAAGTTAACGGGTCGCAGCGAGTCATGGGGAGGCTATCCCCACACCTTAATGCTTATGACGTAACAGGAGGGATAATGTACTATTCATAGTTCATTACCATCACGTGACGTCATTAAGCATTATATAAGACCTCATTTACATGCACAAGGGGTTAGTTGGCCAAAGTCGGCAACCGCTGAAGAACTCCCCGCCCACCCCGCCCCTCTTGTTGGGTCAACTCCGTTTCCTCTGTCAGCTCGATAGGGGAGGCTATCCCCACACCTTAATGCTAATGACTTAACAAGAGGGATAATGTACTATATAAATCCAAGATGGCGAATACAAGATGGCGCGGCAATTCGGAATAATGACCCAATATCCATTTTCGATGCGTGGACGGGTGAGACAACGGTGTTTTGATCCACAGGGGAAGTCCAAGAAAGACAAGAGTTGACGTGAAGGAATTGAATGCAATCCGTTCGTTTTACTAAATATGACCTCTAATCGTGTCTGTTTACGATGAATATCAGGTTCGGGAGCAGTTTTTCTCAGCAAGTTGCAGCGAGTTTTTGTAAATACAAAACTGAAAAGCACGCTTGATTGAGTGTTTCCAAAATATGGTACTTGACAAAATGAATGTGCACACGCTGTGATAACGCGTAACTCGTTTCAACCCGCGTAACCCTTTCAACCCCCTCGTAACTTCAAGAATATTAAGGCTATTACAATGAAACCTAGAAGGTACATAGTACGTCCAAAACTGCCTCCCTTGCGGTCCGCAAAATGGAACGATGACGCCATATGGTATAGTTATTAGGTAATTAGTTATACGGCCGAAATTTTTCAAAACCTCTTAAAAATCGTCCAATAAATAAACGCTAAATGACGTAAAAATGTTAAAGTTATGCCAAAAACAATACCAAAGAGATAAGAGATGCAATGCTCGATCAGGTCGTGTGGAAAGATTTCTTCATTCAAAAGTAAAAATATGCAAATTACAAAAAACATGGCTGTCAAAATCTTGTTGCTATGGAAACATCAAGTCACGTGATCAATGAAATGTCATATTAAATTAATGCCAGATAAATTTTAGGACAAGTCACAAAGTTTGATGGCGTTTGAATACATACTAAGGAAGTTATGAACGTTGAAAGTTAGCGCGGGGACTTTGTGTGCCCCCCCCCCCCCCCCCCCGGGACAAATTTAATAGTAATCTATATTGGATCTACATTGTAAGCTTCATATGATATCGTGTTACGGTTTAGCCATGTCATTTAACATTAGTCAATCATATGCCTGTAATACACAGTACGAAATCAAAATATTAAATAAATGTTAGTTAGTCTTTTTTTTTTTTGCAATTCAGTTCAATTTAATTTAGAGCCAAAGTTTTTGAAAATCTAGAATATATCTTGAAGTGTTTGTTTTCTTGTTGCACAGGATTTATAGCAGGTACGAAATATATGAGATTCTAACTGAAGCAAATATCATTGCTCTGTTTTCTGGTGCCCTTCCCTCGGTCACTCCTCTTCGCAGGTATAGGTTTAAAGTGGAATAATTCAATTTCATAATGTTTTCAAAAATGTGTTTTGTACTTTGTATTTTTCCTCTCCTTTCTTAAATAGTTGCTAGGATTATTTAATTCATTTATAAGATAACTCGCAGTCCAAAACATTTTTCAAACTGAATTATTTTGTTCTTAGGACCCGTGAATTGACGCAGGAACCAATTTAAGACCTGTTGCTAGTATTTGACGAAAATCATAACTCTAAAACATGAATTACTCCACGATCTTGATCCATGGCGCTGTAGTTTAATTTCTCAAGAGATGAGTTCGACCTGTGAGAGCCTTGCAGAACTGTGTTATCTGATAGCAAAAAGGAAATGTTGTTCTGTGTCGATCAATCTTTTACGATTTAATTTAGAAAGATCTAAAGGGGTTGTCCATGCTTAAACAGGTCCTCCCATTCAAGAAAGCTTTTGTAATTTATATTTCATTACTTTTTCTGTAACAATCGACGTTAAGTTCTAATAACAGTTGACGAGTACTTCAAAAACGACTTGATCTAGAAGGGAGCAGATTGATAGACAGCTCTTCAAGGAACGTAAATCAGTAAATGATATGAAGATGAGTTCGACCTGTGAGAGCCATGCAGAACTGTGTTATCTGATAGGAAAAGGAAATGTTGATCTATGTCCCCATAAGCACCCAAGCTTGACAATCTTCTGCGATTTAATTTAGAAAGATCTAAAGGGGTTGTCCATGCTTAAACAGGTCCTCCCATTCAAGAAAGCTTTTGTAATTTATATTTTATTACTTTTACTGTAACAATCGAGGTTAAGTTCTAATAACAGTTGACAAGTACTTCAAAAACGACTTCATCGAGAAGGGAGCAGATTGATAGACAGCTCTTCAAGGTACGTAAATCAGTAAATGATATGGAAATTAAGCCGCTCTTGCCGGCATTCATAATTTTGTATGTCAAATCTAGTGTAACGTGGCTCTAACTCTTTAGTCTGCGGATGAAATCCTACGATGGGAACATTTAAATAAAGGCAGTTGTGTAGTCTTATCCTGTGATCCTGTCTGCTTCTCGAATGATTTTGCCAACAGTAACATAAGTACTTTTTTCTTTTTGAGAACGAAATTAGGGTAACTCATATATTGCTACTTAAAGTGCATATGAAGTAAAAAATATATTTCCATGGTTTGATAGTGCTTTACTTTCTTTATCTAAATTTGTGGGTTTCATCGAAAAGATCCTTCCCATTGTGAAATTATTCGGCTTGAAAGTTTTGAATTATCCGCCAGAAAGTGTCTCTATCGAGCGCGCGGCCAAAGCTATTGTATTACAAGGCTGTGACGTAGAAAATACTTCAACTCACGAGTATCATGGCGGCAAAGGAGAAGTCTTCGACCTCGGCGACTTTCTGTCTGTCCGACAGACTCTGTAGAAGACATAATTTCATCACAGTCTGACATTCTTTTGAAGAAATGGAACGAAACACACTGTAAGCATACAAAAGAACGAATCTCAAGTATTTTCTACGTCATCAACACAATGGATATCGAAAACTCGTTCCCAGTCTCCGGGACACTGATTTCTGCAAATTGTGCTACTTTGGACGGCAAAAAAGAAGCCTTAAATTTTTCTCTGACAAATTTCTTTTATCATTTCGAAATAAAGGCATAATAACCTCCAAAAAAAGACAAAATAAAAAATTACTTCATATGCACTTTAATTCAAATAAAAAATTACTCTAGTTACCATACCTATTTATTTTAGTTTGTTTATTGTTTTTCTTAAAATAAAAGTATTATTCGCATTTTCACTTTACCATCTTCTGTTTTTCATTATTTTGCTGGAATAAACACAAAATTACGACCACAAAATTATCATAATTTTATTGTTATTTTGTTTTTACAATGTAATTGGACTACCATTGTGCTTTATTTTATAAGGTCATCGAAGTTATTAGATGCCCCCAAAGCCTGTTTTCTATTTAACTTACTTATTACTTTGTTTCTGTAAGCAGCAGAATATAGCAAATGGTACATACAAGTCAGTTTTTCATCTAAAAACCTCGTGCCATTACGAAAGTAACACCTTATAGAAAACTGAATGAAATTATGCATGATGATATAGTCGATGAAGTGAAGTGAAGTAAAGCTCTGTCGTTGCGGAAAAATCCTCTTGATCACTGCTCGTATTATAGCCATACAAAAAGATCTAAATGGGGCAATCTCCTTCTCAAGGCCCCCAGGGGACGGAAAGGATTGATACCCTGGGAACGAGGATGTGATTTGAGGTACTGGAATTTCACTAATCAGTTAAAGGCCCACCATCACCCAAAAGACGTTGCGGTCGTTTGTTTTTGTTCCATTGTTCATACGCGTGATCCGATTGGTTGCACGCATTCAAGCGTGAATTTCGTGTTACAC
Source organism: Dendrophyllia cribrosa (assembly GCA_024195265.1). NCBI lineage: Eukaryota > Metazoa > Cnidaria > Anthozoa > Scleractinia > Dendrophylliidae > Dendrophyllia > Dendrophyllia cribrosa. The sequence continues at coordinate 46,459,470 of JAJLRJ010000001.1, read as the reverse complement.
GAAATTCAGCACGGAAAGTGATGGCGCGCACAGCATTTTGGGTGAAGGTGGGCCTTTAAATTTTTGGCCATTTCTTGGTTTGCACAACGCGTACTTTTGTGGTGCGCGAGCGTGAAGCGTTAACAGCGAGCGTGGAGCGTGAGACACGCGAGGTAGAGAAGAAAAGAGACGCGCCTGAAGACGCGTCATTGTTCTAGATCTGACTCTTTCACAGGTCATCTGTTGACCAGAATTCTATTGGCTAATTTGTACCACGTGATACGCGTGGATTGAAATGTGAAGAGATCAAATGCAAATCAGTGTCATGACTTATTAAGTCTGTGTAATTGAGATTGATAGCGAACCCTTGCAAGGGTCACATGGGGCGTGATAATTGAATATTCTAAAACGTGTACTACAAAAATGTTACAGAAATTCATTTGAAAAAATATTTGGCTTGTGGCGAGGACAGAAGTTGAAAGTTAAAGTTTCTACGACCAATGTATAACAACCTAGCGAAAGGAGAAACGAAAAGAATCGTTTAATCACATTTACAACATTTTATTTCTAACCGCTGAGGTCCAAAAATACTATCATGATGAGAAAATCCATAGAGACAAGACTCCGTGTTGACGCGGGATAAAGTCACTGCTCCGTCGATCAATCGTGTGTCATCGTTTTCAAGCATGCTCGGATGCTTTTGACTGACTTCATTAGGGAAGATCGCATATAGTCAATCCAGTGTCAGTCTTCGACTGGTCACTAGTTCTTGCCTGTCGCCCCCTTGATCTTTTAACATGGCTTGTGTCCCAGAAGAGCAGTTATGACGCTACTTCGTTCTTGTGTCATAATATCGCCTCATTTCTGGACTGCGGACAAACAGCAAGGGGTTTGGCGCGCCTTGCTGTAGCACAATTCCCGTGAATAATTTCAAGGCTTCTGGATTGGTCTTTCGTTATTATCCTTGCCCGTCAACTTTGGTGGGCGAAAGAACCAGAAAAATGGCGTGTCAACAGGCGCGTTCTTCGTTTCTCCTCTCCCTCGCGTGACTCGCGCTTCGCGCTCACACACTAAATAGCAGACGTCTGGCGCAGGCTGCACATAAGCGCCTGTTGTACAGGGTAGCTATTTCTCAGCTATCAGTTGTAAGTTGAAATTTACCAATTTTTCAGCTATTAGTTAATTTTGACAGATGTCAACTCAATTGTCAGTTTCAATTATGAGGCAGTTCTCAGCTGACAGGTAAAATGTTGGCCAATTCTTAGCTGTCAGTAAAACACCATCCAGACCCTCATTGGAAGGATATTCACAAGGGCACCCTTGAAATAAATTTCGGAACAGTCCCTTTTCAAACGCTGCCTCACCGCTATATACCATGTACGATAACTCTGCTGCCCGAAAACGTCGACGTTCATAAAAGTGTTACTTAATTACTGAGACAAACGTTTTCAACTTTTTTTTCATAGCATGTTTTTTTTTACCTTGCACAGGAAGAGGAAAAACAAAGTATGTTTATTTTTCTTGCTCTACTACAAGTCTGTTACCTGCTTGTAAGCTTAACTCATGTATCAGGTATGTCACTAACAACTTGTTTCTTTTTTATGTTGTTTTTTGCTGTTCTGCAAGTCTCTTGGCGTTGGGGAGGGAGGTTGTGAGAGGAAACAAGGGGGTAAGGTAAAGTACAACAAAGAAACCGATAAGTACTCATTTTTGCAACAACAATAAAAACCGGGACAAAATGCAAGGAATTACAGACATTTCTAAGTTATTTATAGTGTAAAGAACTCTTTGGAAACTATCCTGGTGGAAAATTTATTTTAGTGTGAAATATATTAGGTTTGCTGAGTTTTACTTACCAAATCTAACAAACGTTCTTATAAAGTAAATAAAATAGTATTTTAAAGGATTAATCCACCATCAAAAGTAACATGGAATGAAACTTTGCACGCTTTCTTCTTCGCAGCTCAGTCTCCTTGTCTTCACGATGTTACCTTTGATTTTGAGGATCCTGACCAAGTAGACTGCTTTAAGCTCATTCCATCAGCATCCGGAAACGTATCACGGTCCACCGACCCTGTGACTGTCAAGCACCTTAAAACCTCACTCAAATGGATCGCCACTGGTGCCTCGATGATGCAACTAAAATCCCCGATTTTCACTATTCCTCAGAAATGGATTTTACGAGGCGGTGTCAAGGTTTGGTTCTATAAGGAAGCCCCCTCACCAGGAAAAACCATGGACATAGAATTTAAACACTCCAGCAGCCTTGTTGGGAGGTTCCAAGTGAATCTTGATTTTCATGGATGGAGAGGAATTTGGGTCAAATTCTCAGAATGTAAGGTGAAAGGTAAGAGCCTAAAAAAGAAGTCGGTTGAAATCGATGAGGTTAATTTTGTCCTAAGCGACGCCGATACCATTTGTATGGACTTACTCGGGTTTGAAAAAGGCTTTGGTAAACAGTCACGTGACAAAGTAGTTCCTCCGATTGAGGGCGTAGACCTGTATGATGCGAGTAACACGTGGCAACGGACATACCATTGGAGTCAACAGCCCATTCCTGAGTCACCATCGATAATTGACGAGAAAAAGGTGAAGAGTTTGGAGCATATCGCAAGTCGACTAAGGAATTGGTACTGCGACGAGACAAAAACGTCTTCTAAATTCAAGAAGGATTCTTTTCTGGAGAAAAGATGGAATTCCCTTATGAGTAGTGTTACGAAGGCACATAAGGAATACGATGATCTGATCTTCGATGCAGAAGGAAAAATCGTTGGTCCTACTTTATTTTGCAGAGACTGCAGATATGGCAAATATTCCAAGACTGATAAGACGAGAAAGTTTGGTTTTATCATGGATAAAATCCTGCTTCCATTGGCTCTGGAATACTACTTACGATCGCGTACTAACGAAATTACAGAGGCTGCTAAAAAGCATCTTGAGGAGTTAAACTCTGGAGACAAAGATAAGGAGAAAATTGCTTATGATGCTATTGCAGGTGAAAATAGGGAGATAAAAAAGCTGTTTAAAGAGTATCTACCGAAGCCAAGACCACTTAAGCAGGAAGATGTGGAAACAGCGATAAAAACACTTAACCTTGACCGACTAAACAAGATAAACAATCTTCTCGATTTTGTTAAACAGCAGGGGTTTGCAGATGGCAGCGGTTTTGGCTCTTTAGATCACGAATGGAACAGAGATGGTGCTGGATTCATGAACACTCTGTTCCTTCTCCGTGACTCCCTAAACATTCCTTCAAACAAAAGCAGATTGCTGGCTTTGATTGACACTGCAAAATGGTACAATGACTTTGGAGAGATTTATCAGTCACCAGACTTCGAACTTAAAGGAACGACTGCTGACCGTATGATTACGTTGATGCTGTACAGGCTGATGATCGTGCTGGTGATGCCAAGTGATACCGAGGATGACGTCAAAGCCAAAATTCGGGACATGGAAACCTTAGTTCGGTGGATGAACAATGCTTTGGCTGTGAATGAAGGCCTTGGAGGCGTCATTAAACCTGACTTCACAGGATATCATCACAAAGCCTTTTATGGATCAGCATATGTGCCGCAAGCCCTACATGTTGCAGCTTTGGTTCAATACCTTCTTGGAGGAACTGAATTCGCTTTATCAGCATCATCAGTCAACAACATCAGACGAGGACTTGAAACTCTACGTATAATAGCCGTCAAGTCATCTACTCCAAACAGTGTCAACGGGCGTTTCCCACATTACTATAACAAGGTCCTTATTAACGCTGTATTACCAGGCTACGCCTACATCACTATTTCCTATCCTTCCCCGTTGCCTTCAACAACACCTACAAATATAACAGTGGCGAATGTTAACAGACCGGACATGTTCTTGCGGTTATATGACGATCCAGATGTAGCCAGTTTTTTAGAAGATGGAAAACCTAACAAAGCCAAGTACTATCCAAACAGTTTGGGATCTCTGGACATCATGGAGGCAGTGAGTATTTTGCCTTTTGCGGGAGACTAATTTCTTGATTAGTATGCAGTGATGATCAGCTGTTTATAATAAAAGGGTTGATGACAGTCACTCATTCCATGAAGAAAAATCAGTAACTAAACCCGTGATACGCGATAAGCTAAAGTCCTCTGTTTGTTGAGGACTAGTGGCGAATATAGAGACTAGTCATTCGTATAATGGATACCAATTGGACCTCTTTCGAGTTAACTTCCTTTTCACCAAGTGAACATCGACCTTGGATAACGTGACTCGAAATTCAATTAATACGAATATGAGGGTGGGAGAGGGGGGGGGGGGGGGGGGGGGGGGGGTGTACCTGCACTGACTTTGAACGTTCATAACTTTATCAAACTTGTGACTTTTTTCTTAAATTTATCTGGCAACATTATGTAACAGACTTTTGTACATGAAATGAGACGTTTCCATGGCAACCATATTTTGACAAACATATTTGCCCAAATTTTGGATTTACTGCTAAAAAAACGTTTAGAGGGGACATTATTAACTTTCCTGTACTAAATTTTACAAATGAAAGAATTTTCCTATTTTTCTTATGATTTTGATTAATTTTGAGTCAATTTTGGCGCTTTTTCGAACATGATGAAACTCCAAGAGGGCGGTCATTCGGAATGATGACGCAATTCCCGCTCCTATGACGTCATCATGTCACATAACCTACTTTAACTTGGACAGTTTTTTTTCTCCCCCGGTCCAAGAAGACCAAATTAAAAAGCCCGTTCGGAATAGGGTTAAATGTTCTTCCTGTAGTTAAAAACACATTGAAGTCGGTTTAAAACAGAACTACAGCCCAAAGCAAGAAAACTCCAATGAGCGCATGCTTCAGCGACTCCTAATTGTCGCATGTCTTCATAAGTATACGGCAAAAACCGCTCTTTGATTCGTTTTTTATATATATATATAATTGTATAGGTGAAAACCGCTGCAGAATCTCAAGGTATACCAGCTGAGCCCTCCCCTCAAGGTCACTGGTCCAAGAACTTCGCCGCCCTATCTGTCCATCGACGCAAAGACTGGGCTGTGACGGCCAAGGGATTTAATCGATTTCTCTGGGATTTTGAAAACTCGAAGGACGAAAATGTTTTCGGCATGTTTGCAAGTCATGGCGCTCTCCTAGTTGCCAACAGTGAATCGAGTCTTGAGGTTCATGACGTCGCAAACGGATGGGATTGGGCCAAAGTTCCTGGAGCAACAACCATCGCCTTAGGAAGTTCGGATATAGATGACTTAAAAATGGAGGAAGGAAGGTTTTACAACAAACGACGCCTGGCTGGAGGTCTCACGTTTAAGGGCGCAAGCATCCTGGAAAATGGAATTTTTGCTATGGACTTTGAACAACCAAATTACGACTTGAAAGACTGGCGGAATGACATCAAGTTTAAGTTTAAGAAATCTGTCTTCTTTTTTGAAAACTTGCTGGTTTGCTTAGGAAGCAACATTTGGGCCCGAGACACTGATGGCAAGATCGTTCAAACAACTTTATTCCAAGACAAGCTTCTAGATGGTGTAGCCTCGTCATTTATTGAGGTGGATGGCGTTCAAACAGCCCATTCCAACAAATTTGATGCCAGAACACCGTCCTCGGGAAACAGTTACACTACCCTGACTGACGCTAAAGGGAACTTCTACTACATACCAGACCCTAGCAAATCAATCTTGAAAGTTCACGTGAAAGATCAGCCTTCCAAGACCGACGATGGAGATAAAGCATCATCTTGGCGTTACGGAACAGCGTGGTTTGAACATGGAAAATTCCCTTCGAGTTATGAATACGCCATCTTAATACCGACCGACCAGTATCATCCAGTATTAACTGACATATCAACGGCCCAGGAAACAGCAGGAAGTCAAGTTTATAAAGTCCTGCAGAAAGATGAAATCGCCCATATTGTCCAATTTCTGAAGTCACCAATATCATGGTCCGCCCTAAGTCATCCCATCACTGGTTATGTAATGTTTGAAGCAGCCAAAGATCTCCCACCTGATGGCCCAATAGAGGCAGTAGGCGGAGGAAATTGTCTTATCATGACCGAGAAAACAGCAGATGCTGTCTTCATCAGTATCAGTTCTCCCGACGTGAATCTTCCCACTAAAAATGGGCCTCTTACTGGATCAGACGATGTGGGACAAGAGGAGTTGTACCATTCTTCAAGTGCTGAGCGACAAATAGAGATCACTCTGAGAAAATCAGTACGGGATAGCATTGTGTATGTCCAAACCCACGGTAAACCAGATTGCTACAAGCCCAATGTGTGGGTTTTACCCGATGGCAAAACAGTTCGATTCTTAAATCTAAAGAATGGCTTTAGTGTTGAGGTAAAATTGAAGTTGAAGTAACATGTCTTCATGTATAACTGCATCTGTAGCCCGACGGAACGACAAGAACTGAATAAACTGTTAATCAGGTGTTTGAATTCAAAGAAATTATCATCATTTTAAGTGACTCTAGAAAAATTATAAACATTAATTTGATATCTAATTTTCCATTTATTTCCAATAATATAGAATTTATTATAAGTAAAAAATAAATAAATAATACGCGTTTAGAGCATCAAGTTTCGATGCTCTTACAATCCTAAAACGCAACCAGTTTTAATGAACAATTATCAAGCTTATCCTATACTTTGAAGAGCATTCAACAAACATTCAATTTTCAAGGTACGCATTAAAATAAGAACAAAATGTTTTATATTCTAAAAGCAATTCATGCTCATTTTCAATGCACCAACTATGGTGACAACACTGCAATAGTTAAATAAATAAACAATAAAGGCCAGATTACGAAATTTACGTGTTCTTTCTGTCTTTGACGAAGATGGACCGCGAAAAGCGAAACCCGACTGAATCAGTCCACGAAAAAAAAAAACAGCGAGTGTATTACCATCTGTTTGTTACTTATTCTTACAGGGGCAATATCACAAGGATTCGGCTGTTTTTTTTGGTCATAACTATGCTATTATTTGAATGTGAATATATGAAAATCATATATTTTTCATAATTCACATATATATATAATCATATATTTCATATATTCACATTCATATATATTCACTATCATCGGGTATATTACGAACTCACAATTGACCATCTATCCATGTGGCTTGATAGCTCAGTGGATAGAGCATTACACTGGCATCGCAAGGTCATGGGTTCGAATCCCGTTCAAGCCTGAATTTTTTTCCGGTTGCTTTTTCAACTGCTAAGTTGAGAGCACACTGCGAGGATCACAAATTTCACCCCTATGCTAATATTATAATTCAGGGCTCGAAATTGCGACTAACTGGTCGCCAATGCGACCAAAAATTGAGTGCTGGCGACTAGATTTTCGGAACTGGTCGCCAGCTGGCGACTCACGTTTTGTCCGATAACCACAACAAAAACTTCTGCACTAAAATAAATCTTTTAGTTTATACACCGGCGTATAAGCCGCACTTTTTTGCCCAAAATGTTTGCTCAAAATCGGGGGTGCGGACATCCGCTGAGTTCTGCAAATCATAGTTTATCAATCGTACTTTCCAGTGATATAAGTTGACCAGACTTTGAGAGCCTTTATTTGAGGTGTATAATGTGGAGCAAAACTTATATAGCCTGAAATTGTCAAAATACCTGTGTTAAAACAGTACTCGCTAGTTTTGTCGGACATTTTGAAGCTTTTAGCAATGAAGGAACACCGAAGACGAACGAGAAAGAAGCCGAAGAAAGTCTGTAAACAAGCGGCCATCTTGGTTAACCCAATGTCCTCAAAAAATTTGCACGGCTACCAAGCTTGTTATGGCCTGAACGAACGGCGGGCAAACGAACGTAGCTGCGATCAAAAGTGTTTTTTTTTTCAATACAGGATGATTCGATGGATAGAAGCAAAGTATAGCTCACGTTTCTTAGAGCCAATTCTCTGACTTACGTTTTTATTTAAGAAAAAACTGTTTCCCCCAAAATTTGAGCTTCAAACTCGGGGTGCGGCTTATCTGCGAGTGCGGCTTTAATTTATATACGCCGGTGTTTACGGTATGTTGTGAAGAGGTAAAAGCAAGGGTAAAGGACCCTTGTTTGTCTAGTTATGAAAACTCGAAAAACTAAGAACAAACCATCGCTAAAGACATGTCAGCTGTGAACACTGGTAGCTAACTTTCGTAAGTCTTTCCTATGCTTCTTTCTACCTATGATTTTTCTTGCATGCAAAGTAACATTTAAGTGTGTTTTATATAAGATACATATTGAATAAAATTGGCGACCAAAATTTACGATCTGGCGACCAAAATGTTCCCATTAGTCGCCAGTTGGCTCCTGAACGAAAAAGTTAATTTCGAGCCATGTAAAAATATTGACAAGTAGGTTTACTCGTACACAATACTATCTTTGAATATCAAGAGGTTGGAATAAAGTGAATTCTTCGAACTTCTCAAGAAAATTGTAGCCTCAGTCTCCGGCAAAAGAATATTTTAGGTTTAATACCAAATCACGATTTTAAGCCCTTCATCAAAAAATAGGTTCTTTCTGTGTGTACCGGGCACGGATGACGTAAAACAAAAGGAACAAAGAACGACAATGATACAAATGCAAAACAAGACCAAAAATGCAATACCTCACAAACAATAGAAGACAACGAGTACCGGTACACGCAGAAAAAACCCAAAAATAGTTAAAAAGGGAACTTGACAGCCTGTATTGCTGATTTCAGAACTGCTTTCATGTTGAGGGTCTGCACACTTTAAGTTTTGACATGGAAAGACCCAAAAGTTCCATTCTGGGAATGAATGGGTTATTTTCAGTTCGGAAAGATTGGTAATACATCACAACATATCATATTGAATGGTTTACTTTATTATTATTATTATTTTTTTTAAGTTTTTGCCTCTCTGCTTGATAATTTGTTGACATTTTTATAGCTTATCAATCTCGGTCCAGAGTGGGTTCATAATTTATCACTTTAGTGTGTCTTTCCTGTATAATTTCAGAGCATCAAGGGTTTATCCTTTTATGTTGAATTTTCAGAGCACAAAGCACCAACCATTTCCTTAATTGTTTCTCTTTTCAACCATCATTTGTTCCATTGCATTATTAGTAACTCAGGCATAAAAAGTTAATTGGTATCCTTTGTATATTGGAGGGCATCATCTTGGATGTGCAAGTGAAGAAGGAAACAGTCTTGTGTCGACATAATCATCAAGAACCTAGACAAAAAGATACTGTGTGCATTACGACTGGTGCCAGCTAAAAGCTTTAAAGAATGACCAATACCGGCTGTTGGTAACTATGCCTTATGTACAGGCAACAGCCGAAAGGACTCTGTCACCTGCAATGTACACCTTTTTTACTGATATGGCAGCCATATTGACTTTCCCACTTTGGCATCCCATAATGACCATTTAAATTAATATATTATTTTGTTAACTAATTTCAATGGTCATTATGGGATGCCCCATGTGGCTGCTGTATCGGTGAAAAGATCCAATAACTTTCGTTTAAACTACAAAAGGATCGCTGAGGGCTCTTAGAAATTCATGGTTACATTCAACCAGAAGCTCATAACAGATAAGCTTCTGATTCAACCTGTTCACAATCCTCTTAACCCAGCCCTATTTTATTTAAACCATGAGTAACTGTTTCAGCCAGCAAAAGACCAGAAAGTATCATTTTAAGGATGAATGGACAAGCACAACTATTGCTTACTTGACACAAAAGTAAAAAAGAAATTTAAGATTATCAGTTTACCAACAACGACAATGTAGGTTGGCGAAATGAAACAAGAAAAAAGCAAATACAGTGAAAAATCTCTAAGCTGGACACCATTGGCACCAGTTCTACCTGGCTGTAGAGATGTCTGCCTGGCAGAGCGTTTAGATACAGACAAACATGTGAAATTCCACAGCGACCAACCAACCAATGATGCCTGCTTTAGAGAGGTGTCTAACTTTTAGGGGTGTCTTCTTTTGAAGAGTTGACTGTTGAACCTCTCCTCTGTCCCTTTGGTGTATGTATAAGGAAGTTTGACTGTAATTCTTCTGCCCACATAAATCACAACTAAAACATGACTGTATGCAGTAAGGGAGATAACAGGAGATTACCTCTCTTAGTGCTCCAACAGTCAGTTGGGGGACATTGTAGCTGAAACCCGTTTCCTCCAGCTTTGATCCATTTATATACAAATGATTGTCATACAGAAGCTCCTGTTTACAAATAAAACATTAAGACAAAATGATGGTTTAGTGTGCTAAGATTTTAAATTACTGTCTCATTGTGACACGAAAAGGAAGTGAGAAAGGAAGGAAGGAAGGAAGGATGAAAGATCAGAAAAGGAAAGAAAAGCAAAGCAAGAAAAGGGGAAAAATGAAAGAATTTAAGAAAAAGTATTGAAATTTGAGGAAAAGCATTGAAAGCGATTATGTGTAGTCTTTTGCTTTGCCTCAAAAGGGTGAATTGCTATCAAATGACAGAGAAGGTTGACATCTGAAGTATATGTCTTGTGGTATGCCATTGAAAATTTGCCAAACATATTACATAACAAACAGCAAACAGGATAAGGTTTTAAAACGGTATCAGTAATAAATTGGCATTTAATTTTTTTTGTGAAAGGACCAGGCAAAAAGAGAGTGTTATAAAAGGAAAAACATATTTTAGGTGAACTGAAAATACAGTAATGTAAAATGTAGTAAATGTAAATCAGTGTACATAAATGAAGCATCCAGAGCATAACCAACCTATGTCGAATTTGAGACCTTTTTTGTTTTTTCGTGATTATTTTGCCTCATTTTTGGCATGTGACCTACAAATTAACTTCAAAACATTGTTCAGAAATTTGTATGCAAGTTTTCCCGCCATTTTAGAGAAAGAAATGAAATTAACTAAACTAAACTACCTGAAGAAAGATGAGTTCTGGCCCTCTAGTGATTTGACCATACATCCGAGCGTAGTTCCTTCCAAAACTGTATGAAACGCACTCCAAAACAACGCCATTAAACGCAGATTGGCCGTGAGACTATGCGACTGCAATACTCTTGACCAGTGCCAACAACCTGAACAAAAATACCGCTATTTATGCGTACGCGCGCCTGACTCGCTTATCGATCGCGAGCTAGCAACGGTAACACATCGTCTGTGGCGTGTGTATAAGCCAACATGTTAAAGGCCCGTCCGGTGATTGAAGGACATCATTAAGTCCGGAAATCCTTAAGTCTCTAGCACCTCTCAAAGAAACAAGTCGTGTTTCTTGTCCTACCTTCTGTCTAAATCGCTATTTCGCGCTTGTGGTGAAAATAGACGTTGGTGGACAAGACGAGCCGGCAGGAAAGTCTGGAATCACTTCGGATCAGAAAAGGGGCAGCGTTGTGAGTTGTGGGCCATTTCCCATCCCGTGCTGTAGTCGAAATGCCCGATATCCAAAGTGCTTCGAGACTTATTTAATATTTTCCATATTTCGTTTGGGTGGACATTCCGTGTTCGTTGTCGCCATTGATATCCCGACATGCTTTGCAACACCTTTGCTGACTATTGGTGATAAAAATGAAGTGATTTTGAGGGAATGAACTTTGGGATAATTTTTCTTGAGCGGGATTTAGCGGTACGGGTCGGGTCCGAACTTGGCCATCTGAAGTGAAAAAAAATCAGCATAAAATCGAGAAATTCGGGTAAACTTTGGGATTAATTTTTTTGAGCAGGATTCAATGGAAAGACAGGGAGTTTAGTTAATTTGTTTTTTGCATACGTTATTTCTGTAAAATGACGGAAAAACAGCATAGTAAAAGAATTCTGAACAATGTTTTGCATTTAATTTGTAGGTCATATGCCAAAAATGAGGCAAAATAAGCGCAAAGAAAACAAAAAAGGGTCTCAAATTCGACATAGGTTGGATATCCTCCAACGTCTTCAAATGTGATGTTACTGCTTTTTGGTACTACAATCTATTAGCTGCAACAAATATTTGTTAAACTTAGAAATTTGAGCCACAAAACATTACAGTATTGAACACAAGACACATGCCCTTATTGGGTGCCTTTTTTTCAGCTGGGCCCACTAACCTGATCCAGATAAGGACTAAGTGGGGTAGTCTGGATACCATCTCTGTCACAGGCTTCTGACCAAGGGGTTAGGTGCTTTTCATTGGAGTCTTCAACAGTACTTGCCATGTTCAGCTACAATTAGAGAGTGATCAAATTAAAATGCACCCCATGGAGATCAAGAGAAATTACTCAAATTATATGACTTCGCTTGAAAATCTTTAGTGGGGCAGTGTATCTTCCCACTTCCCAATTCATATACATGTGCCCTTTGCACTCAGTTCCTTCCCCCTCTCCTGCTTTTTTTATTTCTCTCTTTCAACCCTTTCTGCTCTTTTTCTGTTGCAAATTATTATGGTAAAATTGTTAATAAAATTATTTCCTTCTTTTCCTTACTTCTTTTAAATTTGTGCTAGGAAATACAGCTGTACTGATATTGTTATTTTCTGTGGGGTATTTTACTGTAATTTTATTGGAAGGTACGTCAACTTACTGATTTATGGGACAGTCATAGAGTTCATTTGTTAGCTCCATCTCTACAGGGCTGTACAGTGCATGCAAAAATTCACAGCCATTGTCCTCAATTAAGTCAAAGACTTGACCAATTTGTTACACCTTAAAACAAACTGTATAAATCAAAGTACCAAAACTGCCACGGAAAACAACATGATGCTGTGTCCAGTGACCAGCCTTAAAAGAAAACCATGCATATGGCAAAAAGACTGTATGAATGTAAAGAGTGAGGACTTACCCGTGCCATGTTAGACAACACAGTTCCAAAATAGTCATGCTGAATCCCAAATATCTCACAGACAAAGTTGGATATACTTCCCTGGGCTGAGAGAATAATATTTTATTTTGGATTAAATAAGTGACTTTGGCAGTGATCTAATTATACTATAACAAAGTCATAGTTACAATGTACATGACTGTACAATCTGTTGGAGGGGCAAATGCCATGTCCAGTTGGAATTCAACTTCAAGAATCAAAGAATCAAATCTCATGACAATAAGCTGCAAGTGAACACCTTTCAATAATATTAATATGGCTCGCCATTGTAAATATCCATAATTCGTAAATAATTCATAAACTGGAAAATAATGTAAATCCTGCTCAGTAAAATATTTAGAGTAAAAGGTGGCTTACTGGTATTACTCTTGTCTGCCAAGTTGAACACATCACCACTTTTGCCATGGCTTGTCAGGTGCCACAGTGCTCGACACACGTCAGTCACATGAACAGTACTCATTTTCAGATCCTTTGTCCACAGCAACTAAATATTATAAGTAAAGAATAAAATGCAGCCATTGCCTACGGTAAACAAAAGACAACTTCAGAGCCATGATTTGGTGTCAGTAATAGAAGAGTCAGTAATAACCGGCAGGGGTTATTTTCAGCTGTAAATCTTTTATTGCTGTGCACAACGTCAACTCCTGTTCAATAAAGGGATATTATTATCAATATATGCGGCCAAATAAGAAACTGCCTTCGAGAAAACACGCGTGAGTGGCGGGCGATATTGAATTTGACGGGCTGCAAACGCATTTACGGCCCTGTTTCTGTTAAACATTTTTTTCTTATTATTAATAAATGAATTTGTACAATTTGGCCTTGTGTATTGATAATAATGATAATCACATGACTTTTGTCGGGCATATTAGTTTATTTGTGTCCCTCGTAGCATCATTTGCACCCTCGCTCCGCTCGGGCGCAAATGATGCTACTCGGGCCACAAATAAACTATATGCCCTCCAAAAGTCATGTGATTGTCCTAATGTGGTTCAACGTTTTATAAGTCAGAGAAAAGAAGCCAAGACACTGCCCATTTGAATTGCAGTTTTGAACACCTGGGACTTCTAAAGTTGGTCACACAACAAAGGAGAGATAACTTCCCTTAAAGTATATCCCTTGTACTTTCATCTCAGTTTAAAAATAATATTCAGTAATGTTTACTTAGTATACTTAACATGTACATGTACATGTACTTACCAGTTATTTGAGTGTCATTGCAAAACATATTACAATGTAACAGATGTTTTAATTACAGAATGTCACAATAGTGAACTACAATTCAAATTTTGTAATTCGATTGTATGAGTGATTGAGAATGCAAGTATGAAGTTTGTGACATACTTCTGAATTTTACAATGAACTTTGCAATATGTCCATCAAAAGTTAGGTGAAAAGCACTGTGTTAGTAGTTGTAATAGACAATGGAATCAATTGCCTTAACAGTGTAAGGATAACATTTTGACACTGAGAAAGAGTTGTTCATCCATCTAGGCACTCAGATCTACTAACCTTCATTTTTTCTTCCATTTGTTTGTAGACAGCTCCAATAATTAATCTTGGGGCTGTAATGTAGTGATGCACAGATAAGATGCAGTGAGTTAGTTAAAAGGTGCAAAGCCCTAGGCAAATGATCTTTAAATAAAAGTGTATCCAAATAACATACTTAGTCCCTGTCTATCAGCTACTCCATAAATAATTGCTGGTCTGACAATGACAAAGTTCAACCTGAAAAAAAAAAAGGAATATGAGCCACTTGCGGATATGAAACGTTCCAACCCTCCCCTCTCCTAGATGTTTTGTTTCGCCAACCCCCCCCCCCCCCCCCCCCCCCTCCCACCCTCTGCTCCCCAAAATACCATCCCCATGGGTAAGGCAGGTGACCATTACATATTGCAGGCTCATGTAAGGTTAACAGATGATTGACAACTGGATGACATACAGTACATGTATAAACCTTGCGAAATTACAAAAAAAGTTTACATCCCAATGATGACCGACCAACTGATCGAGCGCTCATTTACATAGCTGTCCCCGTATACAATATCTTGTTCAATGCTTTGTGTGTTCACGAGATAAAAAGGAGAAAAGAAAACATGAACAACACATTGTGGCAACAGAAAAATACACTTATTTTAATTGATGTAACTGAATTGAATTCCACTGAGTAGCTGTAAACAGAGCAAAATAAATAAATATAAATTAAAGGTTTTTTATACAATTTCATACCCATCAAGTTTAGCTAATTCCTCCTCAACCATTAGTTTGTACTTTCCTATCTGTGTCCAGGGTGTTGTTTTGCTGTTCTCATCACTTTCACCCTGCCAAAAACAAATTAAAATGTAGGCCTGCAATGCGTACAGTGTACATGTGCCATTACTATCTGGTGCAATGAGAATATGACCTTTAAACCTTTTTAATTGTTTTGTTTTTCTTACACTGTACCTTGTCACAGGAATACACTTCAGCTGTGGAGATCTCAATATACCTCTTCACATTAGACTCCAATGCTTGTTTTGCACAGTTCATGCTTAGTTTAACAATGCCATCTTTATAAACCTAAGACAAAGAGCAACACTAGCAATATTCATCTAATCAAAGTTCTAAAAAAAAATAGTCATTAAGACTACATGTAGCTTAATTTGTACAGGAGCCACAGGAGGGAGGCCTGCTACACAGCTACAGACCTTTACCTAGTAATTCTGCAGAATGAAACTACATGTATAGCTACATTGTAGGACTATTGCAAGACTTCCTCTGGATAGAATGCTTGTCTATCACAGGGTTACCCTCAACATTACGGGTACATGTATGTTGCTGCATGGCACCTATTATTAACCTAGGTGGAGAGAGACAATGTGGAGCAAAGTTTATTATCTAGTATATTTATTTAGGAAAGACATAATGGCAGCATCTACAGTGTAGGGCTCAAACCACCAACCTTCAAATCTTAGGTTCAGTGTGCTAACCACTACTTAACACCACTATGATTCCACTTCATACATGTAAAAATACAGTCGAAACTCTCTACAATGCCCACGGTTGTACAGAAGTTTCCAGCTCTTGTCTGTTTAGGTGGCTGTTATGGGACCCGCTTAACATTTAGAATATTTAAGTGAACAAATAAGAAGTCAGGACAAGAAAACATGGCGATTGTGGAGAGGTGGCAGTTATGTGGAGGTGGCATTTAGAGGTTTGACTGCAAGTAGTTATAATTTATAATGACAGCTTGTACCAGCTGTAAATTAACATGATCTTTCCAGCGGTAGAGTCTAAATGCTAAAGCTCAGAAGAGGTCGGACACCTTAATAAGAATATATAACGGAGTAACTGGTTTGCTTTCAGTTGAGGTTGGGGTTGGCAGTTTATATAGTTAAATTTAGGCCTAAACAACTGGAGAAACTATATTTGTAGGTGGTGCCCTGGTACGGTAGGCTATGTAAGCCTAAGCATAGCTGAGGTCGCAGGTTTAATCCTGAGTGGGGATTTTAGATTTTCTTTTTTACACTTAAAAATTTATTGAAAATAAAATTTCAAGTGTCGACATTACGTTATATAATTTTCAATAAGGTGTCCGACCTCCTTCTGAGCTATAGCAGACCTGTAGACTCTACCCTTTCCAGCAGATCACCATTACACCCAAAATGAAACCTCCATTTAGTAATTGTGACTATAATCACCTGTTCTGACTGTCCATATCTTGTCTCTGCAGCACAATTAATGCAAATATCAAAATCCCCTTCAGCATCCAAAAATGCTTTCTCCACACTACCTAGTAAACAAATTAGAAAAACAAACTACATGTATAAATGAGCTTCTCACAGTGGAAATAATAATGAATAGATAAAGTGCCCTCTTTTTAATATTATTCTTACAACCAAGCGACAGATTCTCTTGAGAAATTTTCAAACAAAGCTAAGATCGTCATGTTAAGATAAATTATACTTTTTATTATGGTTAAATTACAAAATTGTTGCATTGAAAGATTCTTCATGATGTTGATATTTTTGTAAAAATATGTTGTTAACCTTTGTGGAGAGAAACAATGTGTTGCATTATGTTTCTAGTAAGCAAACAACACAACCACAAGGACCAGGGCTGGAACAACCCTCTCCTCCTCACACATAAAGTCTGTGCACCAACCATTCCACAGGTCAGCATGCCCCACACTAAAATGTAGTTATAAATGAGAGTTTTTGCCTAGTAGATTAAGAGTTTTACTTCATGTAGTAATAAATCTCATTAATACAGTTGAAGCTTTTCTTGCGACCAATCTCATAAGTGACCTGAAGCTTCCTTCAGTGACCACCCTCCTAAAATCCTGAGGACCAAAATAATTTCTCACTAAAACTCTGCATTTAAATTAGCTCTTGTAAGCTAGTGACCAGCTCTACTTACTACTTAACCATTTCACTTTCAGAGTGTAGTGTAGTGTAGTTCTAATGTTTGAATCTGTGGACAAAAACCTATGGTGTGACCATTTACATGTAAATGAAACCTCTTCAGCAGTACTTCTGCATGGTAACATCTGGTTTTCAATATTATGCAAAATGAACTAGGATTTTTCTTTTGATGATTGCATTGAGGCACTTTTGGGAGTTAAAGTGATAAGACCGACGTGTTTTCCAAATCCCCAGGTGGTCGCTTTAATACATGTAATAAATTAAAAGCTATGACTGTACAGTGGTAACTACATGTACACCTGTAAATGATAGTTACATTTTATATTAATAATATTGCAATGAACTGTATTACAATGCATATTCATCAAATTCTTACCACAATTAATTAGATTGGCACTTTTGAATTCAACACTACTGTGGTGGAAAGCTTCCTGCAAAAATGTAAAAATATCATCCTAAGTCAATGACTGAGTGTACAAACATACAGTGTAACTGTTTGTTCTGGGGTGAAAACCATTATAACTGCAAATTTTAAGTTAGAACTACACAGTAGAGAGTAAATCTTACTTTATGTCTCTCATTCAGCCATGCAGTCTGTGGTGGAACCTTGTCAACTGCTCGAATCTATGCACCATGGATACAAGGACAATAAGTAAATTGTTAAAACCTTCCGATAAACTTTATTTTTATATTGACGGCAGTCCTGTCTTCAACTGTTCCATTATGCTGGCAAGCTTTTGCAGTTAAAGTGTTTTAGAATTCATTTCTCACTCCTTGGAGAGAAAAATCCCAGATGAAAATAATGGGGATGAGTGTCAGGTTGTCAGAAATTTTTTAAATAACATGTGTTGTTCCAGAAAATATCCATACCCTAGGCCTCCCACAGAATATTTTTTGGTGTGTTTTGTTATTTAAATATTCAATTTTTATTCAAGGACATCCAATTTGACTAGGCTAGTTTAAACGAAGCCCCAACTAAACTAAATATTATTACAAAACAAATGTACACAAAAAAATAAGTTACATAAAATCACTTTAAACAACTGTGAACTGTAATGTATATATATAAATTTCTTACCTTGGAACACAACTCATGCTCGATAAGATAACATACAAGGTTGCGACCAACAAAACCTAGAGCTACAAGTTGAAAACAGATAACAACCCAAAATGAGGTGTGTGAGGGGTGCACATCATACAATATAATTCATAAAAGACAATTGTTTACAGGTAGGGTGGGGGTAGGCAGGGGAGGGGAGGGAAACTGGGAAAAAGAAGAAGACAGAAACATGCAGAAAACAGTATTTTAAGATTGTGAGGGTAATATTGCAGAGGTGGGAAATGCAAAGAAGGTGTCAGGATAAGGAGTAAAGATTATTTGAAGGCGGGAAAGCGGGAAGGTTGGATCCCCTGCCCCAGGTCCCCTGCCTGCTGTCCCCTCCCCTGCCCCTAACAGGTCAGAGCTCATACTACATGTATGTCGTATAATCTCTTGAGAATTGACACCAAAAGATACATGTAAAAATGATAATCACAAAGAAAAATACATTAGTATTTCCAGCTAATAAACACCGATGAAGATGTTTGACAAGATTAAAGAAAGATTAAAGTGAAAAAACTGGCAGCTGCGATATAAAAGACTAACCTAAATAGGTCTTCGAGGTCATAAAATTGTCATTATTACAAATATAAGCTTATTGGAACAACAGTTTAGCAAATAAGGTCCTTAACACACCACTTACCGCCAAGTACAATGACTCTAGGTTTGGATGCCATGATCTTTCCAGGCCTAAAAGGTATGAGCTTACCAGCCGGCAAACAAACTGAAAATTCTGCTAATATCGATAATAAAACAGTGCGAAGAAGATCAATGTAAGTGAAGGAATTTCCTTTTTCTTAACCACATCGAGAATCTGTATCTTAACTTATCCCTACAGTTTTCGAGTGCAGTATACTACAAAAGGGCTCGAACAATTTTGAGTGGAAATGACAAGAAAAGCTTATAAAAAACAAATATACGA
Organism: Dendrophyllia cribrosa; assembly: GCA_024195265.1. Classification (NCBI taxonomy): domain Eukaryota; kingdom Metazoa; phylum Cnidaria; class Anthozoa; order Scleractinia; family Dendrophylliidae; genus Dendrophyllia; species Dendrophyllia cribrosa. The sequence continues at coordinate 46,440,269 of JAJLRJ010000001.1, read as the reverse complement.
ACGAACACAACCGAAACAAATCTGAGACAGGCACCGGGAAGAAACCGCTGGCCACCACGTGCTGGGGATAAAGGGGGGTCGCGGGTGTTGACAGCACGGATGGCAGTGAGGGACGAGTGAGTATACTGTACTGGTGTTAAATGATCCCAGGATACTGGAAATTTTGCAGACGAGATAGTGTACGCACACATCGGGAAGCCAAACAAAGAAGTCGGCGGAATGCAGGAAACTGTATCGGAGTGGGGGGGGGGGGGGGGTGGCAACTGAACAACAAATTCAAAGGAGTGCCGTATCTTTTCCAGAATTGGATTCGTAAAATTAATATTTCACGGCGATCCGAAGAAAAAGGTGACTAATAAAAATTTGAAGGTATTTGAAAAATTTTAAAAGACTACCGAGCTGAGTGGGGAGCGGCTGCTACGTTTTGCCCGGAAACCATGATCGCAGAGCACTAATTTTTCGCTTTCATACCGACAAATGCACAACATGAAAATGACAATAGAAAACATAACTTGAACGTTTAGCTCACGATATGAATTGCGCCTAAGGAAAATCGGATGGAAACTGATGCCAAGAATGGATTCCAAGGTGCCCAAAAATGTGACTCACTCCGCTTTCAGATGGTTTATTTGACTGATGGGGAGCGATGAGAGACGGCTGTTACCTAACGTTGGCCCACGGTAACGAAGAATACTCCCTTACATGAGCTTTGTAGGGATGTAGGGATGTAGGTATGTGCGGTTTTTAGACTTTTTTAGCAATTTTGGTCTGAAAGTCGATCTTGAAAGTTAGGGTTCTGCAAATCAGGGTACGCAATTTAACCACAGGTATGACCGGGGTGGGGAGGGGGGACGGATGGTCTGATAATGGGTATCGATTTAATACATTGAGCATCAAGACCAAGACTACAAACCAGCGAGGGTTGCGGGATGTATGACAAAGATCTGGATCCGGCAGAATGATCTGGAACGGATTGTAAAACAACATGGCAAACTCAGTGATCCTTATTACGGCAGAGAAAACACCAGCGGGCAGGGATATGTCAGGTCTCAAGTTCTAGGGGTCTGGAAATGGGTAGGCAAATCACCTACTTTGGTCTTAAAATTACTTATTCTGGGGTTGAAAATGTGAAAGGTTTTCAAATGGTAGCCTTTTGGCCGCGTCTTAGTCAGTTCATTGGGCTTATTTGAATCATGCATGTGTTAATTCCCCGGTACTTTTCACTGGTTCCCTGCTAACAGTCTCCTTTTCCGTTATTTGAGGCGGGGAGAAAAAGAAACTCTGCTAGCAGGGAAATTCACTGGTTGTTGTAAAAAATATATATTATTTGTGCGTCGAATCTACTCCGAAATACGCACTGAAATGCTTTCTTTCTGGCGGGAAGACTTTCGACATACGGGAACTTAAAGTAAAACTCAATTAGTCGTGGTGGCAAGAAATTGTATCTCGATCAGGAAACATTTTATTTTTTATTAAAAAATTGCTACAAAATATATCCACCGTCAATGTAATTTAGTTACTTTTCGCTCTTGCAGTGTGCACGAATAATTTTGAGGGTCAAATAAACTCAAATTTCAGTAAACAGAAGTCACTATTTTGTGGTTGTAAAATATATTAACAAGTATTTTCCCGTTACAAGAGAATCACGTGATCCTACGTACAACGGCGTCCAAGGAGCAAAGGAAGTTCCAAACGAGCAACAAGAACCAACCATGTGCTTCCGCTGCTAGTTTCCGGCCATTTTTGCATCCCCTAAACTTTTGATGGCTTGCTTTTGTAACGCAAAATTTTGCTAGGATATCGTGGATCACGTAAGCGACATAATCGCGAAAGAGGTGTGTTGAAAGGTGAGTGTAATCGGGTCGTAATTTTCAAGACTCGTTGCAAACGTTTGAAGGCAGAATTCTTCGCTTCCGTGTTGTGTTCTTTTCCTTCCCTTGTTGTATTCCGCGTGACGGCTCGTAATTCGTTTTGTCTCTGAAGGAAACAGCTCGATTAACAAGTCGATTGCACTAAATTGAGGGGTTGCCGTTTGTTGGTCATGATCGTGCGAATTCTCGCTTCAAATAGAAGTTGAGCAAACCGGTAGTTCTAGTGTTGTGGACGCGCTTCCTATTTTTGCATAAATTAGTTACTCCGGATGTGCAAAGTTGCACGGCGTATGTTTTCTATTTCCACTGCCCCATTTACCACCCTTGCACCTGCCCTTGTACACTAGGAGAAAAGTACCCCCGTTTTTTGGATTCCAATATTGTTTTTGCCTTTCGCGAGTTTTCGAGCTGTAACCAGTGTAAAGTTGTACTTGTCAATTGTGTATTTACGCGGCTGTCGATCGATCATCTTCGGTTCGATTGCGAGAAGTTCGTCTTTCTCATTAATCTCATGGTATCGATTACACAGGAACAAAACCTTAACAGAACATTCACGTTTTTCCCTCCAATAATTTTGCTTTGATCTACGCACTATATTATTGGTTTATTTATTGTACCCACGATAAGTTTTGTTTAGCGTTGACGTGTTGTCCACAGAGACAAGATGGCGGCTTTTGACTTCCGGACAAGCGAACTTGGTGCATAGCATATGTAGATAATTATTTTATTAAGTGCCTTGCTGAACTACAGTTTTTATTTTCGTGTTTAAACGAGAAAAATACTATAATTTCTTTGAAACTTCGATATACCGTTTTTGATCCAATCAAAAAGAAACGTTTACGTGTACATGAAGCTTAATTAATAGAAGTTACATTGCAGGTTGCTTTGATACCCTGCAAGCTAGCAGAGTCTCCTTTCAAAATATAACGGATAAGGAGTCTCTGCTAGCGGGGCATTGCTTCGATTGCGATCATTTTATACCTTCCTTTTTTTCTGATCCTTTAAAACAATTTTGTTGTTTCTTTTTTTTTGGAATAAAGTTCACAAGAAAAAATTATGTTCAGTTCACAGTTTAAAGATATTAATTTTTTATGGAGTTTTCTAGTGTCATATAATAATATATTTTATATTGTAATGTCAAAAATCATATTAACTAGAGTTGATTGAGTGAAAATGTCTCATTGAGCTCTGTAATATTTTCTCAAATTTACCCAGAATATCCCCCTTGTTGATGATACACCTGCGTATCAAACCACAAAGTGGTGAGGTAAACATTTCTGATATTGATATTCACTGTCACCAAGGTGAATACTAATATTTTTAATTGGTATATTATTGTACCTAATTATCCAGTGAATAGTAAAAAGCACAGATATTCAGTTTGAATGTAAATGCATTGTTATAAAAAGAGAAAGTGTGCAACTATAAAATTTTATAAGTGGTATTAATTAGTACTTGCCACATGTAAATTGAGCCCCAAGTGTTTTTATTTACAGGCATGCAGGGGTGAAGAACAGTGATAAAATAGCAAATGCAGAAAACCATAAATTACAGCTGTATTTTGCGAAAAAAAGTTTAACAGCTACATGTACATGTATGATAAAGTTATGATTTCATTTTACTACAAAAGTTGCGAAAAAAAAGTTGCCTAGTGCGATTTGGTTAACCCCACCATTATTTTGGTCGTCTGGGGCAACCGGACAACCATACCACACCCTGTTGAGAATGGTTTTCCAAGTGAAGCAAAAATAGACCTGATTGCATCTTAGAATGTATTTATACATCAACCCCACAGTGATAAAGATGTACCAGTCTTAATACCAGGATTATTAATTTTTGACATACGTGTACATGTATATCATACACACTGTACATGTATCTTGTAGGTTTTTGCTGCCACAAACATAGATTGCCAGTATGAAAGAGAAGGAGAAGTCATCTCTGGTGGACCTAGGAAAGCGGTTGCTAGAGGCATCTCGTAAAGGACAAGCAGATGAAGTGAGCATGCTCATGGCATCTGGTGCACCCTTTACAACTGACTGGGTAAGATAATCTACATGTAATTGCATAATTGATGTGCAATATTAATAGCCAAACGTCTTTTTTGCATTCCTTCTTGCATCATTATAAAGCTGTAATGTCGTCTTAAAATCAAATTTTAGCATTTTCGGACAAAAAGAACTGTGCTAAATAAAACAGAAATAATATTACTTGTCGTGAAGTGTTTTCTTGTTCTCTTTATTTTGCCACATTAAAAAGGAGCAGCGAGGAAGCCCAAATACAACTGTAGAAACCTTAAGACTTACATGTATGAGGTTTTGGGCTTCCTTGACACACAAAAAATGTTTGATATACAGTGTAAACAAACCATCCAAACAAATTAAACAGCTTTAAAACTCATCTGATAAATCTTTAATTTTCCAGAAGGTAGATTGTTGTGTTGAATATACATGTACAGTAGTGTTGTTTTATCTGCCTGGAAACTTTACAATGTAATCAACATAAATCTGCACTTCATTTGAATAAAGTTTTAAATTTTGGTTTTGTATGTGATGATCCCAATAAATTACCACAGACCTTTTTCAACCAATCTCAGGGTGCGATTGAGTCCCTATGTATTCCTATAAAATCATATTTTTCAGCCCTGTCCTATAAAGTCCTATAAATTGTTTTAAAACATGTCCTATAATTACTGGTATTTCCTATTTTTTAAGCCTATATTCACCAAAACAGAATAGTTCAAAATGAAATTGCTACACTGTAAATGTTACCAAAAAACTGAAACCTTTTTTTAACTGAGAGTTTTATCTGTGAATACTCCATAGCTTGGCACCTCTCCATTACATTTGGCAGCCCAACATGGCCATACCCAGACTGCAGAAGTATTACTCCGTGCTGGAGTCAGCCGAGATGCACGCACAAAGGTACACAGTCTTGTACTTGACCTTGTCAAATTATATTTTCCTTAGTATACATGTAATTTATTAATAATAGTGGAGGTGCGGTGATCCAAAGGTTAGCGCATCAGACTTTCAACCTGAAGGTCAGTGATTCGAGCATGGTCTCTGCCATCATGTTGTTTTCTTAGACAAGAAACTTTGCTCGACGTTGTTTTTCTCCACCCAGGTGTATAAATGGGTACCGGCAACATAATGCTGGGGAGTAACCTTGGGATGGAGTAGCATCCCATCCAGGGGGGAGCAGTAATACTCCTAGTCACTTCATAATATATAAACCAGATCATCCTGTGATGAAGAGTACTGTAGCATACCATCCAGAAGGGAGTAGTAATACTCCTAGTCACTTTATAGTACATGTACACCCTGCAATGGACTAACATCCCATCCAGGGGGGAGTAGTAATACTCTCAGTCGCTTCATGCTACAGCAACTGGGTTAAACTCCGGCAGTTATGAACCATAAGGCTCCTGAAGACTTATTTAGTCTAACAATGTCTAGGCAGTGGTTTAATGTAGTTCTTCTATTTTCTTTTTAATTTCATTATGAGTATAGGTAATCATACGGTTTCGAGTTCAATTTGGGATTAATTTGCACAAGTGAGTTTTTCAAAAAGCTCAAAATTGCACGAGCCGCTTTAGTCCAGTCAATCTGTGGATTAAGTTCAAACTAATTGCAACAAAAGCTTTTTCAGCGAAATATGAAGCATCTAAATGACCTTTTTAACATATCAAAAGTTCCACAAGATTCCGTGGTCGGAACACCTTGAAATTTGGAATCATTTATTTTTGCTATTTTACCACAGGGTTCCCACGTATCGCACTATAGAAAAAACGCAATAAATTGAACAATTTAAAGTTTTTTCTTCGTGTAACTAAACCTAGAGGCGCTGAATTCGCTTGGATTTCATTCGGGATACAATTAATGGCTACTATGTAGATTTTTAGTAGATAATTTTACTATTGTAGACTAACCACAGGGAATCCAACCCAAGAAATAATAAAATACTGCAAAATTCTTACTGTTGTTTCATATTTACTGCTACTTTATACTTAAAAGCCTTTTTATCATACAAGTATGGTTAACTTTATTCTCTTTAAATGTTGGATGTCCTGGATTCATTAAAGCTTCGCGCTATTCGGCTAAATATTCATCAAAACGGGTCAAAGATTATACTTCAATAGTTTCTAATATAAATCCTCTTCATCGGTCAGATCAGACTCTGGTGCGTTTGTGCAGTTAACTCCTTTGCACCCGCTACATGCTGCAGAGCACTTCAAGTTGTTCTTCCGACAAGAGCATCTGTTGTTCCTGCAGTCACCCTTGCAGCCACAACGAATCATCTGCAGTATAGAGGCGTGTGCTGGAGGCAAACTGGTGCGCTCTGGGGTGAATTTTCCATTTTTCAGCTGCCAGCCCCATTCGAGAGGTGGCAAATCTATGCCTTTCCATTGTTGGACTTGGAGAAACACTCGCTGGCTGTGGTAACTGGCAGCAGCTGATGTTGGTGGAAGGTTCTCTGGCTGCAAAACAGCATTGCCCGTTGAAACTTTCTGGCAAAATCGCGAATAACGTAGCGTATTTAAGCTCTCATCTTTTCCGCCGCTGTACAGACACACCAGTGCCCTTTCTCCTGCTGCAATCACGTCCTCTTTGCTAACAGCATTTGCATCCCCGGAGAACAATCTTGCCTGGTCTTTGAAATACGCACTTGCCTTGAACTTGTTCAGTCCGGTCGCCTTCCCAAGACCATGAATGCGCGATGTTGTGTCGCATCCTAGCAAGGCATGTATGAAGAGAATGTTGCTGCACATATCAGGACCTAATGCTGACTTTGTTTCCCTCACAATCCACACCCTGCTGGTCTTGCTGCGTTGTCTGGGCTCCGGTCTGAAGAAGAGGTCTTTACCATCGATGTCACCATGGTAAATCATAAGGACTAGAAGGTCAGTGTCATCCCCAACTAAGACTGTGGTGTTGGACTTTGCTGATTCGACCGCGTTTTTAACAATGAGGAGGTCAGCATCATTTGGAGCCTGGATTACATTGCAGCCAGCATTCAGGAGCTTCTTTGACAAGAGATTGATGAACTTTTGTTTGTTTCCCTCATTTGCTAGGAAATCTTTCTTCGTCAATGATACATGTACTATCATGTCACTCTGGAATAACACAGGTGGCGAGCACGAACTTCCCCGTCTCTCGTGCGTGCAGTCCTACGTGCTGGGACCATTTCCATACCCATCAAAAACAACCGTGGGCGATCCGTACCTTCTCTGGATGTACTGGACATAGAGTGAGCACACGTCGTCGTAGGTTGTACCACGTGTCCAAGTTACTCGGTGGATAAGAGCGCCGCCATCAAGAACATTGTGGGCTTCTCTGGGGCATGGAGTTTGCACGCTATCAGTCATCTTCCAGAAAGCGACGGCTAATGCTGGCTTGTCAGCTTTTCTCAATAGCAAAGAAGTGTCAAACAACGCTGCAGGGTAGCTAGACATTTCATAATTATTCAAAAAATGAACCAGGGTTGTCATACTGGTCGCTTGTCGCCAACACACTGAGCCTTTGGAAAAGCAGCTGTGGGTGAATTTGAATGCTGCCATCTTTGAGGTGAACGGATGTTTTGCATGCAAGGGTTTTCACCTGATATTTCTTCTGAAATGAGTGTTCGTGTACATCTTTACCCGCCATTTTCTTGATTATCGAGTCGCCCACTTCTTTTGCCTTCTCGCAATTCACTCCGTCTTCGGCTACGACACCAGTTGCAATGTTTCGCAATGATGGGTCTGCGCAGAACGGGTCTCTTTGGGTGAAGAAACCAACTATCTTCTGAAGGTCGCTGTGGTCGCGTTCCGTTCTTGCGCGGGTAGCTTCCTTATGAGGACCACTACTGGTATGTTGGTCGCTTGTATGGAAAGAACTTCTGGTAAGATTTTGCATTGACTGATTTATATCTGCGCAGGCTGGCACTGACATGACCCACGTCAAACGTTGAGTTTCACTCATCCCTCTTCCTCTAGTAAGACCACCACTTGTCTTCAGACCCCTTATAAGCACCTAGTAACCAAATAGAAGGGTTACAAACCTACAACAGTAGCATATTTTTAAACATTATAATGCCTTTCTTAACTTATCGTTTTTAATATCCCCAGTCAAAGGTTATACTATGGAAAATAATGCAACCTTTTAAAAGATCTTATATACATAATACCTTACCTGTTCGATAATCAAGTCGGTTGATAAACCTCCCCAGAAACGATCACTTCGACGCACAACGTGCAGGCCATCCAAGAACTTCTTGTATGCAGATGGATGTGAGGTTTCGAGGTTCTGCATGATTTGAAGGTAGAAATAAGCCGATTTTGCGTATTGGTTATGTCCCGCTGCTGCAAAATATGGTAACATTTCATAAACAGCCTGGAGGTGCAGTTTCCAGTTCCCGGTTCTTTCTCCTTTGATGAACTTCCTTAAAATGTCGACCATCTTCATGTACTCTAGCCATAAAACAGCAGTACGCTGACCCGACAAAGATGCTTTCGTTTCCTCGATCTTCTTATTTGTCGAGTCAAGGCAACTGGAAGATGTATTCTGGCCAGATGTTTGAGGGGTTTCCAAAGACTTTTTACACAGCTGCTTCAGAAGTTCTAGATCGATGTCCGTTGCTTGCTGTTGCGGTGGTTGCGCTTCTTTGTCTTCCTCGTCATCTTGATCTGTCCTTTCAAATGGTGCAGGTAGCCCGAGTGCTTTGCAGGCTATCAATGAATTCAGTGCTTCATCCACCAGGAAATGTCCACTAATTGCTCGTGCTATGGCCTTCCCGCTGAGCATATGAATGGTAGTATTCTTCGCGTAGACCAACTCTAAAATATCTTCAATTCCAGAACCCGCCATTATATAGCCAATGCATCCGAGGAAGCTCATCTGTGTGTGTAGACCCCCTAAAATCAGAACAACAGACTTCAACTTGCTATCTTCTGCTTCCTGCTGTGTTATCGTGAGGGCTTTCCAATAGAGGGGCTGGTCAAATGTGACTATTGGTGAGACTTCGTAGCGGGATGCTTGATCGCAGATAAAGGAAAGTGTGGAGTATATGCAAGTAATATCTGTGGGGTCCATGTCAATCATTGGAAGGAACATGATTCTAGATTGTCCAGGATGCCCTCCAATACATATGTTCTGCATCATACCGTTCCAACCAGGCTTAGGATTGCGTAGAAGTGGCAGTGCCAGTTTCCATAACAGATCGAGATTTGCAGTGCTATCCTTTACATTTAAGTTCTTTAACTCCTTGTACAACAACCTGGAAGCATCTTCACATGGCCCATTATACACGCGAATAACTACACGCCCAGATTTAGCTATTTCTTCTGATGTCACCTCTTTGCGCAGAATCAAAGTGCTGGTCTTTGTTCCTGGGGTTATGGAAGCGATTATCCCCATCCCATGAAAGGTTCCCTCGCCTTCGAGGGTTCTGATGTTGTGGTCAACGTTGTCGGCGGAATATTGCATAAAACGACCCGGGTCCCATCCTGGTATATCTATCCCTTGGGCCACTGCTGCACTTCGTCCATACTTTTGAACAGTGTTGTAAGAACAACAAAATCCATGTGAATTTAAGGAGTCAACTAGAAACTTGGAGCCGAATTGGTGGTGCATCTGCACTCCAAGTCCAAGCTGAAGCGGGGCTATCAGGGCTCTAGGCCGTGCGGCTTGCATAATTGCTTGACCAAGGGACGCAATTTTTAACTGCATATCCTTTCCAGTCACCAATACCTCGAGAAATGCCTGGAGCAATGCGGGGAGAAAGTCTAATGCTTTTTCAACCGACGACATTTCAGAGCTAGTTGGGAAATGCTCGCTTGAACAATCCACTCTCTTAATTTCATTCTTTATGAACTTTGCTGCCGCCTCTACAATTTTGGACCTTTCTACATTGGGATCTTCGCTTCTTGGTTTCTCATAAAAATCATTCACTATTGACGCGACGTTCTGATGAAAAGTGACAACATTTGGCCTTTGTCGAATAGTTGTGATTAATATTCTCTCTCCAAAATGTTCTTCTAGTTTTTTCTTCATGTATACTGAACTGTATGCTTGATCCTCTTCACCTTCAAGAAAATCCTCCATCTTTCCGACAAGGTCTTCAATAGTGGGCTGTTCAACGTCGTTTTCCTCTAGAAATGCTATTACTTTAGAAAAAGCAGTGCTCTTCACCGCGTCTACAGGTCGTCCTTGGGTCTTAGCTTTCTTTGAGCTACTTTCTGCTCCAATGTTATGCTGTAAGGGAATATTTCTTCCTGTTCGGAAATTGCTGCTACATAGCTGGTGGTAGACAGCATCAGCTGCGTGAAGATCTCGAAGATATTCCAGACGACCCCGCACCACTATCGCCCAATCGTCGTTCCGTTCCTTGCACAGTCTACCAATGGATTCTTGGAACTCTATTGTTCTCACGCTTATCATGACATCGAGCCCTTTTTTCTTGCCATCGTACTTTGCAGGCTGACCGCAAAATAAACAATGCTCTGAAGAGCTGAAGGATAGGTGGATTGAGCGCCGCCTGACTGCGCTTGCATTTTCCTCGCATTTCGTATCAGATGATTTCCCACGTGGTCTCAGCAGATCGAGCCGGCATTTCTTGTGAACTTTTAGGCCAGGCTTTGCATTAACTGCAGGATTGATTTCATTAATTTTTAGGCATCCCTTCTCAGTTAGCTTGGAAAATAAGCTCTCATCCTTCCCCACGTCTTCACCACAGATGCAGCAGCTGGATTCCATTCCCAAACGAGACAACTTCCAAACTTCAACTAAAAGTGACCGAACAAATATGTGATTTAAATACTTATGCTTTAAATACATTATCACTCAAAATTGTGCATGGAAAAACACAGAAAAAGCTTAAACGAACTTACCTTCAGCAATTACATGCCCAATTAACAAAGAAAGAAGGAAAAACGTCATAAAAAGTACATGTAATAATTATGCTGTTGAAATTTCCATTCTTAGCTATCAAGCCAGTACCTCGTTCGATTGTGACAGGCGTTCCTCGCAGAAACGAGCAGTCCTGGATATCAATTTTAGATAGTTTTAGCACGTCATTCACTTGATTTTGTGCTGCTCTATTAGAACATATTTTGACTGTGATAGCTTTGTTCCACAATTTCAATCGTGAATACTAAAAAATCCTGTTTTTAAATAGTGATAAACAAATAACTTAATTTCCGCCGGATGGGATACCTGTGGATAAATCGTTTTTTTTCTTTAAAAAGCTCAAATTGTGCAAAACGCGCGAGGAAAAGAGTAACAAGTTTACAGGACAGTACAAACAATGTTTTCAACATGATAAAAACTATTTCTATTTCCACGTAATAATAGACACCCGTTATTTGTTATTTTTACAATGCGTGGGTACCCTGTGGTACACGGGAAGAAAATAAACGCCATTTTAACCTTGTTCCGACACGAGAATTTTGTGGAACTTTTAATATGATGTTTATAAAGGTAGAAGTAAGCCAAAACCGCCTTAAAAGCTTTTGTTGCAATTAGTTTGAACTTGGGCTACAAAAATTCATAGATTGACTGGACTACTTCGGCAAGTGCAATTTGAGCTTTTTGAAAAATTCACAAGTGCAAATTAATCCCAAATTGAACGAGAAAACTGTATGATTACTTATTAATAATTATATATGAAAAAATTTGCATCCATTTTTGTTTGGAAATTTTTTTTTTTTGCAAAAATTTTTTTTTGCAAATTTTTTTTCTTTCTTTTTGACAAAAAAAAAGAAATTTTTTTTTTTTTTTTTCGATTTGTAATTTGCACTGGTGTTACACTTTTTGCGCCGGTGTTACACGTTTTGCACTGGTGTTACACTTGAACTGCACTGCTCTTAGCCAATCAGAATCGAGTAATTTTTTCATGTATATTATTAGGTATGAAACTCAAGACTGTAATGTTTTTTTTTCAATTTGTAATATTTTTTCTAGGTTGACAGGACACCTTTACACATGGCTGCGCAGCATGGACATACCCATGTAGTAGAGCTTCTTATATCCTCTGGTGCTTGTGCAAACAATGCAGACATGGTATGCAACTACTGTAATAGCTTTGTACACTCATGAAAATGTAATTAATGTGCAGTGGGATATAACAGATAAATTGAAGGGGTGCACAGAATAAGGCCCTAAGTGACTTTTGATGTAATGTCAAATTCTCCCTGCCTTTCACAAGGGAATACAAGGGAATTTGGAATGAGAATCTAGCAGTTTATCAGAAGTCACTTAGGCCTTTTTTCCAGGCACCCCTTCATTATTATGTATAACATTTTAATTAGATACATGAAGCAGGCTTGTCCTTTCCAATAAAATATGCACTACAGTACACAATGTCTCAACTCTTTTTGCAATTGCTTGTAGCATTAATTAATCATTCATGTGCATTGCCAGGAAATACAATGTATCATGCTCTCCCCATGGAAGGTCATTGTAAATTCTGAGGGGAAAGGGGGTATGAAGCCAAACGGGAGCTTCCAGAGGGGTGAGGGTGGTGGGAGGTTTCATCCAAAAATCCTTCTGTGCAAGAGGTATGGATATTTTCTGGAACAACACAATGTTATTGGACACCTCGATCCTAGCCTGCGTGGCAGGGGTAAACGGGGAGGGGGAGGGGGCGTGAAAGGAGAGGGGGAAAAGGGAAGGAATGCCTGCTATAAGAACAGGGCTATTTGCATTACGCTCATTGATTTCCTTGTAATCAAATTACGTCAACTGTCAATACATTCACCAATCAGAAACTGGCACTCGCTTTTACGCATGGATGACTTAATGCAGAAATTTACTATGTTTATACCGCCCAGTGTGAATTATCCAATCAGAATTTTGCAGCCACCAGCGTCATCCATCGTCATCGGGTGATCCAGTCTTCAAAATTTCAGTAATTAATTTGTATCCTATCTTTAGTTAGTTATAATGTTCTATCTTTGTTATGATAGCTTAATATGACCCCACTTCACTGGGCCTGTGAACACAATCATGTTGACATTGTCAAGATGTTGCTCAGAGCAGGAGCCATTACAGACATTAAAAGCAAGGTTAGGATACATCTTTTAATTTGTAATAGTTGATTAAACTTATCTGTATAAAATTATAATAAAAATTATTCCTTTTGTATTCTTTTATGTCACATCATACATGTACATGTAACTGTAAGTGGTTATGGGTTTGCCAACCTCTCAACTTAGTTAGAGAAAATTAATTTCAATTGATTCCTTGTGAATCGAGGCTAGCAACAAAACCACGACAACTAATCATGTAACCATAGAGGAGCATAGTAAACAAAGAGGGCAGACGGTAAATGGTATGCAAACCATCCACCTTCCCCTGACCTTTGCGAGGTTCTACAAGACACATATTTCTAGTCTACATGTACAGTACATGTACATTGAAATAATGCTGTATCTTCCATTTTTGTGATCAATTGCTCAATTTCCTTGCATGCAACATACATGCACCCTGCATCAGCATGTAATGCCTACATCGTTCAGTACTCTGTGAGACAAGAAAAGCCTGTTGCAAGTCACAATTTCTTTGTACTGTGATGTGAATTATCTATCCTTTTAGAATCACAAGACTCTTTCAAACAAAGAACTTAAAATTAATAACAAAGTTCTTCTTGTTTCTATAATTAGTTTGGCAAGACACCAGTTGATATCACAAGAGCTAAGGGTTACACTGAAGTACTAGCTGCACTGTCATCTGATCAGGTCAGTTATTCTCCCAAACAACCAATTATATTGCATTGAAGAGGAGGATTTCTTAATTCAGCAAGGATCAATTAATTTTGTTAAACAGCCTTACAGTGTATGTGCCTTCTGGCATGGAGAGAATTACTTTACTAATTTGTTAAGAAAGAGGGCCATTTTTTGGGAGGGCTTTAAAATTAATACACAGTTTGAGGTTTTACTTTTTGTTATGTTAACTGTGTTATTTTTAATATCATTTGAAATGACTGTATTTTGCTCATTAGGATCAAGATTTGACAATACCAAAGACTCCAAAGAGACAAGGTAAACTAAAAATATTGGTGACTGAAGTTGTACACAAATTATCTAGGGAATGCTTGTTAATTATTAATTAGATTAAACGCTAGAGTTTTCTTTGGTAAAAATATGTTGCCTCAAACTTTTGTGTCATTGGAAAATTTAATGTCTTTTGTTTTCAGAGAGATAAAAAAAAAATTTATGTCATTTAGGGTACGAAATAAGGTCAGATGTACATTGGAAGCGGCATTAAGGTGACACCTTTGGGACCAAGAAAATGGGGGTTTTGCTGGTTTTGTTAATAATTAACCACCCGAACAAAATGGCTGGTTTATTAACTTAGGATGCTGTTGTTTATTTTACATGTAGCAAATTTTAGTTCACTGCAATAGTCTTCCATTAGAGTACATTTGTAATTAATTAGCACAAGACACAATGTTAATGTCATGTATCACTTGTATTTTATAACAAGATTTATACGTGCTGTAATCATTAAATATTTTAGAGCGGAAGCTTTTAATATTATTATCACTTATGGTTAAAGTTACATTAGACCCGAGTTCAACTCCTCAGCCACACTTGTAAAATATCCAACTGGTCTGTCTGTAATCCTACATGTTGGGATTTTGAACATTGTATGTTTGAACAATTTGCAATAAATTATTGTTTGAGTGGCATGCCGGTGAATTAGTCCACTATAAAAACAGCATTTACATTTACTAACTGGTTTGTATGTTTCTGTTCATGTTTTCTAGCTGATCGCAACAATCTCTCTTTGAACTCAATAAAGAAGAGACAGAGAACGAAAAAGTTTCCCATGACAGCAGGCTCATGGACTGGTCCTGAAGGTCCAACAGGTAAATGATACAACAACAACACACACACAACACTTTATTTATACATGGGGTAGTGAACGAGGTAGGGCAGTTCTAGCATTCGATGAATAGCTAACCATGATTAAAATAAACTAAAATATACTAAGAATCAGGATCAAAATGCTGGCATCACAATATTAAAATATTTTAAAAATATATACATTGTAACAAGTTAAAATTAGTCATTTTTCAAAGATTCTATTTCTAATTTGTTTTATTAATAAACGTTTTGATGTTTGATACAGAGCTTATTTCATCAGTCAAACTGTTCCAAAGCTTGGGTGCATCGTATCTGAAGTTTGTAGTGAAAACTCTTGTTAATTCATTTTGTTAATTCCTCGAAAAATTTTTGGGTTGACTCTTTTGTTTAGTAATTCACTAATGTATTTTGGTGCTAAATTATTTAGCACTTTGTAAGCAGTAATGATCGTCAAATGGATAAAGGGGTTAGTAACTTCTAAAAGAAACTGTGGTGCTGTGACAGAAAGAAATGCATGGGAACAAATAAAGAGAATTAGTGTTTTGATATCCGTTTGGTTGTGGGAATAAAAAGTTTAACAGAGCTGAAATGCTGAATTACATGAAAACTATTTTTTTGCAGAAAATGGTAACAAGCCACGTAGAAAAGCTACAACACCAGGAACGTCCCCTAAATCTGCTGTGGGCGGAGGGAGGAGAGTGTCAGCACCTCCTCAGTTTTCTAATGCAGGTACATATTCATAAACTGCTAGTTTTGTTTTGTTTTAACAATCAAGTTAATTTGTGGAGGTATCGTGGTGTAAAGACTAGCGCACTGGACTTCAGATCTGCAGGTCAGTGGTTCGAGCCTGGTCTCTGCCGTTGTGTTGTTTCCTTTGATAAGAAACTTTGCTCCACATCATCTCTCTCCACCCAGGTGTATAAATGGGTACCGGTGACAAAGTACTGCCAGGGGTAACTCCGCATCCCATTCAGGGGGGAGTTACTTCATGTTACAGGAACAGGGTTATGCTCCGACTGTGTTGGCCACCTGTTGCCTGTGTGCAACTTTATCTTATCAAGTAACATGTACATTTCTAGCTTAATCCAGCCCTGGTGGGTGCTACATTGAATTCAAATCCAGAAGCAGTATGGCTGAGTGGAATTGAAATCGAGAAGTCTTTGGTTCAGGCCAGTCCTCCTTCCTACATGTTATACACAGTAGCTAGGGGTGGGGCCCATTTGCACCGCATTGAAACTCCTGCCACATGGTGGGATTTTCGTCAAGTTCTCGATTGAGTAAATGTACAAAGTAAAGTAAAAGTGTGAACAAAAATGAGCAAAATATTGTTCACAAAATGATTACAAGTTTCTTATTATCAGTACTGTGACATGTTATTGTCTTTCTTTAGGTTCACCATCCCTGCGTAGTCCCACAGAGAACTCTATTGCCTCCCTTGTGTCTGCTGCTGCTATTGTTAAAGCAAAATCTGAGAGTGAACGAGATGGGAAAATGCCGTCTGGTATGTAGCTGTGACTGTCACTAGGCTTTACTTCTTTGTTCTTGGTGTGTACTTATAACTTGATACTAATCATTCTAAATTTAATGTGCTCAATTTTTTTTTTTAGTACACTCTGAAGGCAAAAGCAACTCTAGCACTACCAAACCTCAAGATTCAAGTGTCCTTGACACTCTGGCAACCCTAGCTACAGCTACTTTTCACACTGCATCTTCAACATCTACAACACCACATCAAGTCACCACTGTTGCTGGCAGACCCATTGGCATTGCACCACTTTCCCTCCCACCGACCACACCCACCTTCACCACTCCCCTGACACCCTCCAGTCTCTTCCCCATGCCATCCCCCCTTGCAGCACTGTCGGCCCTGTCTTCCTTATCATCACCTGCTCAAACCTCGCCTCTGCCACTGTCATTTTCAATGCCAGTGATGACGCCACAGCAAGCAGCCTCATCAGGGGCACAGCTGTTACCTCTGGTCCAGCCGGGTGGTTCACCTTTCTTCTCCAATGCAGCCAGTGTGTCGATACAGCAAGTTCCTTCATCTGCCACAACTGCAGGGGATATCACAACAGCAAGTGCCACAAGCTCAGGTTTTACCATCGCAGGAACAGATGCTGCAGTCAAGAGTGTCACCTTCAGTAATGCGACCACACAAGCTCATCATACTGCAGCACAGACGGTGCTTCCACAAACCATCATGGCACCTTTTCCGCTGCCAAGTGGTTCAGGCCAGACACAGCTGGCGTTAAGTCAGATACTTGCTCCAATGCAAGGCGTGCAGCCCAGCGTGGTTCTGGAGTTTAATGCAGCAACAAACAAAGATGGAGTTGGTGAGGAATAGAACAAATCTTTCACCCTTCATCCTCATTATGAGATGGATTTCTTGGTTTTGCATCTAAAATTGACTCTTTGATTGATGTCCTAGACTGCCAGCTATCCCTTTTTAGTCAGTTGAGTGGGTGAGCTTATCATGAAAACAAGCTTGGCAAGACTGGAGCAAGCGAACAAGCCTAGGGGAAACTGGGGGAGAGGCACCTCTTCCTCAGTCTTCCTTTGGCTGGTATTGCTTTCGGCGTGATGCTTGCCCATTCGACTATACAGAGAGGTACTGCTTCAATGTAGCAGTCTAATTGATGTCCATGAATGAATGTTTTCTGTATTGTTTTAAAGGCAATTAGAATTCATCTGCAGTTCTTCTTTTTTTAAAGTCATCAGGGGCGTAGCTACATGTACGCACGTGCTTACCCAAAAAAGTCAAAAAAAATTTTGGGGACTTGAGGGTGGGGGGAGGAGGTAGGGGGAGTGTTTGAAAATTGATTGTGCATACCTCTGAAAAATTCCTACTATGCCCCTGGTCATTGATTTTTATCTTGCAAATCAGGCTACAACTGTATTCAGGGCTATTTGAATGAGTAGTTCTTGAGACTTGTTTCATATCTTGCCCTGATTATTGTTTGAAGGCTGGTTTTTCTGGAATATTAATCTGAATGCTGGTTTTTTACTTTTCTCTTGCTTTATCTGTTGCAGCTCAAGTCAAAGTTGACCACAATCAAGCAGCAGAGTTGTTAAAAAGCCAGACCCAAACACAGGTACAGTAACAAGTGATTAGAGCATTTTTCAATTGAATGTCAACAGTAATTTCATAATTGGGTTTTACATTGCTACACTTTGTCATTGGCTAAAACATCTTGCATCACTTTCCCAGCCAATCAGAAGCAGGAATCCCATTTGAAGATAACAATCAATGAAAATGTGAGGCTTGTGGGATGTGCACACTTGTGCTGCATTCTGACTTTGTCACTTTTAGCCACATTCCTCATGCCTCATATTTACATCTCACCTTTGCAGGCTTCACTTGTATTTTGTGTACCTTTTATTTTACGTACTTTTGATTTTGTTTTAGAAATTCATCAGTTGAAGTTAATAAATTCTTGTGTAAAATGATAAACATACTTCTTTAGTCTTTTAACTGACTTGGCTTGTCTTATTGACTTCATTAACAGAACAGACAGGCAATAGACAAATTTGACTAACCATAGACTAACTGAAAAACTGACCAGTGATTCTTACACATATTAACTAATAACACACTTCATGTCATCTCACCCAATCAGGAACAGGATGGTAGTGAGACCAAACAGGATGATGTCAATTCACAGAACATGCAGGGAACACAGGAGGTATTTATAACGCTTCAAGTCCCTGCAGGACTGCAACATGTACAACCTCAACTGCTGACGGATCCAACATTTGCACTTCAACATGTGCAACTGGTTCAGCAAGTTGCTGGACAGGAGTCACAACCGGTAAATGTTTGCTCACAGCAGTTATTTTCTCTTTTATGTTTCACTTCTTAGTGACAAATTAAGAGCGGCTTATATCAACTTTTATTGTGCTGAAAAAAGTTGCAAAGTTATCATTTTTAGACCAGGACAATTGAGTGATTCTCATTCAAGGTACCTTAGAACCAGCCTCTCTGTGGGGGTGTAGCAATATCTGTTGTCCTTTCAATTTGTGATAATCGTTAGTACTTGTGGACACCGGTTTGTTTGCAAGTATGCAAAATAATTATGTATAATTGCAAACAAGGAAACAAGTCCTTGAATATTGTTGACAAGTCCTGGAAAAGTCCTTGAATGGATAAAAAGTTTTCAAGTCTGTATGAACGATATTTGAGTCTGTGCACATCAGGGGAGCCAAGAAGATACGCCTCAGTAGAACTTTCCATGCAGGGTTAACAAATCAACTGATGCACTGAAGGGCTGTCTTTATTGTGGATAAACACACATTGCCTCTTGTTTTTGTTTTCGGTGTTTGTTGTTTTAAATTGTTATAAAAGTCCACTTACTATTATCGATGTTTGTATTTGTTTCAACTCAGCCAACATCAGCAGCAACGTCACAGCAAAACCAAGTCACCATTGTACAGCAACCTGACAGCAGTGCGCAGACTCCACAGGAACAAGCTGCTGGCTCAGCTGCACATCAGGCTCCAGTTGTCCAGTTACAGCTTCCACAGGACCAGCTGAACTTGGCGCATCTAATGCAGAACTTAGGCCAAGGAGCATTACCACTGACTCCCTTGACTTTAACACCTCAACAGATGCAACTGTTAAGTAAGTGAATCGCAAGGGTACAGTAATCACCTTACATTGGAATACCAGCCAGAGAGAAAATGCTTGCCTCCGATATAACAATAGGAATGTATTCTCCATAATTTTTTTCGTTTCACAGTCGATTCTTTTTCACTGATATTGATAAATATTAGAGAAAGAATAATTATTAGAAGTTATTTTCCAAAGCAATATAGAAAACAAATCTGGTCACGTTTACGACTGATGCTCACAAAAAAAGATTGTTTCTAATGTTTTATGTTTATTTTATTTTTCCATCAGATACTCAGTTACAGATTGGTAATCACATGCCTCATCTGAATCAGAATTCACAACAACAGCGACAGCAACAACCACAGCAAGCCACCGGATCAGCACAGCAGCAACAGCAGCAACAACAACCACAAAACATCACTCAACAATTACTGGCTCAGTCAATTCCACAGAGGACGCTACTACCACAAAATTACGTCACACAGCTCGGCCAGGTAACAAATAATGAATTAATCTTACGTATAATAATCCGTGCAAGTATCTATTATCTAGCTGGTTGGCTGGCTGTTTCCCAATGCAGTGACCAAGATCCAACACAAAACGACCCACCCTACAGAAGCAGCACAAGTTTTGGGCGGGCTCGTTCTTTTGCCCTTTATCAAGCAGAGAACATGTAAGCAAATGTCTCCTAGAGCATTCCAAGTGTCCACTTAAGGCCCGGACACAAAGTATAAAGTATTTGGTACAGTACTAAATTTTTTGGGGATGTCACACGATGCAATCTGTTGCGTGCAACATCGCAAAAGTAGAACTCGATTCTACTTCTGCAACGTTAGTATATGTTTGACTGTATCTTAATTGAAACCTGAATCTGAGTCTGACCCCTTTGTCTTTTATTTCCTGTGATTGCCTTCGATGTTAGGCTTTTATGCCACTAAGGGTGACTTTAACTTAAGGTTACAATTAACAACTAAGCGAAGAAAGTAAACGAATACCGGACAGTATAACAAAAGGATGACCATGCAAGGATAAAAGATTGTTTTATTGGCTTCCAAGGCAAGTTTAAATTGGAGTTATTAAAAGTGAATTATTCTTAGGTTCCTATGGCGACAATGTAAAGTCCCATTTGATAGAACGGTTTTCGATTGAGTGTTGTTAAACCAATCCATGATAGTAATTACTCTGGCCAATCATAACAGATGCAGACAATCCAATGAATCAATCTGAACTCGAAGCAAATAGACAAATTCGGCTAACGCATTGTTGTACCCAATTCAAACCTTTTGGGATTAGAACTCTTTGTTCGTCATATTTCCATATCAATGAAGCATTGACATGGAAATTATATGGAAATATTGTGAACAAAGAATCCTATTCTCAGAAGGTTTGAATTGGGTATTTATTTATTTATATATTATAATCCGCAAATGCTACAATGGTACAACAATGCGTTATCCGAATTGGTCTATACATGTCGCCGGCGCCAAGCGCGGGAAAACACGTGCGAGCAAGCCACGATTGGTTTTGGTTTTACTTCTGATTTGGTTGAGAAAGTGGCGCGAGATTTTTTAGCCAATCACAAAGCGTAGCAATGCAAAACCAGAGCAATTGCGAAATTACTTTCGACATTCAATAGAAAACTACTCTAAAGTTCATATCATTTGTTCGTCAGACTCCTGTGCAAACAGCAGTGGATATTCAACAACAACAATCGCAGCAGCAGCATCATCATCATCATCAGCAGCAGCAACAACAACAACAACAACAGCAGCAGCAGTTAATCGGCCCTCAGGTTCTACTTCAAGTCCAAGAAGACCTTCGCAAGCTGCTGGAGCAGAGGCAATTGGAAGAAGACAAAGCTAGGAAAGAGTTGGAAGGCAAACTGCACGCTCTTCAGCGAGACAGCGAGAAATATCGCACGGAGCTGGAGAACGCACAGAAAGAAGCCGAGAGCTACCGAGGTCGGTTAGAGGTGGAACAAAGGGAAAACTCAAGACTGCATCAGTTGTACGAGGCCTCTAAGCAGCCCGATGCTAATAGCACTGATGAGCAAAATAACTCGACCGCTAATTAAACCTAAAAAGGATCCTTGAGATCGACTAACTCTTTACCTTCTGGAGTCCATGCTAGCTACCCTGGGTACCAGAGGATTAAAGAGGCGTGTAATATGAGAGAGATGAGAGCGCGAAAAAAGCCTTTAGTACTCAGGGTATTTACCGGCGTGCAAATATAACAAATTTAGTAGAATGCACAGAACATACAACATAATAACTCACTTTACTATAGGAGAATCTTTGTTTACGTTTTTGCGTCATTAACATAAATGGCGTAACTGTTTACAAATACATGAACTCGTAAATCGAAAGAGCTTGGCAACATTAGTAATGTTCGGGAACTTGAGTTTGAAATGGTAAATAAGTGTCGAGAAATGACATTTTTAAGTTTCAAAATTTTACAAAGAATGTATGGCTGTGTGGCAACTCAAACAGATACATTATTTGTAAGTTTTACGGTTTTTGCTAGTTAGAGAATATTCAACTTATCAGATTGATATTTACACTGTTTTCTAAGTAAAACGCGCTCTCTTAGTTTGTAGAGTCCATTTCTAGTAGCTCATTTTATTCATGCTCATGAGGCAAAATGTAAACAGTGACATCAGCAGAGATTTCCCTATAGCTTTGACTAGGACTTAGGATTCAATCCACAAACTCAAGCATTAGAACCACCTTGCAAAGTTTACAAAACCACGTTAATACACCAATTAGTGTTGGACTCTAAAAGGAATACACCTTATTCCAAAATGGCGGCCATTTTATTATTCTTTTATATCCATGTAAATTAGCCCTCATGGCCTCGTTAGCATGTGCAAAATACAAAAGAATTTTCAAGTGAAAATGAGGCCATGAGGGCTAATTAACATGCGTATAAAAGAATAATAAATTGGCCGCCATTTTGGAATAAGGTGTATAGGGTGCAAAATGTGCGTAAAGCATAAAAAGTAGGTGACGAGATTCCAATATGGGTCAAGGCATACCTTGCTGCCATTTTTAACATTTTCTTTTTTTACCGCAAAATGCATTCTTTTTTCATTGTTGCACAGATTTACGGGTACAATTGTCGGGTGAATGAGCTTGACATTTCTTCTAGTTGTAAGAAGTACACGTGCGTGGGAAACATCAATAGCCCTTGTTGGGGAATACTAGTCGGTCAGCAGTTAGACTGCAAAGAGTCATTTGCGTTTTTTTTTCCCGCTGGACTATTCCTGAGAGAAAGGACTGACTTCTTTAAGTCTCACTAGCCCATGAGCACCGCAGTTTCAGTAGTTCTAGAAAACGTCGCGAAAACGGTTTGGTTTATTTTTACCATTATCCAGTCGGGAAGATTTTTTTTCATTTATTTAATACCCAAATTAAGTAGCCTGTGTGTAGAAATAGGACGTCGGACACCTTATTGAGTCTTATATAACGTAATGTCGACACTTATCAAATTTTTAAGTGTAAAAAAGAAAATCTAAAATCCCCTCTTAGGATTGAATGTGTGACCTCAGCTAGGCTTAAGCTTACATAGCCTACCGTACCACTGTACCACCTACCTTCTTGGGTTGCTTAGTCCTACATTTAACTATATAAACTGCTACCCCTAACCTCGACTGAAAGCTAACCAGTTACTCCGTTATATAAGTCTCAATAAGGTGTCCGACGTCCTTCTGGACGGTATGATTTGGGCTTGACCCGGCTTGACCGACGTCTGCACGCAGGCTACAATGAAGTTGACAAAGTATTTTGATGTCACGCCAATGAATCAAAATCTCGGCTACCAGAGTAGCTGAGCCCGTTGCTTATAGCAACATTGTTGCTAAGCAACATGACAGTTCGTGATAATAACTTCCGTTATGTTCGTCAAGGGAAACAGTTTGGGTGCTTCCTTCGCTGACAATTAGTGTAAAGACTGTATATAGTATACATTCGCATAAGAAAAAGTTACATATATATTGTGTTACGATAAGTTATTGGGTACAGTATTTGTCATAAGTATTATTACACTCAGTTTATTTGAAAAACGTGCAGCGATACAAAAAATTAACTCTGCGCTGTTTCATCTTATTCGAAACATCAAGGAGCGAACATTTTATTCATTTGTTCAAAGAAACATTTTACATACTTGTTGCTGACTTTTTTTTTAGTAAATCTTAATTGTGACCACTATATAATTCTGTGTAGGGTGAAATATCGATTTTCTCATTGTGTTTGCAAATCCCAGGCGGATGTAGTAAATAATATAAAGTGCAACAAAAAAAGAGGTGTAGAGAATCGGAGAGCAAATCGTTGAGTTGCAGTAGCTCCGATTTCTTCCCATTTTCCCTCGGGTTCTATTGTGTGAGCCTTGGACATCCTGCCTTTTGTTACCAACCATGCAAACCCACTAAATATTAAAAAAAAAACTGTTATAATATAGAGATAAAAAATCGTAACGAGAGTTTGGGTTCACTGGTAGTTGAACTTGTAAATAATTTAGCTGACTTATGAAGGCACATTAGTGACGCGTTGTGATCTCAAATTCAGTGATTCACACTTTGATCATATCGCCGCCGTAACCGTAATTGTGATTTTGAAAAGGAATAAAGGAGGATGACGAGAAACGAACGTGTTTCCGATTTTATATCGTATTTAAAGAATAACTATAGTTTCTGAAAATCGGGGTTTTTTTATTGCCTGAATACCAGGTACTATGAGCAAGCTACACTATAGTTTTCTAATGGTGAGTTGATGAATGAAAAACGCTTAGAAATACCAATGCAACTGCTGGCAAAAGTAAACGAACAGGAACCGAGTACCAGTTTGAAGAGCATGGTTCTGTTACTTTACTTTTCGGTCGTTCCAATTTCTGACAAAAAAACTGGTCCAAAAATTTAATTTACACTCAGTGTACATTCAAATCGTTCCAGTAACGTCAATATATTCCAGATCTTCCCCATGCATCACTGTTGTCTTTAAGAACTATTACAGCTTCCTCATGATCAAGGTCAAGTTCTTGCTAATCACTCATTTCTGCAATGTACTAAAGTTCATGCAATATTCAGGGCGTAGCCAGGATTTTTTCAGAGGTTCACACAATCATTTTTTCAAACACTCCCGCTACCTCCTCCCCCCTCCCTCAAGTCCCAAATCTTTCTTTTTTTTCTTCGACTTTTTCAGGCACGAACGTGCGTACGTGCGTACAGGTAGCTACGCTCCTGATATTGTTATGGACAATTTACGATAAAACCTTTCTTGAATTCTGGCAATGACTTGTACTGACCGTTTAGAGAAGTTTCGCAAATCTAGAAAAAAAGGTCCGAAAAAAGTTGATTAATTATTTGGGCGGTGTGTGATGAAGGTCTGGATTGGTATCCAAGAGTAGTAATTGGGTGCGGTATGGTCCTTAGCCAATCAAGTTTGGGACCGAAGTGCCGAAAGTACCGCCGTTCTCAAACCAAGTTGGCAATCAACCACCAAAGAAAAGTTGTGTCACAAACACAACAATATTGCCCAGATTACACTTACAAATGTGAAGTTTCGTACAGATCTTCAGAAAACTTAGGGAAATATTTTACAAAGAAATGTACGACAGGTGGGCAGTGGGCAGTGTGTGCCCACCGGCTATACATTTTCTTGAACAAATCGTGAATTTCTTTTTTTCTTTATATATTTCCTTCAGTGTATCAGCAGATCTCTTCTTAACTTCGCATTTTTGCTAAATTCAGTATGGGAAATTTATATATTTGCCTTGTTTTTAATTTAATCCCTATTATAAAATGTCAGGCTGTTTCGAAAAGGGGCTATTTGCATATCACTCAGAAAGTTTGAAAATGAAGGAGAGGTCACCCCTTCTATAGTGGATCTGGAGTGCTTACCATTAGCAGTATGGGGGAAAACCGGTTGGGATGAACTTTTCCGACAAATTTCCGACAAATATTCCTGAAGAATAACGGCTTGAAAAAGTCAGGAGTGCGTTTCTCAAAAGCTCCTGGAGGCATTTGGCTGGTGAGCTATTTCTTAACATTCAGTTTTTATGGAATGGCGTGTAGGTTTTAGCATACAAACCAGCCCGACTTGTTTCATCAACTGAGAATTTTCATGCTTTCCTTTCAAAATCAACTAAACTGAAATGTTGTTGGTAAACATTTTGCACATAACAAAGCTCCTCCAACCCAAAACGTTTCCAAGACTATTGAAAAACGCACGCTAGGTCACAAAAAAGGAAAGGAGCTGATTAGCTGGGTTAAATTTGATGTTTACATCGACCAACAAATTTTGACTGAAAAATTACCCGCATTTATTAATAATGCCAGACAATTTTAAATTAAAAACTAACTCGTCTCCTGGTTCTGTTTCGTGTAATTCGAAAACCGAATGTCGCAATTCAAGTTTTCTATTTTTCGCATGCTCATGGCTAATACATGATCAGCTATAGAGAACTCTTGATTGACGGCTGTCAAAACTGCACGATTTACGTCACTTACAAAACTGAACATTACAACTAAAACCGACGGAACCTCTTCGTGTCCACTCTCCCACGGGAATTGGGCGTCTTCCTTCTCCCGCTTAGTATAACACCCGAAACTCTCCCGGGTGGGGTGGAGGTTTGATTGGCTGCAAAAGCGGAATTTTCATCGGCATTGTGGAAGGACTGTTCTGGTGAACCATCCCTAGACTTTCTTCGTCGTCCTCTTCCATTACCACCAACAGGCGACATTGGGACTTCAAAATTACTGTGGTCCTGTAGAACGCGTCTGTTCCTACTGTGAGGAGTGCTTGGCTGACAGGCACCAGCCTGTAAAGGTGATAAGGAAGGTACCGTTTGCGCTTCTCGCAATCTTGGGCTTCTCCGGGTCCTGCCACAGGAAGGGGACGCCCTTTTCTTCCGCTGGTCAGTGGTAATTTCAACCGAGGCCGCTATTGATGTCATATCAGTGCAGATCCCTGGCATTACTCCGCTTGATACAACCACGCCTTCCTCAATAGCTGAACTCGCGTCCTCTACCACAACAGCAATTGTTGGCTCCTGGTTGTAATCCCCACCGGGAGATAGCAGAATTCCCAAAGGCGATAACAAGGGGGATAGGGTGACACCGAGATCGCTTAAGCCCTCGTGACTGATCGTGGTCATCGCGTTAAGAAACACGTCCCGGAGGGGAGAAATGTGTTCCCCGTGGGACACCCCTAGGTGCTCGCAATTCTCTGTGTAGCCAGGGACTTCGACGACGGGGATCAGTCTGGTATGGGGCTCTTGTGAAAAGGGCTCGTCTGGGGATTGCGGGGTCAGCACATGAGTGGCATCATTTACTGGAAGAAGTTGGATTTGTTGGAATGGAAGCGACAGGGGTACCTCTTCTATCATCAAAGTGTCTCCATTAGGATCCTCGCAATCAATGGTGATAACAGCTCCCTCAGTGCTCACAAATGAACACGGGCCTTCGTCAGTAGATAAGGACAAAACAATGGGAGAGGTTAAGGCAGCTGTTGGGTTTTCTTGAGGATTTAAGCCTCTTTCATCCTCGGGTAGCATCGTCGGTGTCTCGTCCATTGTGCTAGTAACGCTGCCAGACATATCAGGGACTGAAGAGGCCATAGGAGATAAAACGTGTTCGGTTTCGGTGACTGATTCTTGGGCCTCTTTGGCAACTGCTTCTTCAGAAACACTTATTGACTGATTATTTTGCTCAGAAAGATCTTGTGTTTGTAAGGGCAACCGCAAACCCGCACCTATAGCAAGTTGATTGAAAGAAAAAAACAAGATTAGAGTGATTAAAAAAGAATAAATCAAGGTTCAACGACAAAAACGAAAAAAAAAGAATACAGTACTTAAAGAAGATATCTGCTAAATATCCGTACCTAGAACTTTCTTCTCCAGGATTCCAATGTATTTGATGGTTTCTTGTAAAATTAATCCCTGCAAAATGTAAACGAAAACGGGAAAGTAGTTAAACCAAGAGATAAAATAAACGAAACTATAAATTATATTGTGGAGATCAGGCATAGTTAGACATAAGAAAATGGATCATCACCTGACAACTTAGATCGCACACGGACAGTTGGTGAACATCGTCGCTCCATCCTCAATCACCACCATCTTATCAATCCTACTCCTGTTTCAATACATTTTAACCAACCTGGCCACTCTCTCAACGACATCCTCCTCATTCCCTTGGAACTCATCCACAACAACGCGACTCAGTCAGAAAGGCACGCGAGGCCGATCTTATAGATAAAGCGATGACACTTGATCCTCACGGTATAAATAGACGTGATGAACTTAATTAGTGACATTTAGCTTCTTTCTTACCAATCATTTTCTGTTATTCTGTTGTATGACATATTTCAAAAGTTTGAAATGAAACGTCCTTTTATATCTGTATTCATTTTTGTTTTTTAGCCCCCGTAGAAGACGTGGAAGGTTTGTTTTGCAAACCGAAATATCAGGCAAATATATTCAACTGTTTGTTTTTTTTATTTCACTTTTGTCTCAATCTCTTCTCCTTGCCGTAAGGATCATCGTGTTAGATTTTTCCAACTTTAAGGGGGGGTGGGGGGGGGGGGGGGGGAGGGGGTAAACCTTAATTGTAGTTTTAGAGTCGTTGCTCGGGGCATTATTTCATGGTCAACATTTCTCACTTGTCATAAAGTGCTAACATGATGGAAAGTATGAAACTGAACACAAGACATCACTAAATCGACAATGCGCGTGCGCAACTAGTGCCAGTCTTCAATCGCGCGTAAGAATGAAAAAGCGCAAAAATTCAAAGGAAAAGAGATAAAAATCCAATTGTTTCGGTGAATCATAAGCAATTCAACTTTTTTTTTAGCATGGAATTACCGTTTAGACGAAAATAAAAGGAAAGCTATAAAAGGAACTATATGGAAATACACCTTTGATGACGTCATAGCTTTTTCAATAACGTGATGAATTTTAACAAACCCATGCTACAGATTTTTTATTAGGATGTTCTTAAGCCGTTGACATTGGTTTTATTGGGGAAAAACGTAAGATATTTGAATTTTTAGGGTTTTTTATGCTCTGGTCACGTGACTTACCAAATATTGTTGTGATTCATAAAATTTGCTGGAGTCATTAAGAGAAAGAACATCACGACCAAACATCATGGCCGAGGAAGGTAAAAAACCGATAATATGACCTTTGGAACTCTTCCATAGCAACCACCTTGTAGTTAAGGTTCTCCCCCTTTAAAGTTTATTAAAACAGACCTGAAAGAAGTGCACTGAAGGAAATGTCTCATACTCACTCGACTGTAGCTCTTCTGTATACGAGGCACCACGCGTCTGAGCTGTTCAAACGCCTTCTTGAGATCAGCGTCATATTTCCTACCACACAACAAACAGTAACATCAAATTCTCCCTATGCTTCACAAAGGAGTACAAGGCAATTTGGAATGAGAATATAGCAGTTTATCAGAAGTCACTTAG
This sequence comes from Dendrophyllia cribrosa, assembly GCA_024195265.1. Taxonomy (NCBI): domain Eukaryota; kingdom Metazoa; phylum Cnidaria; class Anthozoa; order Scleractinia; family Dendrophylliidae; genus Dendrophyllia; species Dendrophyllia cribrosa. Next base: position 46,411,478 of record JAJLRJ010000001.1, on the reverse strand, counting down.
GGCTTTATTCCAGGCACCCCTTCAATTAAATTCTGCTTTTAGAATCGAATTTGTCAGTCAAAAGACAGAGTTGTGTTAAATTATTAAGAATTTAAGTGGATTTGTTTTGGCGAGTTTATTTTTCGTGAACCTTTCAAGATGCGCAAAAAAATAAGGCATTAGGGTTATTGTTATGAAAAGTCAACAGTTTCAAACCTGTCTCTGATTTTCTTTCTCTCCTTGTCTTCTCTGCCCTTAACTTGCGAGATCGGTATAATTGTGACTTCATCAATTTTTTCATTCTCCGATTCCAAGGGTTGATCTTGATCACGATTTTCAGGGAATTCCGATTCTGTAACATCTGTAAGGACAAAATATTGTTTTAACGTTGAACTTGAGAAATATGAAAAAGGCGTGTCCAATCCAGGGCATTAAACAAGCTAAACGGTTTATCGTGGCGGGCTCTTTTGTATTTTAGTTCCAATATCCATTGTAAATAGTTCAATATAGCTTTTACAGTTCTTACGGATTAGTAAGTATGTGTTGTATAGTTTTAGTTGTTAAAAGTGTATATCTATCAGGGCTCCTATTGATAGCAGATGTTCTGGCTTCTGAAAGGGCTACCCTGATTTTTTTATTTTAATTTTTTAAATAAAGGTGTCTATCTATCAATCAAAACGGCCTACCTACTGTATCCTGGTCAATTGTCGCCTCGACAGCTGGCGTTGATGCTGAAACATCAGGGGTTTCTTTTGATGGAATTATTTCGTCTGGGCTCTGGAAAAGATAAAGAACGAGCAAACATATTGGAAATGTTAGTTTATAAGATTTAAGCTTTGTGTTTCATTATATAACATTTTCAAAAACAAGATTGATGACCATTTTCCCCTTAACATTCGTGGACCTATTATTGTTTTGACTGTTCCCAAGTTCTGTTTACAGCTGTATTAAAGGAGCACTGTCCCGCCCAAAAAACAAAATTTCGCTTACCTAATTTACATGTTAAATCGCCAAATGCCACCAAATATACCACTTAATTGGATAAAAAGATTTTAAAGTGCAAAACAGAAGCACTAGTTTGGAGATTAAGTGCAGGATTGCAAGGATGGGAGTGGATAACAGTTCATCAAATTTGATCTCATAACAGGCGGTCGAGATATCAAAATTATTCATGCGGAATTTTGACTTTGTAAACCGTTAGTTTGTCTCATTAGTTAATATTTTTTTCTTTCATCAATTTTGGCGATTTTTTCTTCCTATTGCAAAAGAATAAAGCAAGCTTAAGCTTAAGGACGTTCGCGCGAAAATCTTCTAACATTGATTTTTTTATAAAACTTTTGCTACAGCTAGGTTATGAGTAACTCGTGTCAGAAATGCAAAAAAATGAGGGGGTCACCGACTTCGTTTCTGAGATAAGCTATCTGAAAGGCGACCCTAATTTTGAAAAATTGGTCTTCCTTACGGGATCTGACCCCAATGTCTGTTAGACTAAAAATATTGCAAATGAATCTCTAAAATGCAACTTTCTTTCCCAAATTTTATGCGAGTAGGTCTGTTCAGTAAATTCATTCAATTGGTGACGTTCCTTGAAGTAAATTTCATCTTTAAACGGCAGCATTTGCAAACTCTGACAGCCGCAAGTTGGCAGGATTCGACGGCTCGCGGGTAGAAAAATGGAAAAAATTTAAACTTCCTACATTGATTTTTTGTTCATTTTTTCACAATCTGTCGAGAATTGGCAAAGAAAATTATCTATGAAAAAAAAATTGGGGGTCACCGACCATCCAAGCGAGTTAAATCTAAGCAAAGTTAACGCAACGGCTATCAGCCCTTTATGTGCTTAGATTTCTTCTCTTGCGCGCGCGCTCGTGCATGACGTAGCATGGCGTTGCGACATGAATTGCGTGCGCAATAAGGATGCGCATAAACAATTAGCGCGAACGTCCTTAAAGCAAGCTCCTGGCCATAATTATGAAAACACGACATATCAGCCGAGGCACTGTCCCTTTAATTACGCTCATTTATACTGCGAAGAATTATGTATACATTAAAAAAAACTAAAATCTGCAAAGGACCGCAAACGATAATGCTGTAAACGATACGTAGGATCTACGAAAGACCTAATCAGCCAAAAAATGAACAAACATAACCGACAAACTGCAAGGCTGATCTGACTACGTAAAAAAGTAGATTTTGCGAGACACCAATGCGATGGAAACCGATAAAGCAGGGTAGCAACCGCGGACAGCACGAAACAGCTACGAACGGGACGAAACAGCTGTCCGCGGTTGCTACCCTTCTTTATTGGTTTCTGTCGAGACGTATTGGTGTCTCGCAAAATCTACTTTTTTACGTAGTCAGATCAGCCTTGCAGTTTGTCGGTTATGTATACATTGTATCAGTATGGAGAATTATATGGAAAACAACAGGATGCTACATCACCCCGCCCCAAACGAAGAGTAAATCCTCACCGTACTGCTGTTTGGCTCTGGTACTTCTCTGTCACAGGGTATCTTGTCTCTTATGCACGTCAGAGGGGACTTCTCCATTTGAGGGACAATAGCTTCCTGACTAACAGATGCTGAAGCTTTGGTAAAAAGTGGTTCCAAGGACCTCTGAAATGCAGGGCAAATTAACAACATGGAATTTAACGCAAACTAACTAAGTTTTAAGCTCAAAGTCAATGCTGTGCAGCTGTGATTACTCTGCTCATTTCTGGAAACCCAGGGTTGTGCTCTTGGCTACATGGGCTTAGGCTAGTGCTACTCTTGTCTTCGGGCGACTAGAAAACTTCTTTTTACATAAAGCACAGTGCGGGCAGCCCAGATTTTATAGTTGGGAGCCTTTGAGCTCCCCATGATTCTTCTAAGGGCACAGCCTTGAAATCTAATAAGTCATAATGTGATGTGCAATGCCATAGAGTGGCGGATCCACTGTAACGTGGGCGCGGGGTGGGGCGCAACCTCGTCCCCAGCACCTTCTCCGCTTTGTTCAATTCAAAATGGCGGGTCGGGCGGAGAAGACCGCTGGTCAAGGCGGCCAAAACACTCCAAGAATCGTGGAGTATTGTGTCACATAAAACATGATGAAATGTCTTCGTTTCATTTGAACAACGGTTTCAGACCAGAAAACAACACGGCTACCAATCACTGGAAATAACCTCTGAAAACAAACATGGCTACCAATCACTGAAAATAACCTCTGAAAACAAACATGGCTACCAATCACTGAAAATAACCTCTGAAAACAAACATGGCTACCAATCACTAAAAATAAACTCTGTAAACATCATTCATTGTGTGTCACGTGACAAAATACGCCACGATTCTTGGAGTATTTTGGCAGCCTTGTCGGACCAACATATTCTCGAGGCCGGAATTATGATTATCGTAAAATATTTAGTGCCCATAAAATTATGATTACCATAATTTTGTGGCACAACAGTAGAAACCAAAGAAAGACTTAGTTCTAATCAACGATCTCGGCAAAATACAAAATACTCGGCAAAATCGCATCAAGGCGCGCGAAGGACAACAAAGGTCAAGCATGGCTGGTGAGTGTATTATTTTGTAAAATAGAATAATTATGTTTTGTCATCAGTATGATCTTTTATTTTACCCGAGACAGCTCACACAGTTGTTCCAGTATTTTCGTGAATTACCGTCGTCCATCTTGGATTAGCCGAGCATTCCAATACTTTAACCCCAGATCCTCTCGGTTTCTACTGTTGTGCCACAAAATTATGGTAATCATAAATTCATGGCACTTAATATTTTACGATAAGCATATTTCCGGCCTCAAGGAAAATGTTGGTCCGAGGGTGGTAAAGGGTTTATGCGTGACGCGTGATCAGGGCAAAAGTCAGTACGTGAAACGTGAAAGTTAGTAAAATGGAAACGTGATTCGTGAATTTAGGAACTAATATCCTTGTAAGGAACCAGACTAAGGAATTTAACGAATATGTGACGCGTGAATTGCGTAAAAAAAGGTGCGTGAAACGGGATCGTGACCTCCCTATGTTACCCTCTTGTCCAGGGTCTTCTCCGCCCGAACCGCCATTTTGAATTTGAACAAAGCGGAGAAGGCCCTGGGACGAGGTTGGGATAGGGGCGGAGTGAATAAGGAAGGTGGGGAGAGGGACGTTATGTTAGAGACTGAAAAACATTTTTGGCCCTTTGGGCCTTAATGTTTTGGTGAGATATAGGATAGGGTGAGGGGTGGCCCCACCAGGCCCCTCTCCTGGATCTATCACCGTATAGAAAAACAATACCAAGTAAGACAACAAACTATGAGTTCACCTTTGTAGGGTTCTCTGTACAAGCATTTTCCTTGGCCTTCCAAAGTCGTCTGAACCCTTGAGGCGGTAGGCCTGTCAGAGAGATTTTAAAACAGTTAATTTGCACAACAGCACAAATAAAGATTGTCTACTACAAAATAGAAGCGTCCCATGAATAAAACAAAAGAATTCAATCAGATCTACATTAATTTTTTTATGAATTGAAAATGGTATCAAGACAAAATTTTGAAGGGAACATGACTAAAGAAAGGAAATACACTAAACAAGAGAAAGCGAAAGCGAAAATAGAACTACATCCTCATGACACTATTCTTTTCTCCATATAGCCAATACAATATTTGTCCTTTCTTCCAAAAATAATTAATCAATAAATAAAATAACATTATTTTAACCTAACCTCAAGCATCAAAATTTAGAGAAATTTCTGTTTCACCTTGCAGGTAAATAGGTTGGTGGCTTCCCTCTATTGTGGGAGTACAAAAACTGTCTTTATAACTTGCAAGTCCCTTCAAGTGCCTGTGGTTTCCTTGAACGATGACATACTGCTGTTTGTTGCCTTGTAATGCTGGTATTGGAGTTGTTGTAGTCGACACGGTGATGAGAGGAGAGCACCTGTTGCTGTTCTTGTGAGGGCTTGGCGATACTCGCACCCTGGTGGAAGGTAAGGGTGTTCTGGCTAGCTTGGGAGGCTTTGGGGTCCAATCTGGAGGTTGCATAGTTACAGGATCTGGCACCTGAGTGGTGACTATTAAAGAACAATTAATGATGAACCATTTTAAGGTGAATTTATTTTGTTGTTTAATAATTTATCTCTAGTGGAATGAAGGGGCATAAAAATCACTTAAAATTGTAAGGTGCCTGAGAAGTACAAATGAGGCCATAACTTAGTTGTCTTTGTTATCTTATTCCTAAAATAAAAACTCAAGAGGCAAGAAACCCCTGCATCAATTCCAGCACCAGACAAATATTATCATATCAATGGTAATGAGCCTTTTGCAGAATGAACAATCAGGATTCAATAGTTATAATAGCATGGTGTATACTCATTACTACATCAGGTACATGTATAGTCAGAGCAAAGAAGTGGGCAAGAAGAGGAAGTGGGCATGATGATGATGGTAATTAATAAGTCCACTGAATGGCATTGAATGTTATATGAAATCAACCTACCTATTAATTGACTCTTGGCCAATGTAACTCTATATGAGCATGTTTTGATGGAATTTGATATCACTCAGCTGTCATAATGTTCAAGGGGTAGGGTTGGGAGACAGGGGTGACTGAACACCCCGCTTCCCGTACCCTTCACCCTGGTTGTCATCCCTTATTTGGTGGTTCCCGGCCCCTTGCACTCTTTCGTTTTTAAAGAAGCCGGGGATATGGAAATACAGGATCTTAAGCTGGCTATAACATACACACCCCTTAGATTTTTTTATGAAGTAATACCAGTTATGCCAACAATATCAGTTGACACTACTCCCTACCAATAGTACATAACATCCAATAGAAAGTCACTTGCCCTTACCATCAGCGGTGGCTTCAATTTCTGTTTCTTCATCCTGAGGTTCTGAAGGAACAGTTGCCGACATATCTTCTTGGTGTTCTTGCTGCAACTGAAGGCTTTCTTGATCAGGAACAAAGTTTTCATAATACACCGGAGTAGGAACCACAAGAACATAACAAGACAATGTTGTGTTTGGATTTGGCCTGGGTGCAATTGGTACACCATGTCCACTATCATGAATCAAAACAGTAGAGTCTGGTTTGGTTTTGGGCAGAATCGGGACTCCATGACTGCCTGTTAAATAATGCTCATACTGATCACTAGGATCTGTCGTATCAGGCTTGGGAAGTATGGCAGCTGGTCTCTTCTTCCTCAGCTTTTTAAACAGTGGAATAGATGAAAGGAATGCCTCTGGTGAAAAAGACCCATTTTCTTCTCTCCTGTCTTGGTATTGCTCATTAAAGCTATTTACAGCATTGTTTACACCTTGCAAGTAACTTGCATCACACGAATCGTCATCCGACATGCCTTGACCTTGGTCTTGACTCATCACAAAATGATAATTACCTATCTCTTCTCCACTAGTGTATTTCAGAAATTGAGGACCAACAGAAGAAGATTCACTGAGAGTGAATACTTCTTTTTCAGAGCTATCATCTCCCCTTTCTGGCACTGGATTTTGTTCCTGTGGTATTTGTGTTGGTGTGGCTATGCTTATGTTTGTTATTGGCACCAAACCAGCAATAGGTGAGGAGGGTGATATAGTTATTTCCGTCTCCAGCCTGCATGGCACATGGTGATCTTCAAAAAGCAAGACGAAAAACATGAAATATCTCTAAAATTCTACCACAAGTCTCAGGACACTTATCATTTATTTTTGCAAACAAATAACCTTTGTATTTGCTTTCACCTTCACCTTCACCTCCCTTACCACTGGGTATTAGATCTGGGTATTAGTTCTCAAGTGTCACATGCCTGGTCTTTCATCTTCAGTGTTCTCCCCAGCCCTTTTTAAGCCATTTTGAAAAAAAAATTAAAGCAATCTAAAAAAGATGCTGCCATGCTTGAACATTGTTCAGTCTTTTTTCACAATCTTTGCATAATTGTCACCTAAGTAATAAAATGTTCAGTATTTTGTTTATTTTATTCCTGGCTATGGCATGTGTGTTTACCTATTTCAGATCATGTGACCTGGTTACTGCATGTAGAGAATTGGTTCTTACAAATTTTATATTCTGATCTCATGTGTATATGAATGCATAATTTTTAGACATCCAAGTAAAAAGATCATTCTGTTGATGCTTTTAAAGACGATTTTGTTTTATGCTGTTTTGCCCCATATGATCAACATAAAAACAAAATAAAATCTTAGTATTTCCTACCTAATTCGTCGGGACTACTACTTTCATTTTCCTGGACTGACAACATTTCTTGCTTTGCATTTGCATGTCTTTCTTGAACTTCATTTTCCACTGCATTTGTTGCATCCTTGCAACAAAAAGGATCATAATTAAGTTTTATAAGGACTCTAAAAAAACTATTTATATTTAAAGTTCTAATAGTTGTTACATCGCAGCGCAGTATTTGAAGCAACTCTAAAACATGTTTCTCAAAAAGTAAGCTGAAATTCAATTCAGTGGCGGGATTTCAAAAATATTTCGCGCGCATTTTCTATCTATGTATAATTTTAAGCTTAAATCACATGTAAACTAAGCATTTACTTAAGCGCTAAAATAGTTGTTATTAATGGTTACTATATTTACCGTCGAGTCAGAAAGATGTTTAGAAGAACATTTTTCCTCTTGATTCAGCGGCGCACAAGTGACATCAGTCGAAGTGAAGAAGTTACCTTCACAGGGGAAAAAAGACGAGCTCATAAAAATAAGAACATCACTCGAAATATTTATCAATGTAAGCATAACAAGAACGCTTGTGCGCATCACCATATCTATAACATCGTCAACAAAACCCCAAGGATTTATCTAGAGTCCTTAACAGTGAAACCAATGCGAAAGTTCGGTGAAAGAATTAAAATAGTCTTTATAGCAACAAGTTTTCAATTTCGTCGCGTCACCGGCAAAACTAATGTAAGTTACAACTTACCTTTCCGATGTTCCTGGATAACTGAACTGTCCAGAGATTCTTCGATGTCATCCATTCTGGACAAAAAGTACAAACAAAATATTAAGAGCTTAAATTCCCTTCACAAGTGAGTCTCATGTAGTTATCCGGCATCACTTTATCTTCTTACCTTGTCCTCTATATTCTCGCCTTATTCGAAAGCCGAGCATGCATGTAAACGTTGCGGGTTGCTGTCACAAGTGTTCATAATACCTTAAATGGCTGCTAAAGTAAAAAGTCCAATTAACAAAAGAAAAAACTTCAAATATCGGTTAACGTTATTGAAAAGCGAACCGGCAGAAGTGATAGATATGACCGCCAAAAATTGAAACCACGTGACTTCAATCAACCTCGTCCTCAGGCCTTTTTCGTTATTCAAAATGGCGGCAGAGACACCGTTCGGTGCAAAAAAGCCTTTGGCGATTTTTAGCAAATTTAATTTCGTCACAAAGTTTTTATGTTATTTGGATAATTTGATTTTCTGTCCTATGATAATTCCTATTATTTTATGGCTGAACTGGTTCGTGATGAAAAGGAGCATTCTGATTGGTTCCCTGGGCTGTCCGAACTTTTGCATACGGACCGCTGAGAAACCGCTGAGATGGACCTCTCGCGAATTAATTTCGCAAAATCTCTTTTATGAAACATTAAACAAAGAAAAACTTTTTTATAACGTAGAAACACCTTTTCTTCATGTTTGGCGGATGATTTAGGTTAAAATGTTACGAAAGTAGCCTGAAAATTGCAAAGTATACGGCTTAACCTTGGCGCGCGCGTTGCCGAGAACGGATGCAGTCAATTTATCAGCAAAATTTTAAATGAGCCATAATAATAAAAAACTTCATTGAACTAGCTTTTTCGGGCCGTATTGAGAAATATTGATCTCGTTCTTTTTTTGCAAGTTTATTGTCTAGTGTGGAGAAAAATGTTTCGGCAGCTTCTGGCTCTATTTTATTTGTAAGATAAGGGGGGGTGGAGGGGGGGAGGAGGGTTCCCGGGCCCCTCTGGGCCCTCAATCCGCCACTGTACTCCAAAGATGTGACCGGATGTGACAGTTTTGGTGCTCTGAAACGAAAAGCTTGGATTACTCCCTAGCAGAGGATTACTCGCTAGCAGAGAAGCATGCGCGAAATATGCCAGTACACGGTTGGAGGGGAGCATGGCTTGGAAACCCTCTTCGACCTCATATCATTGAATCGTTTCTACTCCTTGCCTCCAGCTTTGTTCTTCGCTAGCGGTCTTTTGCATTCTCCTTTGGTTCGTGATACACTCTTTGGAGCAACATCAAAGAAAAAAAACTTCTCAATCCCAAGAAGACCACCGAAGGCAATTTGACTTAAAGTCAACTTAGTGAACTTTTATTTTCAAACCTGAAAAAGCCAGTTACATTTGAAATGTGAATACAAATATTTAACGTTTACAAACGTTTATAATTTAAGCTTATATATTTTGCTTTACCAAAATGTAAAAATTGTCCATTATATAATGGATGGGGAATTCGACTTAACTACCCACTGAATATACATTAGTTATTCGACAAATAATTGTGTGCTCTAGCATTTGTTTACAATGCTAAAGTGTATTAAGATTTGCCTTGCAACTCCATTACAACCCTGGTTAAATAGTTGGCTAAATAGTTTTATTTAAATAGCTTTAACAAAAAGGCCAACTCACTCGACAACCGCATTCTCAAAAACTTGGAATTGAAAACTAAATAGTTTTATTTAAATAGCTTTAATTCGTTAATAACGAAAAAGCCAACCCACTCGACAACCGCATTCTCAAAAACCGTTGGAATTGAAAACTGCAGAAACGAAGAAGGTTGCAATCTGTTTGACTAATGTACTGTTTTTTTTACGTTGAAGTTCTACTAAAGTTAAGTATTTGGCATTATCTGGTGAAAATTCAGCAAAGTTTCCTTTGCAATACACGGGAACGGGAACTATGAGTTATGGTTAAAATTAGACTATGATAAGCTGGGGTTGGCATTTTCTTAAATTCAGCATGATCCAATGTGACAATAAATGTGATAATAGCCAAATTTACAGCTGTCTACTTAATGACCTTGTCTACTATCCTCGACCCGGTTGCATAAAGCAACTTAAGAATAACTGAGTTTTTCTGAAACCATTTCCTGCGTTCCGAAAGATTTTATCGCGCTTTCTTTGTGTTTCCTATCTCGTTAATTCGCCATATAGCGCATAAGAAAATCCTCCGGAAAACAGGGAACGGATACAGAAAATCCTACTTAATCTTACGTTGATTTATGCAACCGAGCCCTGGGGGCCGTTCTCGAAAGTCCCGATGACTTTTCGGGCCCGGAAAGCTATTTTATGCGCGCCATGTATTTAAATTGTGTTAGTTTTGAAAGCTAAGCAATAAAAGCCTTAGTTGACGAAACACGTCTGGCTGGTTTGAGGGCTAAAAAATACATCGCCATTTTAAAGATTCTGATTTTAGTTCCGGGGGCCCGTTTCTCTAAAGTCCCGATAACTTTTCGGGCCCGGTAAGCTTTTTTATGCGCGCAATGTTTACATTAAAGATTCTCATTTTGTTGGCATAGAAATCTAGGCAATAAAATTCTAACTTAACGAAACAACTCAGGCTGGTTTGCGGGCAAAAACTTACACCACCATTCTAAAGATTCTGATTTTTAAATAAAAAAGTCCCGATAACTTGTCGGGCCCGGAACTACGTAAAGGACATTTTGAGTAGGGGCATGCGCTTGGCTTGGTGTAAGATGTTATTATAGCAATGCCAGCTTATGGCCCCTTGTTTTAAACAACGTCGTTTTTCTTAAAATCTAGTCACACACTTCATAATAGGCAAAACAGCAAGAAAGCAAAATATTTCAAAAAATCCTTTACATATTATTTTAAAACAGCCACCCGTTAAAATAATGATTGCCTTTTACTTTGCAAACATCATTTTAAAAATGATTAACACTATAACCATTCACTCTAAATAAAAGCTGAGCCTTCTCGATCTATCTGAAAAATAATCGAGTGTCTCTGCAAAATAAAACCACCTACTCCTGTCTTTGGTACTGAAACAAGCTTAGTCCACGGCGCTTCATGATCACATGTGCGATGACTAAACCTCCAGCAATTCCCACCACTAGCATGAGAATAGAAATCCCTGCCGCTGCACCGCTGGAAACACCCTTCTTTTGTTTGCTGCCTCCTCCTGGCTGGGGCTGGCCAGAGGGTGTGGCAGTAGAAGGCTGGGGAGGAAGAGGACTTGGTGCGAACCCAACAACGAATGAATCCTTGTAAGCGTTTAAGGCTCCTGTCAACAAAAGAAATGGTTGACAAAAGTTTAGCAAAAAAAAAAAAGACCAAAAAAGGGTGTAAGTGTGTAACCACGTTAAAAGTGTAACCTTATTTTTAGCCTGCATAACAGGCGTTATTGGGGGCGCTCAAGCGGGTTTTGGGGCGCGAGCGCGTAGCGCGAGACACGAGCGCGAAGCGCGAGACACGCACGGGGAGGGAAAAGAAAAAATAACGCCTGTAGACACGCTATTGTTCGGTCTCTTCCAAACGTTCATCTGGCGAACGTAAATCTTTATTGGCTGATTTGTACCACGTGATGCATGTTGTCGAAATGTGAGATCAAGATGTGAGATATCAAGCTGTTAGAACCCAGATGGCGTTGAGTCTGGAGAAAGCTATTTCAAAAGCTCTTGAATTATTCCCGTATTTAGATCATCTAAAGAACGAACAGCGAGAATACAAAAGTAACCACTTGCATGCATTAGAATTACTAAACAGTTAACATGCTGGAGATTCAAATATTTCAAACCGGATGCGTGATGCAATCACGCCATACGCTGACAATGGAGGTACTGCCTAGCTCCGAGAAACACGTCAACTTAAACGCAGAATAAGCGCTGAGGAGTTAAAAACAATTGCAAGATGCCACTATTCCAATATAGACTGTGACTATCGCATAAGACTTGGATCTTAGAATCTTTTAGCCGTGATGGAGAAAAACTATATCTCGCGAGTTATGCTAACCGCAGACTTGCGCTCGCAATAGGCCATTTGCACGATGGCGTCATTTGACTACAACTACCAGAATTCATTTCGTTTTTCCTTTCTTATTTAAATTTTTGAATCCCAGTGCGGTTTAAATAACAATAGCCCTAATTTGCACTACAAAACAAAAAACTGAAGGATTCTGGTAGTTGTAGTCATATGACGTCATCGTGCAAATGGCCTATTAAATCACGGACTGAGATCAACAAATGAACTGATCCTTAGCAGCGAATAATTCCAACTTAAGCGGCTACTACTGATCTTGCAACTCTTTCTCTCAAAGTGAGCCAAAAATCTCCTTTGTTATGCCAAAAGCTATCAAACAAACTAAATATTCCAAACGGTTCTAGAAAGCGTAAATTCCTCCTGTCAGTATCACAGCTAGAGATTTTTTCCTAAGATAAAAAAAACGACAACATTTAGAACAACAGGCCTGTTATATCTTTATTTTGATCCAAAAGGAAAAATCTGTCAGGCACTTACTTGGAATAGACTTATTCTAAAGCTGACGAGCAGGACTTGTGTTCGGCCTGTCACCTTTTATAACAACTTGTGTTTATTCCTTGAAATCCGCGTCTTTGAGTAATCGAAAAAACTGGAACGGTAGTACTTTTTTGGAAAAAGATTACCACAAAATCTTCAAAAGGAATTACAAACCTTTGGACCATAAACTTTTGTTGGAGTGCGCGACATCGTCGCGACTCTTCGCGCCCACGGAATTTTATGCAAACAGATTTGGCGCCTTCAGCTACGTTTGCCGCGAATAATTTTAACATTTTTTGATTGGTCGCCGTAATTATATGCCTGTAAGAATGTCTGATTGTTGTCTGTCAATTTTAGGGGGCGTGTGTGTGGGCGGAAGAGACCGAACAATAGCGTGTCTACAGGCGTTATTTTTTCATTTTCCCTCCCCGTGCGTGTCTCGCGCTTCGCGCTCGTGTCTCGCGCTGCGCGCTCGCGACCTAAAACCCGCTTGAGCGCCCCAATAACGCCTGTTATGCAGGCTACCTTATTTTACAATACTACTTTCACTTGAAAAAATTTGAAATAAACAGCACCACAGGAAAGAACGTGTACGACAATAATAATACTCTTTTATTAGGATACCAACGTCACTGAGGTGATTTACAGAGAGCTCCTATGTGAAATATAATGATATAAAATTAACTGAATAATAAATATTATTAAATATTATTAAATAAATAACTAACTATACATACATGTCAACCTGAATATTAAAACCACATTACATGACCAAACGATGGAGCCTGTTTTCTACCTCAAAGAATCCTGGCTCCATTTCTGAAGTTAAATTTGTTGCGAACTTGTTGTACTTTGGTGGCTAAAGGAAAACTGACAGAAAACACTCCTCTGTTGACTTAGTTTTCTTCCAAATAACTATTGGATGGGTCTAAATTCAAAGAATTTTTCTTCTTTTTTTACCATACCCCAGACCATTTGCACAGCCCTTTTGTCAGATAAAACATCAACGTTTCGGCAGTTACAGCCATGGGTACAGCTGTACATGTGCACTGCAGAAATTGACCGATGCATTATGCTCAAGATTCTTGCTACGTTACTAAGTACACTGTTACCCAAATGAACTTCAAACTGCCCTTACCACTTTGCGTTTTCACTTTGAAATTCCCACTTTGCACTGAATTCTTCAAGGCATCCAAAGCATCCATGAGTCCTTTCTCAGGATACACAACTTCCACATCACCCCCCGTGGAGTTTGTCCGATCCAGCAATATAAAGGTCACATCAATGTCTTTTTCCTTCCTTCTTCTTCCTTCAAGCACCTAAAAGGTATATATTTATACTAAAATGATGAATAGCGTTGTGGTGTTGGCCCGCTCTGATTGGCTACTGAAACTCGGGATAGCAAGTGCTATTCACCTCCGCAATTTTTACGCGAAAATTGTAATTGTTGACAGGAATAAATGAGTTAACCCTTTCACTCCCAGAGTCATTTATGGAGACATGTAGTGTAGTTCTAACTTTTGAGTCTGTGGATGAAATCCTATCGTTTTACCATTCATATGAAACCTCTTTGGCAGTACTTTTGCATGGTACCATTTGTTTTTCAATATTTTACAAAATGAAATTTGGGATTTTTCTTGAATTTTGATCTTTGGCACTCTTGGAAGCCAAAGGGTTAAAAAACATTTTTACGCTTTATTATCTCACTGTTCTAGTATATACTAAAACAACTATAAACAGCAGGATCCATTATTCCACTGATCCTTACCCGAATTCCATTGACTCTAATTATTGAGACATTAGCTTCAGCACTGATGGCCTTAGTGATCTCAAGTGTGAACTCTTTTGAGCCGCCATACTTATCATATTTTCCTATTAGAGGATGCAACAAAAATTCCTGTCAGCATCATTGGACTCATGCTACTTATTTCTTAGGGGAGTATATGCCTCGAACTTTATTTGTAGAAGTCTATAGGAATCAGAAGTCATGTATATAACAAAACACAGCCAATAACCAATAACCCACACCAAGCATAAATACGGTCACCCTGTGGTGGGCTAGTTGGCCCTTACTGGGTTGAATAAATAAAAAAAATCAAAATCCCGGACGGCGAAGTTACTGTGAAGTCTGTATAAAGTGAAACATTAAGGTATGTAAAGGTATGTACACTGTATGGTGTGTTTAATTTTACCAATTTCCCTTTATGTTAGTTTCCTCGAGTTTATGTTGTTTCCATGGAATTACTCTGTTGTTTCCGTGTAGTAATACCCAAATCGAACTGGTTTCAAAATTTTTAAACCTAAGAAAAATTTGAACCACAACATATTTTTGTATGTCCAAATCAAATGTCATTACTGATCGTAGCAGCGTATGGGATGTTTACATTTGTACATTGTATTATAAACTACTGCCTAGCTAGAGCAAAATGAACTTCAACAAGATTATAACATCACTTTTAACAAAGCCAACATAATTTATTTATCCTTACCGGCCAAACTAAACCGAACAAGGCGTTGCTGCTCCCAAGTGAAGCAAGGTTTGATGTCAAAAAGTGTTGGCGCAGCTGCCTCGGAATCAAAGTTGAACAAGTTCATCTCACTATGGCCCCTTGGTGAGTAAAAATCAAGCCTGAGAGGAACCTGGTGCTGGTAGTTCTGTGATCCATATAAAAATTGCCAGTTTGGTTTTGAGAAGTGCCATTCCATGACAAACTGCAAAGAAAAAATTACTTATCAAGCTCACTGAAGAATATTGTCTTCATTGCGTCTTCATTATTCATGCGGGAAATATTAATAATAATAATAATAATAATAATAATAATCTTTATTTATCTTAAGATAAAAAATCACATATTTTAAGTTACAATATTAAAAACAGATAAATATAAATTTAAATATAAATATGTAAGGTTAGAAATTACAAATGTGAATAATTAAGAGTGTGAATGATTAAGAGTGCATAAAACAATCTACAGATTGCACTTAGTCCATTTACAAATGCGTTCTGGAATCTGGTAGTGTTTATCTTCCGGCAGTGACTACTCTTACCCCTTAGATTGTATATGGTTTCTTTGTGCTTAGGCAAAATGTTATTTAATAAAAGGGTGGTAAATATCAATCTTTCAATCTGTTTTCATGGTGCATTGTGAGGGCATTAAAGGGTATCTTGAATTGTTGGAAATACATTGTCATCATACAGTTTTATGACATCATACGGTTGCCCAGTTGTTGCATACAAAAGAACATTTAATTTAATTCTTAACAATAACTACAATTGAAGGGCTGCAGGGAGCATTAAACCATCCTACAATGTACATGTATGTACATGAGAATTTTGACAACGTTCTACTTACAAATTGTGTTTGTGAGCACTTTCTTGCTGAAGAAATAAGACAGAACACAGTTCTGTAAACCCAAAAAGAGATCAATTGGGCTTACAGTACATTAAGAAAAAGCCTTCAATTACAAATTCCCAGTATGTGCTGTATAGTTTTAGGCTGTAGAAAATGAAAAGATCAGTCCTTTGGACTGCCTTTACTGTACCTCAACAGAACTTCTATTTAGCTTTCTGCTCTTCCACACTCCCTTGCCAACCCAGATATCAGCACTGATGCCACGCACAGAAGCAGTTCCCTTGTACACAAATGGAGCTGAACCATTTTTACGTGGGGTATTGAACAACTCATGTGTTGTCTTCATGCGAATGTGATGATTGCCATCATCAGCTGAATCCCATTCTCTCAGAGTTAAGTTGAAAGGCTTGCACACAGGACCAGGATGCCCACCAGAGATATTGTAACCAATGCCAGTGTTGAAGTCATGAATCAGAATCACTGGACCAACACTGGGGTTCCACCAATTTGGGTGTTTGAACAAACCAAGCTTTTTCTCAAAGTCATAAATTTCCTTAAGAAAAGAATAAAGAAAACAAGCTGCATTAATATATGTAATGCAGGTAAAATCTGGTTAGATCAGTATATTCAATCTAGGTTAAATAATGTGTACCCAGTATTCAATCTAGGTAAGCTAACCCTAACCGGCAGCACAAAAATTACTCTAACACAAAGCTAAACCTTAGCTAACTCTAACACAAAGCTAACCATACATCACACCACTGGCTACAGGTATCTTTGTGCTAGGGGTGACAGTATGCTTTGTGCTAGCTATAGGGGTTTAGAGTTAGCCTACCTAGGTTGAATACTCAGGGTACACATTTAACCTATATTGAATGCTGATTCAACCTGAGAACTGACACATACATGTACTGTATTTTAATGGGTTTAGGCATTGGTTACAGTGTACCTGTGCCAGAAAAATAATAAATTTGTTACACCTGGAGAGTAACTCCCAAGAGTGCCAAGATGATTTCTCTTTGGATATACATTTGTATCTTTGGCACTGGGCTTAAAACCTGATTCATCACAATTTCATCACCAGGTCAATTTTTGTTTTCTTGTAGCCAGACACTTCATCTGGCTCTGTAATATCAAAATTCAAGAAAAATCCCAATATTGAAAAACAAATGGTACCATTGCAAAAGCACTACCAAAGAGGTTTCATTTGAATGGTCAGACACCATGGGATTTCGTCAATAGACTCAAAATTTAGAACTACACTACATGCCTTCATAATCGACTCTGGGAGTGACAAATTAAGGTATTATTTAATTAGTCTGAAATGGGTAACATTTCAGTGCACCTGTCGTCTTTGTGAAAAGAGCAACACCTTCGTTTCCAAGGAAAAAAAAATCACATGGCTGTACATTGTATGCTGCTAAATTCTTGGATGTACAGTTAATTTATAAAATTTCTTCTTTTGAAATTTTGGGATCTTAATAACCCCTTAATAGTTTTTTTTAAGTTAAAGGCCACCTCTAGGTCACTTGGTGGGTAACAATGATATAATGTATACTTAACCCATGCCGCTGTCATGCACGGCCTTTATTATCGTCTTGTCTGATCTTCTTTGGCAGGGCTGCAAATAACGGCCGGTCAACGGACAATGTCCGGTCAGAATTGGGTATTGACCGGACAAATCTTGGGATTGCCGGACATCTTGTCCGGTCATTTACTCATTCAAAGAAATTTTAATTTTTAACTTTTTGATAATCACGAGGGACAACATTCAGGTTTCCGAAACAAAAAGAAAACGAATATAAAGCTAGACAAATTAGTGGTTGAGAAATTCCCGGAAGTCGCAAATTTCCACGATGTCATCAAGTCCCATCGCGACCGCAAATCATCGTGTCTTCCGTTACTTTGTTTACTTTAAAGGAGCTATGTCATGGTGATTTTGAGGTTTTCGGGTCAAAACCATCCCAAATTAAAACTAAGTACCTTTGTCGTACACGAAATGCTTAAAGAACACTAACAGGAAGATATCAAGTGAATTTTAGCAGAGAAAATAAACCATAATCGGAGTTTTAGCGAATTTTCTAAAACACAAGCGATAAACTTGAAAAAATTGGCCCAATTTTTTAAAGATACAATCCATTTCCATCCTGGCCATCTGCAGCCCAAGACACTTAATTTTACCTTTAGAGCACTAGTAGAATAATTTTAAACAAAACTGGATTCTTAATTTTGGAATTTCACTGATATAAAGATGTATTTTGGCTTTTTAAAGTAACGCTAAAAATGGTGACATAGCCCCTTTAAGTGTTCCCAATAAGTAGAGGGTTTTACCTTCGGCTAGATCTTAAGTAAATTGATTGATTGATTGATTGATTGATCGGAAAGCACCCTCACGAAGAATAATCTCGCTGCACCGAGAATACCCCGCGTAGCATTTGTTGCGAAATATCACGCGATGATTCGACGAAATTTCGTTATGAGGTGGAAGTTTACCCGTATTTTCGCGTGACATTTCGCGCGAAAGTTCGCGAGAACAAAGAACGAAATTCGTCGAATTACGTTTGCATTACTTTTGCACAGTACTGTACACTTACCTGCCAGTTAGACACAGTACTAGAATTTCTTGATATTTTTTCATATTCCATGCTGAAAACTGAAGGCACTTTAGGAAAAGTTTTGTTGCCACCTTTAAGTCCTTTGCAATACATTCCTTCTGGAAGCTGAAAATTAGTTGGGTCTGGAGAGCCGGGAAGGAAGTTGAAAAAGTCATAAACATGATAGAAATCATGCGTGCTGTTTAAAATAACTATTGTTCCATTGTTCCATTGGAAATTTGAAGAAGTGCCATTGATAACTGCACGGATAACAGTGGAATTCAACATATTCCAAGTTGTTCCCCACCCAGGTACTGAAAAATAGTAATCCAGATGGTAGGAAGAATAGTTTGTCAAAATGCAGGTCCTCCAGTGGTGGCATCTAACAGAAAAAAGAAAATACATGTAACCAGTCAGTCGATCTATGGCATTTCAGTTAGATAAAACAAAACAAAAAAAAAGCAAGTTACACACAAGCCACAGAATGAATCACTTTTTATTTGGATATGGTGGTTACATAAGTTTATAAACACTTCTTTACATGAAAGCTCTAGATAGACAGACAGACAGACAGACAGACAGATAGATAGATTGATAGATAGATGGATGGATAGATAGAAACTTTATTAAAGTGTCAAAACCTTATAGCCTGGGAGAATCCCATACTAATTTGGGGAGCGTGGGTGACCTGTCTCCAACAGGAATCGAACCTACAGTGACTGACCTTCCCCAGTATATGCATGACCTTCCCCTGACTGATCTGCACTGATTGGATGCTCTAACCGCTGAGCTACAAGAGACTCGTGGCGAACTAGGCCGTATATAGTACACTAATTGTACTACATGTACATGTGTACATGTAGGTTCATGTATGACAAGATTCCTACATACTGCTAGGATAAGCAATGTTGAATAGCGTCATGTGAGGTGATAAATAAAGGAAGTTGGTAAATGTTAAGCTCAGTAATGAAATGAAAGATAAATGTTCATCATGTGATGAGCAATTTTGAGACAAAGAAAAAATATGTCAGTCCCTGAACAGAAACAAACCTATGACCTTCCGATTCTTGTCAGGGACTCAGATGTTTTCTTTGTCCCATGATTGTGAAATCTTCCTCATTTCATTATACCAAGCTTAACATTGACCATCTTTCTTCATTTATAGCCTATAATCCTAAAACATAAGGAATAATTGCTAATTAAAGGCCATTTATCATTTCACATTTAAGCTTGGTGCAATTGTCAGATTTATCTATTTAATATAAATGACATTAAAATCTTATAGAAATACACTGTACTCCTGGGACTGCACATAGCCTGATTAGTATTCAGAAAATCTATAGTGATATTGTCATTTGTGCGCAAGAACTGTCAGCATCAATATCTTTCACATTATTGATTAAGTATAAAACAAGCCTTAAAACTTTTATAAATTAATATTCTATACTGTGTATTCCAACTACATGAATGCTGCAAAACACTGCCTTCGACCATCCATCAACATTAGCATCAGCTAGATTAGGATTACCTATTTAGGCATATTTAACTACTGGTAACTATAAAGTTATACAGTGTAAGACGTAGACAGTATTTTTGAGTGCTTAACTCTTAAATTCAATCCTAATCCAAGTTAAATTTAAATTAACCAATATGAAATTGAAGTCTAGTTCTTTGTAAACAGTTATAGCCGTTGGACCTTATAATTAATTAACACAAAAGTTAAAAACGATTTCAGAAAAAAATTGCTGTGTCACTGTTACTGTCAGTGTTATGGAACAATGACTAATTTATGAATTGCAACAAGGAAACTTTGTTCAAACAAATTCAAACGTTCAAAGACACTGAAATTTCGAATAATAATCTATCTGGACATTAAATTCACTGACAGAAAAGCATTTTACTGTATGTAAAATAATGAAAAATAAAATAAAATTTGAGCACCATAAACACTTGTTATGTCAAGACCTACATGTACATCACGTCTTATTTTTCTGTAGGTATGAATAATTAATATTTGTTTGTACAATTTCAAATCCTACTTTTGCAGTACTATAGCCTGATATTCCATAAAATTATTTTATATTAGCCGTTACTTATATTATCAAACGCCAAACAGCATTTGTAAATTAACAGCAGATATTGAAATACTTGATATGAAGAGCTCTCCAAATATTTTATTAAAGGCGGCAAAAAAAAAGCGTTCGATTGCAGACCTTACCTGTATATTAACCTGACAAACTTGTGATCGACAGCACATATTGGTACTTGCATCTTCAAGCACATTTTAAAAGCTAAATATACAAAGTTGCAAATATGTGATATGAAAGCTTTGTATGTATATTGAAGGGCTTTGACGAGTACTGCTTAAGGTGGCTGAACACAGTTTGCGCGCGCTCTTCAATTTCAGCTGCTTACGTGAGTCAGCGCGCGCAAAGTTTTGAGAAAAACAAACGTGGCGCCTATTCAGCGATCATTTTATTTTGCTCAGCGTGGATCGCGAAAGTGTTGTTTTTCGTCTTAAAATGAAAAACTTTGTTGTTTGTAAAAATGTTTGTTGAATCAATAGATAATATATAGAACCATTGAAGAAACTACACTGCCTTTTTGGTCATTTATGTCTTTGGATCGAGAACCCAGTCAAATGCAACGCATGCACAGTTGACCAAAAAATTGTGACTGGATATTTAAGCGACTTTCCTCGGAAACGTGCTGATTTCTATGGAACCACTCATTAGAATTTCACGAAATTTGGAACAATAATAGTTCCGAATATGCCGAACTCACCTGCCACCAAAAATTTGAAATCTAACAGAGGAGATTTTTACAAAACGCAAACATATTAAACAACAAATTACGGAAAATCCCTCTGTCAAAATTACATGAGACTAGTGTTAACATGCGAATATTTTTACGAGTTTACTAGAGACAAATGATGGACAAAATCTAATGACTAGATTTTCTGAAAATAAAAGAAACCAAATATTGCAGGCTGATTTACAATCCACCTTGTTGCCATGGCAACACCCTAAAAGCTCAACAAAAATATCAAAATGTAAAGCTTGTTGCTTACTCTTATGCCTCGCCAATTTTGGGCACCCAGACGTTAGTGGTTTTAAAATGACAATGAATGATGCATAGGTACAGTAAAACTGTGTTCAGCCACCTTAATTATTTAAGCTAGCTTATTTGTTTATTTGAAATAGATCCTCCACTTGCGGATCGCAAACTTGACCGGCAAGTTTTATCTGTCTTCAGGTTGACCCTTCAAATTTTCTTTTTTCAACCGTACACACGAGCTGGACAGTAACAAATAAACGATATAAGCTTAAGCTGATATAAATTGTCATACAAAACTGACACGTGAGACTTGATCATGACGGGGCGAATGAGCTGAATCTAAACCTGCACCTTTTCTGAGCCTTTAAAATAAAACTAAACGTAAACTTAAATTTGCAGGCATTAAACCTAAAAGAGTTATTTTTTACGCTTACCTTATTCCTCTTACGGATGAAATACCCATGTAGGTTTCGTTAAACTGATTTCCAAATTTGAACAACTTGGAGACACTTTCGATATGCGATCCATAGCCAAAAAAGCTGAAGTGGAAATAGTCCTTGTGAGTCGTGGACGCAACGGTGCAGTTTTTAGCGTTGACATTCACATGGAGTATCTGGTCCAAGGTGTAGTCGTATATATCAATGTGTGTGTCTCCGTTTCTTGTACGTTCAATCCGGCCCTTGTCAGCTGTCTGATCGTAGAACTCCTTGTATCCGATCGTGTAGTTTTTGTTCACGATGTTTACTTCAATGTTGGTTGAAAAAGCTGTAGGGAGAGTCGGCAACTTGGGACTTGATGCGCTTCTGGAATTTGAAGGGTGGCAAATGGGTTGTAAATTCCCATTTACGGCTCCCAAAGCTGCTATTAAGAAGCAAAGGACAGACAAGCACATCTTGCTTGCAGCTCATACGATAGCTAGTGAAATACAGAAATGCACTGCGATACCGTACGTATACCGGTACCCATGTGAAGTGAAACTGAATGGATGAATGCACGAGGCTCATCACAGGCAGCCCAACCGTGGCGTGTGAGCCACATCAAATTAGGAAGGGACCATTAGAAAAGTGATTGGGGGGGGGGGGGGGGGGGGATTTTCAGCTTGCACTTTTTTTTTCGCCCATTGCTTGTGCAGGATTTTTTTTTGCGGGTGAAACCCTCTGCACGAATTTTTTTTTCAGACAAATATTGCTTTGTTTTTCATTTACTAATTAAAAAAAGGTGTAATACTTAAAAACCATTTTTGACCATTACGTATATTTGAAAAATATATATTAGGAATAGTCCGCTACGTTGCACAAGACTATATCCTATTATGGAACGCATGAAGCAAACACAACTTGACACAAGAATTACACGCCTGTTGTAGAAAAAATATGCAGTGTATCTTGAATTCATTGAGACATACACGAGACCTCCTCTCTACAACACTAAAAGAACTGTTCTTTGTGTCAGAAAATATCATACATGCTATGAAATTATAACGTCGGATCGAAACTACACCAATGCTATTGGTTCAATTAAACGAGCCAATGAGAAAACGGAACATTCGATCCTTCCCAAGAGTACAAAAGCGGCAAACATTTTATGTACAACGGAATAATTTCATATTATTCCGCGAGACAGTTACTTATGGGAGCAACTGATGAGGTTCACCTAAGAACCGAAACTCGAGTCTTGCTTAATAAGAAAATAGGTCCGCAATGCGTACATGAGTGAGCTTACGATGAAAATTTGCACGGAAATATCTAGAGACGGAATTTGTGATTTCGAAAATGTTACTGTCAAAGATATTAAGCTAAATGAGAAATACACCATAGGCTGTCTGCCCCTGATTTTTTATAAAAACTATTTAACGATATAATGTGGTACTGTCACAGGTATGGAAGCACAATTTAATGAAAGGGCTCTTAAAGCCATCTCGTTAATGCGTTAGAACGTGAGGTTAATAAAAAAAAATAGAAGAATTGATAGTGAATATGGTAAAGATGCCGTTGTAGCGCACCTTTACAATAAGTCTATGATACGTACATGAAAGCATCACATGATGCAAATCAGTCAATAGAAATTTATGTTCGCGAAATGGACGTAGTTTTATTTTAGTAGCCATTTGGGGTATTAAAAAAAGGAAATCACTAATTTTCGATTACAAAGTTTACATTTTCACGCTAGTGACTAAAATGGGGTCTATAATTTGGTTATACAATAGACGTGTCGTGTTTAGAAAATGTTATAGGCTGGGCCTTATCATTATTATTTTTTTTTTGCAAAAGGAGGGGAACCCGCGCCCCTCTGCTAACACCTTTCCTGTACAGCATTAGGGGATCTGTTCTTATCAGTGCTCCACTTTTTCAAGGCCAAAAGCCAGAATAATCCTCAACTTCGACGACTAAGGAGAGCTTTTTTTTCACAAGATTTGGTGCTGTTTTTTCACCACAAGCAAGAAAGCGTGTGGTAACCATCTGTCTTCGCTTTGGTGAGTGCGTGCTTTCTAATTTTGGTTTTGGTCTCGCGAGTTTTCTCGCCCTCGCGTTACATGGAGATGGCCGCGCCTCCCTCGTACCAGCCGTTCGCCCACACTAGAACTGTCCGCTTGATAGCGCAGGAAAACCTGGCTCTTGATTCGCTCAGTATAGCGTAGTCGTTACCGGACTTTAAGGAAGAAATCGTTGGGGTTGTACCCCTCTTCGGAGGAAAGTGCTTCGACATCACCCTCCGATCTACAGTCCAACTGGATAAAACTCTGGCATCCGAAGACCACGAGAAATGCGAAGGTGACCTCACACTCTTCGAGTGTCAAGAGGCCCTTTCACAAATAATAATAATTCAAATGCAATCAGGCAAATCGCTGGGAGCCGGATGTCCGGTTGAATTTAATCGTCGCTTCTGGAATAGATCAGACATGCTAAATTACTCTTTAACACGGATCACTCTCTGACACACAACGTCAAGGAATTATCCGCCTGCTTTACAAGAAGGACGACAAGTTAGACTTGAAAAACTGGCAACCAATTTCTCTGTTAAACACAGATTATAAAATTTGTACTAAAGTACTAGCCAACCGACTACGTAAGGTTATACCACTTATTTAAGCGAAGATCAAACATGCGGGATTCCGCAGAAAAAAATTACTTGTTTTAACAGTGAACCTATAGAAACCTCCGGTCAGGAAGTAAAATTGCAGTTTAATACCGATGCCTTAGATTTCATTTATACTTGACCAGAAATCCGCAAACATTTCCTCCCAGCAAAAATTTTAGCTGTCTCGACCCGCAAAAATTTCCTCCCGCAAAACAAATTCAGTCGGGCAATCCGCAAAATTTTCCTTCCGCAAAAATTTGCTCGTGCACGGTAGCTAAATCACCAAAACTATGACGTCTTTCCCATAGTATTGCATAATCAAACCGTAATAGCAATGATTCAGTATTCCAAAATAGAACAAACCCAAAGATCATGCTATTTTGCTCTGCCATATCGCTCATCAGTAAAACACAAACTTTTAACTTCCTTAAAACGTCTCCATTCGTAAAAATACACCGTGAAATTCTCAAACTGCGTTTCCCAAGGAAAAGCATTTGACCTATTTTTACCCTTCTAAAGCAGCTTTAATGGCTTTACGACAAATGATTGAAAATTTGAAACATTGATATTTCTCGATAGGTAACGTGAGAACTTTAATACCTTTGCGGTGACGTAATGTGAGATATGACAAGTTCATAACAAGTTCTGACATCCCAATACCCTAGGGAAATTAACAATAGGTCCGGGGGTGCTCCTCAAAAATTTTAGTGGCGGTATGTGACGCCTTTCTTGAAATCCTAGCCGGTTTAACCAACCTTATCCTCAATACCCTAATAGCTTCTATAAAGAAGAAAGAAGTAACCCCCTCGGACAAATGTTAACAATGGCCTTTTGTTAACAACTTTTGTCCCTTTTTGTATTCATTCGTAAATCTCATTTATGCGCATGCGCATTAACGAGATAAAAAATGGTTCATTGACCGTATAACTGGTGCAAGTGTTCCAAGTCCAAGAGATGTGATAAAAACATATGTCTACCAAGCACCATTGTGGCTTGCAACTTAACGTCTCAAGAGCTTCTGTATTGGAAAAGTATCTTGGTTTGTCGAGGATGATTTTTTGTTTTGTTGGACTGGAAGATCGTTCGTTAATTTGGTTTCGTTTTTGTCACGCTATTTAAAGTCACTACAAGGACCGAGTTATCATCATTGTCATCATCAAAGTTATCATATTAGCAAATTTCTGAAAAAAAATGTAAATCATATACAGCAGTCCCTCTGTTAAGCTGAAACCCTCAGGACCTTGAGAACCATTTCCAGTAAAGGACTGGTGAATACATATTTTGGGTTTTTGAGAAATGACCACTTAATAGAGGAAGTACTGTAACTGTGAACATGAACAAAATTCTAGATCTACCGCACATGGACGTTTACACAAGGATGGGTGCCTATTTGAAATAGGTGTTTATTTGAAACAGTGTCTGACAAACAAACGTGGTCGGGTTTCACATGTAAGGAGTGGTCAAACCCCATACTGACAGTAAAGATTGACACCATTTTACTCAAGGCAGGCAATGTTATCTTTTAATCAAAATATATAAATTTAAAGATCAATTTAATAAAACTTTTACGCTTGTAGCTATTGTTTCAGAGGTCTAAACAATAACTACACTTGTAAATTACAGCTGTAAAAGTTTTATGAAATTGAGCCCTGGTTGGTGCTTATAGCATGTAGCTGTTTGCATACATGTGCATACAGTATCAGCATTGCCAACAATAACAGTAAAACATTAACATTTATTCTCACGTTTTTTTGGAATGTAGGTAGCTGTAACAAGTATAGTTAACTTACATTTTAAACTTAGGGCCGATTCGCACTAGCGGACAAATTTTATAACAATTTGTAGATTTCTTCATTAATGTGTCACTTGTTACAGAAAACATGTGCGAATACATTTTTTGAGACCTAGAACTTGTCCAACAATTCAGGAAAACAAAGAAGCAGTTGTCTTATGATTGGTCAGCGTTGGACGCGCGATACATTTTGTCAAACAATCGCAAAAACAAGTGCGAACGACTTGTTGGACAAGTGCAAATTTTGTCAAAACGGACAAATCTTCAAAGGGGCCGTTGTCCTGCCTCAAGGCAGGACAATTCATGACAAGTCGCATTCCAATGCCCCTCGTAATGCCAGATAACAATACGTTGTTGATTGGCTATTGTGTTTGGTCTGGATTGTACTAAAAAACAACACGCGAAATTTCGTCCTTTGCCCATTTATCATAGTCCCGCTTAAAGGAGGATTTTTCAGGTATCCCATGACGCCTAGCGCGTAATTATCGATCCTGATGTGTCAAATTTCCTGCGATGGCGAGTACACATGGTGAAATTTTACTGGTCTTCGCGAGACGTTTTATTCGTTTCCAACGCGATAAAAGGTGAATCAAATCGTTATTTGGTTTCTATATACATTAAAGTTTACTTAGATATCATTTGATCCGAAGCTGTTTGTCTATGTATCGCAATATTTTTGTCTTTGTTTCGAGTGACATGCATGGCTGATCCGCTTCCTTTCTTTGTTGTGTTTTAACCCTTGATCTGTTTTGCCGTGTTCCGTTGTTAATCCTGGGGACATTAGCTTATAATTACGCCTGATAGTGCCCGGAGAGTGACTCTTTTAAATGCAGTACAAGGTCCCCTTAAGTCCCCACGTTTTGTAGGAATTTATGACCGTTGAATTTTGGTCAAAATCGGCGCCAAAACGTTGTTGAAATTCGCTTCGATCGCGTAGATTCTTTGTTTAGGTTTATATAGTCGAAGGAAAAATCGTATTTAGTGCAATTGCAGCTTCCTTTTATGAGTTTGGTCAAACCATGATCGTTTGACACTTTCCTTTGCTTTGAAGCTAATAAATCGCTTGATGTTCATGTTTTTACAAGTGATATGGAAGATGGCAATATTTTTTTATCTACCGGAAATCGAAGTCTAAATTGTCATCGATGCCTTTCAATTTGTCCGTGTTCAGAAATAGACAAAGTCGCCGCTCTCTTTACTTTTTGGGGAGGCAAACATGTACTAAATACCGTTAGGAACCTACAACAAGCCAGATTGGACGATGTGATATATGTTTAACTGCTAAAATCTACGCAGTGAAAGTTGCGCTCGCTTCGAGCAACTCCATGGCAAATGACTGGTCACGCAATTTTCAGTTGATAATATAGTTCATTCGCGTTGCATCATGGGATACCTGAAAAATCCTCCTTTGTCCCGCTTCGTGGACGATTGTGTGGCGTTAACATCTGTCGAAACGCCACTTGCTTCATAACTTGCCGAGGTGAGGATGGTAATACCGGGGTTGGAACAAGAGAATGCGGAGGGAACCAGTTTGTGCCGATAAATGGACGGGAAAAATAATAGTTTTCTTGCGACATTTTCCCCGCACGAGCACAAAAACATCAGTACACGCGCACTTCAAATGCAAATCGTTTTAACATTTTTCACCACGTGGACCTGCCTGCATATTTGATGTTTGCTCAAGACGACCGTGCCGAGAAATGTACAAGGATGCCAGAAGCACGTGCAGAGCTATTGTACTGATAATTATACCTTTTGTTTTCTTCAAAATGTCTCTGACTTGTCCAACAATTTTGTTTTTGTCAAAAATGTCATGACATTTCAAACTTGTCCGCTAGTGCGAATCGGCCCTTAGTAACATCAATGTTTTCAAACAATAACTTTTCAACGTTTTAGTGTAACTGCACTTAACCCAGATTTGTGTCTCTAAAGACATTATTTGTTCTCCGAAGAGAATTCATCGTTTCCCGAAGGAAATATTTTGTTCCCAGAAGGGAATTATATGATCCTGAGACAGGGTTATGGATTGCCAGATGTTGTACATGGAGCAATTCGCAATGCTGGACTGCACATGTCACTCGGCGGCCATCACAGCTGTCTTTAAAACTACATCTCGGTGATCTAGGGAACCTTTTGTTGGCGAAGATTTTGTCTACACCTTCAAAACATCTGAAAAGCTCTTTACGTGAAAACAATAGACACATTGCTTGAATGCTGTGCCTGATTACTGGTGCAATATAACACGAAAACATCGTAAATTTCGAGTCTCTTACCTCTTTTTCTCCAACGGCGAAAAAACGTGGTTGCTTCTACGTTCCGTGTTTTTGATATCGAAAATACGTCGTTCGTTATCCGGGATGATCCGGGATCAGTTCGCAGCACTTCGTGTTCAACCTCGCTCATATTCGCGTGTTCGTGCTCTCATCGTTCGTACGGAAATAAACAATATCTGTTCGAGACCAGGCGCCGTGATACCGAAGAAAACCCGAAGATTGGACTACCACGGACTTACGGACACTTCCCATGACATAGAGTGAGATTACACTTCATGTAAGCTCACTCAAAAAACGTAAGAATTCACTAGCGTCCGTGAGATTTTCAATACAGATCACCATATCTGTTCAAGCCATGTAGGGATGCAATAACGCCAGATGATGAAACAACGGAGGTTCTTCAAGCTCCAAGAAACACTTCTCAGAAACAGAACTATATATAAAACAAGGAGCTAAAACAGAGGCTGATCCAGGGATTTCTGAAAGGGGGGTCCGGGTTCATGCCTGCCCGGAAATTTTTCCAATTTTACCCTCTGAAACGCCATTTCCAGCACTCCTGGAACTCGAAAAGCGTTTGTTAAGTCAAAAAATTGACAAGCAGTCAATTGGTGGAGGTGAAACAACTACGTATAAAACAATTTTATTCTATTATTTTTATGAACCACAAGGGAGACACAGGTCTGAAAGGGGGGGTCCGGACCCCCCCGACCCTCCCCATGGATCCGCCACTGTAAAACATAAACTGCAAGAAATCATGATTCCAATAGAGACACGGCAGCTTCAGACTTTGATCTTAGACGCCTACATCCGTGATAAAGATCCACTATCTCACAAGTCTTGCACACCGCAGACTTTGACACTAAATCACGGCAGGGGCGTAGCCAGGAATTTTTCAGAGGTACGCACAATCAATTTCCAAACACTCCCCCTACCTCCTCCCCCACCCTCAAGTCCCAAATCTTTCTTTTTTCCCGACTTTTTCAGGTACGCACGTGCGTACGTGCGTACAGGTAGCTACGCCCCTGCACGGGCTGAGAGATTGACTGATCCTAGCATATTCATAACAATAACAAAAACTGCAGCCGATCACTACATATCTTGCAACAAAAGTTAGCCAAAGAAGCCCTAACATATGCCATAGGGCATAGAGAAACAATAATTCCATAAATCGCTACACAGCATGAAAATCTCCTGTCACTTAAGAGATTTTTATCCCAAAGATCATCAAAGAGTCATACAATACATATCGAGCATGCAAAACTGAGACAGAGATAATAGTGACTAGTCACAATTCTATATTGGTGATCTAAAGGGAACAAATATCTCGTAGACATTCTTGGGAAAGCATTTCAAAAGGCTTCTTTACACATTTTGCGACTAGCGGGAGTCGTGTTTGGCCTGTCACCTTAAAAATACTATTTATAAATAATAGTATAGGAAGGCCCCAAGAATGTTTTGAATTTTTGAAACGCCAAGAGCGCTATTTTCAATAGGCACTTTGGCAGCTTTTATATATTAAATAACAACAATATAACAATAATAACAACCATAATAACAACAACAATAACAATAATAACAACAATAATAACAATATATTAAATAACAACTACAATAGGACTTCTCCTTCTGCATGAATTTTGAAATGAAATAAATGCTGCGAGCCCCCAAGCGAGTAGCACACTAAACTTTGGTTTGCTGTGGTTGCTTGGGTTCCCTGCGCTTTATGTTATGCTGCTGCAGTCTCGATTGTTTGTCACGATGTAGCCTGCGAGCAAGCTCTCGGGCTCGGGGACTTCGGGGACTGCGCAGTGTGATGTAGACGTGTTTCTGACGCTCCGTTAACCGTACAATCTTTGAACCTAATTTTGATGTGTCTATGGAAATTTCTTGTCTTCATATAACTCCAAAGAGGAAAGCAAGTTGCAGAAATACATCTAATAGTTCAACAGAAACGTCACCTGAGGAAAAAAGGTGGAAACCTTCGAACTCTCCTGGCGCAAAGAGCTTAGAAGACGAAGACGAAGACAAAGAAGACGATAAAGCAATGGCAGCTCAAAAACTTACTGAAAGTTTTGCCGAGAAACTAGACCTCATCTTAGCAAGACTTGGCAGCCTCGACTCAAAAATGGAGCAACTAAATAGATCTGTAGAAGGCCTACAAAGTAAGGTATCCTCTCTCGAAATCGATATCGTTTCGGTGAAAGACAAGCAGAAGAGTCTTGACGAGAAGTTCAACCATGTTGAAAGCAACACAAAATTTGTGGACGACCAAATTAAAGATTTACAGAACGGTATGAATACTAGAATGGAGGAAATTAACGATTACCGCAAACAAATCCTTTACCTTGAAGCGTACAGTCGCCGTGAAAATTTAAAATTTGAAGGAATACCTGAAACAACCGATTCGTCCAATCAGAGTGCATCACCGACCGAGGACACGGAAAAAATTCTGGTTGACTTCATGGCCGGAAAATGTCCTGGAAATTGAAAACGCCGAAGATATTGAATTCCAGCGAGTACATAGGATGGGTAAACCAAAGAACACTAATGGTAACAGCGGTCGTACGATCATAGCTCGTTTCCTAAGATTCCCCGACAGAGAACGAGTTCTTAAATGCGGCCGCAAACTAAAAGACACCAACTACAAGATGTACGAAGATATGCCAAAAGAGTTGCACGAAATGAGAAAAGTCCAAATAGACAAACTTAAGAAAGCAAGAAAAGATGGAAAACGCGCAAACTTCAGTAAATCGGAACCAGATAAACTTTATATTGATGGAAAATACGTTAAAATGTAAATAATAATCGGTGGAATGTAATGTTTTAATTAACATACTCAATCCAATATTTTTTATAGTTCATTTCACAAAGAAATATTTTGTCCAACACCTGAAGACATTTAATTAACAATTGATAGACGTTTTGAATTTAATTTTAGCAGCCTGCTAACACCTCACATTAATGAGTACTTCATAGGCGCTTCTATTTACCTGTATATAAAACAAAGTACGGTAAGGGAGCTGGGGCTTAAAGATCCGGCTAAAGGTTTTTGGGTTAAAGCTCGATTACAGTTAACTCTGGAGCATAAGGTAAGGCTATTAATTTGTTTTTGCCCCCGTCTTCTTTTGTGTTTTGTGTAACGTGTTTGTACAGCTTTTGTCCAGTCTTACATAATATTCGAAGAACTTATGTTTTTTTGTTTCCTAATTAGTGTAATGTATTTCTTTTGCGCGTTACATGTAATTAGGTACTGCGATTCTGTGATTTGTGTATGTTATTCATATCTTAACTACGTTTTAATCATCTCCGTAAGTTTCTCGCAAAGTAATTCTCAATTAGGATCAGGCTTTCCGAATATCCGCTTTAAATATAATGCACATGAAAGGTATTTGTTTTAATATGATATCAGTAAATGTAAGAAGGATTCGTGACTCCTTCAAAAGAAAATCTATTTTTACCTGGGCTTCTAAACAAGACGCAGATATTATACTACTTCAAGAAACATATAGCACACCAGAACTAGAAAATATCTGGAAAACACAGTGGAGAGGGCACATGTATTTTTCTCATGGTACAGTTCACAGTAAAGGCGTACTATTACTAGTAAAAGAACAACTTGAATTTGAGCAAATCTCGGTAAAACAAGATCCTGATGGCCGTTTCATTATAATAGACTGTACAATACAAGATCACCCTTTTATTCTCCTGAACATTTATGCTCCTACAAAAGTAGTTGATCAAATCACATTCTTCGATAACATAAAAAATATATTAGATGAATTTATTACTGATGAAAACAACCAAAACATTATAATAGGTGGGGACTTCAACGTTTGTTTTAATACCGATTTGGACTGTAAAGGCGGTACTCCTATGTTAAAAAAGTCCGTGCAAAATGTTAATGATTTAATGCTGCAACATGACCTCATTGATATCTGGAGAGTAAGAAATACAAACGCTAGACGCTATACTTGGAGACAAAAAACACCATTGATCCAACGGCGCCTCGATTTCTGGTTAATAAGTGACTCATTACAAGAAGATATTAAAACTACTGACATTATACCTGCAATTAAAAGTGATCACTCCGCCATATTGCTTAAAATTAACACAATTGAACATTTACCTCATGGCCCATCTTATTGGAAATTTAACTCAAGCTTGACCGAAGACCCAATTTATGTAAAACTTATCAATGATAATTATCCGATTTGGCTAAAAGAATTTTCAGAGGTAGAAGACAAAAGAGTTTTATGGGATTTAGTTAAATACCGAATACGTCAAACGACGATCAAGTACTCGAAGCAAATAGCAAAGGAGCGACGACAAAAAATCAATTCTGTCGAAAACAAACTTAAAGAAGCCGAAATGCGCTGTGACAGCAATCCGTCAGAAGCAACCTTATCAGAGTTGTTGATTCTAAAAACTGAATACGAAGAGCTAATTGATCATAAAACTAAAGGTGCAATTATAAGATCCCGAGCAAATTGGTACGAAAAAGGGGAGAAAAACAATAAATACTTTCTAAATTTAGAAACTCGAAAAAAGAATAAATCTTGCGTAAGAAAACTGATAGTTGAGACGAATAGCGAAATAACCGATCCCAAAATGATTTTAACCGAGCTGGAGTCTTTCTATTCCGATTTGTACAGTGACTGTAATAACATGACAGACCAAGATACAACACAAGACTTCATATTGAAAACACCTATATCTGTACTATCAGAAGAGTCAAGTATCTTATGCGAGGGTCAGTTGACCTTCAATGAATGCTATACTGCAGTTAAAGAATTCGATAATAATAAATCTCCGGGGAGTGATGGTCTAACTGCAGAATTTTACAAAACCTTCTGGCCAGTGATCGGAAAACAACTTGTTGAAACTTTAAATTATTCTTATATTCACGGCGAACTATCCACCTCCCAAAAGCAAGCAACTATTACCTTAATCGAGAAAAAAGACAAAGATAAACGTCACATTCCAAACTGGCGTCCGATTTCGCTTTTAAATGTAGATGCAAAAATTGCATCAAAGGTCTTAACTAAACGATTACAAAAAGTTCTACCAGATATTATTCACAGTAACCAACATGCTTTTGTTAAAGGACGGTCTATATCAGATGCTGTAAGAAACATAAATGAGATCTTGGAGTTTACAGAGAGTGAGAAAATTCCTGGTCTGTTAGTTGCTCTAGACTTCGAAAAGGCTTTCGACTCTTTAAATTGGAACTTCCTGTTTAAAGCCTTAGAAAGTTTCAACTTTGGACCCTCATTTATTAATTGGATAAAAACACTTTATAACAATGCATGTAGCTGCATAATGAATAACGGCTACGCGTCAAATTACTTTTCCATCAAAAGAGGTGTCAGACAGGGCGACCCACTATCCGCTTATTTATTTATTATTGCACTTGAAATCCTGTTAATCCGCATTCGTGATGATTCGAGCATTTCTGGCATAAAAATCAATAATGAAGAATTTAAACTTTGTGCCTTTGCTGACGACTTAACTTGTTTTCTGAAAGACAAATTATTATAGACAAATTATTAGATATTTTATACTTTTTTATGTGTCCCCAAATTAGTATGGGTTTACCCAGGCTATAAGGTCTTTTGACACTTAAATAAAGTTTCTATCTATCTATCTATCTTACAGAGTATCTTGAATAGTTTTTCTACATGTTCAGGACTAAAGCTGAATAAAACAAAAACAGAATTTCTGTGGCTCGGCAGTAAAAAGAACTCCATAGACTCTCTTTCCGATCTAAATTTAAGTCAGAAACCAGTTAAAATTCTAGGTATTTATTTCACATACAACATTAAAAAGAGGAAGGAATATAACTTCGATAAGATAATTAAAGATACCAAAAAAATCCTTGCTGCATGGAAATGGAGAAAACTTACTCTATACGGTCGAATCCAAATAATAAAAACGTTTGCAATTCCAAAAATAATGTACAGAGCTTCTCTTAGTCACATCGATAAAGAAACCATCAAAGAAATTAATAGCCTCATTTACAATTTTATTTGGAATGGTAAAGATAAAATTAAAAGATTAGCACTTATTAACAGTTATGAGAATGGAGGTCTCAAGGCTCCCTACCTTGAATCCTTAGTTGAAACCCAAAGAATACGTTACATTGATAGATTTCTAGACGAAGAAAATGTGAATGTTTGGAAGACGATCCTAAATTACCATCTTAGCAAGGTCGGAACCTCTTTTATATTTCAATGTAACTTTAATGTTAACAAATTACCCATTAAACTTCCTGTTTTCTTTGATGAATGTATCAGAGCCTGGAGAAGTCAGAGCATGCAATCCTCACCTACCTCTAGATCCGAACTTCTCTCAGAAATACTTTGGAACAATCAGCACATTTGTATTGGTGGCAAATCGGTTTATAATGACAAGCTAGTTAAAATTGGAATTATAAAAATTGTTGACATAATACAAAACAGTGGAAGTTTATGCAAATGGACCATTTAAAAAACCGCTATCCTGCACTGAGTGCCTCAGATTATTTTCTTTTAAGAAGAATGTATAACGCCTTACCAGCACACTGGAAACGTATGTTGCGTTGTCGTAATATGGAAAACGTTTTAAATACACCACCAAATGAATCTCCCTTAAACCCAGGCACTTCAAAAAAATCGGTATCAAAGAAAACTTATTGGGATAAAGTTGACACTATCGCTCTCAAACCAACAGCGCAAATTAAATTTCAAGAACTATACCAAGACTTTGATTTTAGATGGAACGAAATATACACACGCCCTTACAAGACAACAATTGATTGTAAAACTAGAGAGTTTCAGTATAAAATCCTTAATCGAATACTTTATACTAATAAAATACTATTCAAAATGAATCTCGTAGAATCCCCGCTGTGCAATTTTTGTAAGGAGAACGACGAATCCCTCGAGCACTTACTGTACCGCTGTTCTCATGTTAGAGACTTTTGGCTATCAGTAAATAATTGGCTTAATACAATTCTTGAACCTTCTATTGAACACTTTAATGAAACAGATATTATGTTTGGATATTGGAACAATAACAGAGAAATTATGTTAACAAATCATGTCATTTTATTAGGGAAACAACTTATTTACCAATGTAGGTGTAACGCCTTTATTCCTAATATTTCATTGCTGATTGCCAAACTCAAATATATTTTTAAAATTGAAGAACAGATTGCAAGAGCAAACGATAAGCTTTTAAGCCATTACAAAAAGTGGGAGAGATTCTTACCTTTACGATAGAAATAATTAAATCTATCTTTTCTTATTTATTCATTTATTTATTTATCATTTTCTTTTTATTGTATGTGTTTTGTAACTACTTAGTTTGTATCCTGTGTTTCAAAATGTACTTTTTGTTGTAAAAGCGTAAAAAGCAATAAAATACAAAAAAAAAAAAAAAAAAAAAAAAAAAAAAGCTCTCGGACTCGGGGTTTCGCGATCCTTTCCCTCCCCCACCCCTTCCCCCCTCTCCCAAACCCGCCCCCGAGAGCTTGCTTGCAGGCTATTTAATTCCATTTTCAGTTTAAAAATAAGCGTATTCAGTTTACAAATAAGAAAACATCTTAGCGTGACATAAATATTCATAGAAGTCTGAAACGAGACATATAGCCCCGGGGGTACTACCCGAAAATTTGGATAGGGTTAAGAAATAGAACACAAACCGCGGTGATGAACATATTGAACTTATAAAAGGGTCTGGGACCGAGATTAAGTACAAAACTTAACAGTTGATCTATAAAAAGAAACAGCTAATTAATAAAGCATCAGCTTCTCGCTACTGACGTTTGCATTAAAAGCTGGCTTCAGTTCTTTAATTAGCTGTTTCTTTTTATAGATCAACTGTTAAGTTTTGTACTTAATCTCGGTCCCAGTCCCTTTTCAATACTATATAAGTATAGTTTTCAACACTGTAACGGTCACTTTTGAAAATGTATGTAGTAGCATACGAAACGTCAAGTTTTATAAAACAAATGAATAAGTTCGATATGTTTATCACCGCGGTTTGTGTTCTATTTCTTATCAAGCTACGATGGCCCCAGAACAAAAGTCTTTTTGGATAGGGTTGTTCGGTGCGCTGCTTGAAACCCTTACCCTATCTTACAGAGCATATCCTTTGGTGCCGTTATATAGCTTGTAAAAAGGAGTACGCCCCCCCCCACCCCCCCCCCCCCGTTTAAAAAAGTTTACGACTTAGGAGTGGCTATTTTGCATATATGTACCCGTGTACTATATCTCGTTTACGATTGCGCATTAACGGACGAAACAGAGAAAACAAATTCCCCATGACGTCAGCTGTGCGTGACCTGTACTCCCGGGAGAAGTCATCCCCGAAAATTTGGGTGGGGGTGTGCGGCACGCTTCTTAAAACCCTTAACCTATTTCAGACCAAAATATGCGATTTTCCCTACCCTATTTCAGACCTGACCCAAAATTCGATACCCTATTTCAGACCAGGAAGTGCTTCCGTTTGCGTAAACATTTGGGAAGGGCTTCTAATTCCCGATGTTAATCAAACCGCATTTCTGGCAAGGGATGAAAAAAGTATCTTCTTCTACAACCCATACCCAATTCCAGACCAGAGTGCGCAAACCATACCCTATTTCAGACCAAAATGGTCAAAATCTATACCCTATTTCAGACCAAAACGGCTTGAAAACCATACCCTTTAGGGCCGCACATACCTATATAGCTTATATAAGGGAGTACCCCCCCCCCCCCCCCCCCCCCCGGGTCTGTACTCTAATAGATCATAGGTAATGACCAATCAAAATGCGCGTACAATGTACAATATTCAGTAGTAGCTTGCACGCCAACACCGATGAGGTAATGAAATGAAACGAAACGAAATTTATTTACCCACGTAACACCCAGAAGCTCAAGAGCTTGTTACAACGTGTATGTGCGTTCCAGATCGAGAAGGTAATGGTACGTATGATTTGATTAAATCTTTTATGAAATTATACGAGGTAAAAACGGGTCCCATTTTGACACATGGGCCATGGGAACAAAAACCTCGTTCCCAGGGTTTTTCCTAAGGTTGATGGGAACAGTAAAATAATATTTCAAAACAATAAAAAGACGGATATCATTATCAGGGGTTCGTGAGTCAACCGTGCAAGAGGGAACGATTGTTTTTCGCACTGTGTCTGCACGGCTATTTCTGAAAACTCCTCTAGCTTATAGTTTGCTTATCTTCCCGCAGGGTAAACATGAGACACACATACTGATGAGACGTGAGGTATTAAAAGTTATACTACACTTCATTGGTTTGTACATGACGTAACTGAGGTTTTGCAGTGTCATGCGCGTGTTGGCCGGACATTTTGTTTTGTTTTTTCATTTTTTTTCGAAACCAAACAACGGTCATTACGAAAGGAAAATTTCGTTTTCTTCGCACAAAGTACAGTGGTAAGTACAATCGTTTTTCATTCATTCTAATTGCTATTTTCATGAAAGTAAATAAATGAAACATTCGAATTATAATTGATATTAAGCTTGTATAATCTTGAGCTTTTATGACCATGAACCCTGAGATGAGTTTGAAACATGTCAGCTTAGCTGTAAGCTTATACTTTGCTTATAATAAACATTGTTTTTAGTTGTACAGATGTTACGAAACTAATCGGTTCCTGAAATTTCAGTTTCATTGAAAAGTCTTATCATGCTTTAAGCTTATATTTTACAGCTATTTCAATTAACGTTGTCGGATGAAAGCTCAAAGACAAGACCGTAAGATGGTATGGGTAGTAGTAAATAGCCATTGCATAATAATACCATACTTCCTTGCGGTCTTGGCTTTTTGCCTTTTTAATCCTACATCGTTAATTGAAATAGCTGTATATAAGGTTCCAAATTGACAGTCCCAGTTCATCCCCGATACATTTGTTATTGCGTCGACGAAGGAGACGCTTCCTAATCTTGTCGGCTAGGCGGAACGAATCGAGAAAAGTGTCAGTACCAAATCTGCGCCATGTTGAAACGTCACAATAGTATCCAGCATGCTTAGCGCGTCGTCTAAGCGGAACGAATCGAGAAAAGTGTCGGTACCAAATCTGCGCCATGTTGAAACGTCACAATAGTATCCAGCATTCCCAGCGCGTGGAAATCAGGCATCATCCTGGGGAGCTGGGGTTCCGAAATGTCACATGTGAATAATCTATTTGTCTTGACTTAGTTTCGGATATTTTCCCGATTTTGGAATCGTACGGCTCAATATTTCAATGCCTACTAAAAGTACGCAGTGGAAAAATTGGACGAAGGTTCTTCTCCGGACCAAGTAAGTTGTTGGGTCTCTTTGGAATCAAGCAAGAAGTTATCGGATTTTCCTCGCTACCGTTCTGGCATGTTTTGAATGTTATATCTTGATTTTGCTGTGGTTCTCTGCCTGATTGGGGAAGCTTTCACCTAAATACCGACGTCGTTCTTCGCGATGTTCTACGGTACGGTACAATTCGCTGTATGTCTTGTAGCAATAATTCACTGACCGTCCGCGCCAGGGCGAACGCAGATTTAATAACTTGGCAGTGCTCGAAATTGCGCCTGTATCGGGCGCATTTGCGACTAAAGATTTCGCAGTTTTGTGACTAAAATTTGTCTAGCTAATAAGGCCATTATATTCAATAGTCTTGTGTCTTACTTGCAACTGGTAGTTGTAATTTTATCCGAAAAATCCTGCGAAATTGACGTTGAATGTTGCGTGACTTAAACGTCGATTTCATGCGCGGTGTCCAAGAAGTTTATCACGGGAGCACTTTTTCAGGCTTTCTCGGAAATTTCTCATTTCCGGTTCCGGTATTAGTACATGTACTGAGGAGTATGATTTCAGAATCGGAGAAATAACCGAAACGATAGACTGCTAGCAGTCTCTCTCTGGATAGTCGAGCGGGCGAGCTAATACGCGATCGGCGATCCGAGCAGCGAGAGAGCGAAAGTAATGCGAACCGAGGGGGCTCTGGGGAAGAGGCGGGAAGGGAAAGAGGGACTGCAGTCTCTTCTGTAACAAACGCGTTCAGTTAACTTCGCCCACCAAGTGTGAGAACCCATTAAAAATAAACTAATTTTGTCAACTTAATAAAAGACAACTCCACCTCTATTCGTCTGTCTGCTTTTAAACACACGCGAAACCGGCACGTGGGCTAAAATAGAACAGTGCTTTGTACTATACCGATTGTAGATTTATTATTTACAAAGCGGACTCCATTCGCGTCGTTTATTCAAGGACAGAAAATGTAATTTCGGCTGTTCGTGAGTTTGTTTTGATCGCCTTGATGAGCGAAAAAACGCCTACGAAACCGGAACGGAGAAGAAGTGGAGGAAGAAGAAAGAGACAGAGGCCTCTGATTTTTGTTGTATGTGTGGGACAAATTTTAAGAATAAGGAAAATTGCATATCATCTAAAAATCTTTTCACAACATCGAAGGATGGCGCTCCGTATAACAAGATCGTGACTGAAAGTCTAAAGCTTTCCGAAAACTCTGCACCCAATCTATCTACTTGTGTTTGCAAGAAATGTGCGCTAAAAATCAGAAATATGGAAGATTTTAAACCTTCAAAATATTGCGTGCAATGGACAAGAGGTCAAGTCTGTCTGTTGTGGTTTCCCGTGGTGTCTGCTCTTGTAGAATTTGACCTGTTTTAGCGTCCTTGTTTGCCTGGCGGTTGGTTTGTTGCTTTTGCCATAATTGGTATGTTGATTTTTGTGTACGTAAGTTTTTTTAAGTTCATTCTCTAGCTTTTCTATCTGAAATCGAAATGACAGGATTTGTGCCTTTTTTTGGCCACGGAATGTATTTCCTGCTATTTTGTCACGCTGGGCCCAGCTATTTTAGTTTTCGTCGTTGCAGGATATTAATTTTGCAGATCCATTTAGCAAGCTTAGCAGAGAGAGTTGAAGTTTAAAAAGAAAGCAATTCAAGTTGTAGAAACTTGAAGTTTGCCTTAATCAAGGCTGTGGTTTTAGCATCCATTCGCTTCCCGTTATAGCCGCGTGGAGCTGCGATGTTTATAATTCCTCCGTTGTCAATTTTGACAGTCTAACGACTGTTTTGTTAATGCCACTATCATACAAGGACAGAGCTTTGATAAATAATTATTATTGATTTTCTAAAGCCAGTTGGTAGCACAGCCATGACATCTTTCCTCTATAGAAGCGCTTCCACCGCTAATGTCTGTTCTTCTTTTAAAACTAAACAGCCGAGGCGACCAGACAAATTGTCTAAAATATTTTCATTCCCGCTTTTACATGTCATCATCTCAACTCTGATGTGAAACTGGAGATATCGATTCACACTTGATGTGTCAAGATTGTTAATACTCGTCAAACCTCCCTGACAGCTTTCTATTGTCTATGAACCAATCAGAGTTTTCCGTCCCTGGTGCGGCGGGGAATTCGAACGCGAAAGTTACAGAAGAGACTGCAGTCCCTTTTCCTACCGCCTCTCCCCCAGTTTCCCCTCGGCTCGT
This sequence comes from Dendrophyllia cribrosa, assembly GCA_024195265.1. Lineage (NCBI taxonomy): Eukaryota > Metazoa > Cnidaria > Anthozoa > Scleractinia > Dendrophylliidae > Dendrophyllia > Dendrophyllia cribrosa. Next base: position 46,370,428 of record JAJLRJ010000001.1, on the reverse strand, counting down.
TCGCTCGCTCCAGTCTGATCAGCTGACCCGCTCGATTGACTGAAAAGGGACAGCTAGCAGTCTACCGAAATGAAATCAAGACAAATATACTATTTATATGTCGGAAAAATCTGAGACCTTTCGGAGTACACAGCACGGCAGGATTTTGCCCGATCCCACGGCGATAGCGTGAATGATTTGTTTGATGTCGGCCCCACGTTTTTGCCTGCGTGACATATCTCGCGACATAGCCCTTTTAAACAGTGGCTAAATTAATTAATGAAACTGAGGTACTAGGTCAAGACGAGGTGCCATGGGATATGGAGACGCACTATAATCTATGATTACTACTAGTACTAATGATATACTAATATTACTACCTGTTGTTAATTTTCGTTGTTGTTCTATTTGTTTGGTTAAACGTTAATACTACTTGCTATAACAAGTTGGCTGGACTGTACATGTCCCGATGTCCCAGGGGGGGGGGGGGGGGGGGGACTTTCATATACCTCCAGCCTAAAAAATGTGCCCCTTTCGGGCGGAGCATCCCCATATAGCCCATTATAGGGAGTACCCCCCTCCCCCTTCCCGGGGTGCATGTAGCATATATGACTTGGTTTCAGACAATGATCGAGTGTGAGACCAAGGGGGATACTCAGCTATAGCTATAATAGGGAGCTTTAGCATCCACGACGGCAACAAAAGCAAGAGTGGCACAAAACGATAGGTTCAATGAGCGAAAACAATGCCTCTGCACATGCATTTTACTATTGATACATTTCTTTGCCCTTCCCTGCAAAACAACAACATCAAATCATCAAATTATAGGTTTTGTGGAGAACGTGAATGCACAACGGTTGATTTTCCTTGCTCTATTTGAACTTGAAAGCTGTCCCTACCAATTCAGCTCCTGGACAATTCAGTCACATTAAACAATTTGGAACAATTTCAAAGTAGTTTAAATGAGCACAAATTCTTATTTTCAGGGACGTTTTCTTTGGCGTTGCTGTTGTGGTTGCTAAAGCTCTCTAATACATGTAGTGATGGGAGGTGCAAATGAGGCCAAATTGTTAGACCCCAAAAAGTCCCATAGAGTACCGAAGTGATGACGTCACAAAACCTAAATTTGTGAAATTATGGGATTTGATTAGATATTCGGAAAGGGCATGACGAAAAATGCGCGCTTGCCAAAAATCAGCTTCTTATTGCAATTTGGGGGTGAGATTTTGGCACCGTTATGCTCTGATGACTGCATACAAACCTTTCTAATTTTTGCCTTGGTTCATTACGTAATGAACCAAGGCAAAAATTAGAAAGGTTTGTATGCAGTCATCAGAGCATAACGGTGCCAAAATCTCACCCCCAAATTGCAGTAAGATGCTGATTTTTGGCAAGCGGGCATTTTTAGTCATGTCCTTTCTGAATATCTAATCAAATCCCATAATTTCACAAGTGTGACGTCACACTTCGGTACTCTATTAGGCTAAAATGAGACCCAAAAAATGTCCAACAGCCCAGAATATAGCCCCCCAAAATCCTTTTCTATCTGTATAAAAAGGTCATGCTTTTTGCCGAACCGCAAGGAAGTTCTCAACACAATCTTTCACCCCAAAAAAGTCACCACATAATTTCTAACCCAAAAAAGTCCTAGAATAACAAACTTCAAACCCACAAAAAAGGTCTTTGCACCTCCCTATCACTAATATGCCTGAGTACCTCCCTGAAGTGTGAGGCTATGAGTGTTAGATCTTTAGTGTTAAATGGAGTACAAGTCCTTCTAGTATTAACAAACTGTAGCTTAATATTGAAGTATATTAAGGAGGCTTGCAACATATTTTTTTTTTGGCTTGGGGTTTATGTTTTTAAACTAAGCAAAATTTTGCAGGAAAGATGCTTTGATTGCTTTCATACTTCACCAATTGAGCACTTGAGTTTATGAAATGTGCTTAAAGTTTTATTTTTCCCTGTTTTCCAAGCAGTGACAGTTACCGTAGCAACAGCAGCATATTGCCCTTTGTTCTAAACAATGTTGTTTTTCTCAAATTTATAACTTACAGTGTAGGAATTCAATCTGGCTTGGCAGTAGCAGTGCGCTGTTTAAAACATCGTTGTGCTGCCACTGTTTATTAAGTGTGAAGCTTGGCAAGGTACATGTAGATGTATGGCTTGGGTTTAATGTCATGCCACTGGTGCCATGCTCACATTACAATGTTTTTTTTTTTTGATACCAGATACTGTACATGTACATGTCTGAAACAGACCTACAGTGTACATGTATGATACACTTCATGTAAGCCTGATCTCTAAAAAGATAAATTCCTTATTGTACTCGTATCACATCAGATTTGAAAAATAGGTATCAACCAATCCTCAACTGCTTATATTTTAGCATAACTTTACATGTAAACTGCTACACAGGGTGTAATTAATCTTGTTGTATTCCAACAGATCTGCGAGGTGCTGGGCCCAGTTGTAAAAAAATGACAGAAAAAGGTAGAAGTCAAACTATAAAGAATAAAAATATTATTTTGACCCCATAATGATTTGCATGCCACTAATAGTAATAAATTCACATTCATTTAAAAGGCACTCTATGACTTTTTAAGGACTTTTAGGGACTTTTTATTCTAGTAGTTTTAAATATTAAGTTTTTATACCTTTTAGGGACTTTTTATTTTAGCATTATTGTATTTTAGTAATTAACAGGACCCCCTTTGATACCAGTGTTTTTATACTGACAGGGTTATCCTGTATAAATATTATGTTATTATTATTATTATTATTATTATTATTATTATTACGATTATTAAGATATATACTGTATAGGAGGAAAATTTTGCCTAAGCCATAGAGTGGGACTGAAATTGTGGAGATACATGTAGTGGACCTAGCTGAAGGGGAGGAGGGTGGAGAAAAAAAAACAACCCTGATGCTCAAATGAGCCAGCCTTAAAATAAAAGAGGACTATTTCACCGGACACAACTGCTTATTAAAAAAGGATGGAAAAACTCCCTAGGGATTCAGTGATATGGCAAAAGGCTCGTGCAGTGGGTTCAAGCAGTGAATGAGAATATTAAGTATTACCTTTAGTTACCAACATGGGTATCAGACAACACATTACATACAGTCATGTACATGTATTGTTGACTACATGTATATGTTATGAATGTGAAAGAAATGCATGTTCATCTGCCTGAAATTGTTCCTTTTGCCGCCATGGCTTCCACCACTTGTTGACACTATTTTGTCTTCTCTTTTCAAACTTGAATATGTTGAGCTTCATGCACGATCCATAAGACAACCCCTATAGATTCAAGCAAATGAAGGCAACTGATATTTATTATTAATCCTTATTTGGTTTGGTCTAATCAACACCTTTAAATAAATAAATAAATAAATAAATAAATAAATAAATAAATAAATGGGAATTGCAGTGGAAATTGTGGATCTTACTTCCACTGCTTCCTGATCAAATTGGACTTTTGTGAAAAGAGGAAAATGTGACCCTCCCCTCTCCTTTGCATTTTGCTCCACCGACCCCCCCCCCCCCACCCCCCCTCCACTCCCAGTGTCCAACTCCCCACCTTCCCCTCCCTCCAATGCTGCCCCCATGAGTAAAGCAGGTGGTCATTCAGTGCTCCAAGCTCATTTTTTCAATAAGTTGCCTTTTGGCGACCTACATTTTTAAAATGGTCGCCATTGGAAAATTTCGGTCGCCAAAAATTGTTGTTAAATATAAATATAAATATAAAACTTTATTGAATCTTCCATAAGGGTTTTTCAGACCCAACGTACATAAGCATATAAATAATTCATAAAGTAAGTGAAACATTGAATAAAAATGTCAAACGTTAAAATTGTAATAATAGATAAAAACATCGATAATTAGGTAACTCTCCTAGTTAACAAGAAATGATTCGATTTTCATGGAAAAGCCTACTTAACTCCACTGCTGAGAGATTTGATGCCTCAACTATTGCCCAAGGTTCAGATCTTGATTACTCACTGTATTTTGATGTGAATGTCTCTCTTGACTCCCTTACCTCCTCGAAACTGTATTGGAAATTAGTTGAGCTGATTCAGGTTTTCCCATCGGCACGTTACAAATACACATCTTTGTTTCCTGACACTAACCTCGACTGGGATGTTGTTTACTTAATTCCGCATCTAGTTACCCTTGATACCAAGACAAGAATCTTTCAGTATAAACTACTCAATCGAATAATCTATACTAATACATCCTTATATAAAATGAAATTAGTTGAGTCGCCTCTTTGCACTTTCTGTAAAACACAAGAAGAATCTCTCGAGCATCTCTTTTGTCGCTGCAATTTCGCTATAACCTTTTGGAGGTCTGTTGTTCTCTGGATTAGGACGTTACATATTGATATTGATTTTTTGACAGATAGTGACATTATTTTCGGCCTAACACAAAAGAGGTCGCATTGGTCGCTTTTGAATCACATCATTATTACTGGGAAACAGATCATATACCAAAATCGTTTAAAACTATCATTACCGCTACTGTCTCATGTCACTAATAAATTAAAGTACATAGAATGTATTGAACGAGCAATTGCAAAAAAGAACAACAAACTTACAATCCACAGTGAAAAATGGAAGCCGTTAATAGATATTGAACGAACGATTGTATAAGCTTGTGTTTAATTACTTTTGCACTGCTGGAATCTACTGTTTTTTTAAAACTTTCGTCCACTGTAACGTAAAGTTAGGTATCGTAATGTGTTGTAGAGTAATGTAATGTAGTTAAGTAAGTTAATTTATTTTCTTTAATATTAATTTTTTTTTCCTAATTCAGTAGTAAATTGTAAGTTAATGTAAGAATAATAATAATAAAAAAAAATCGAAAAAAAAAAAAAAATAGGAAATGATTCGAAAAGGAATTCTCTTAGTAAGTTTCTTTTTGAAAGTACGCAGGCTGTCTGCACGTGGCAATGAGTTCCAGAGCTTAATTGCTCTATATAGAAAAGTCTGCTGACCTGCAGCCGATTAATAAGCTGGAATATTAAGATAGTACTTATTTCTTGTATTGCGATCATGAACAGTAGATCTTGTCACAAAACGATCACTCAAGTAACCAGGTGCTAGCCCTTTCACACACTTAAACGCAAGAACGCCCTGCATGGTATACATCAAATAATAACTCACAGAGAGCCAGCGTAACTCCTGAAGAACCGGTGTTATATGATCAAATTTACGTGTATTAGTGATTATTCTTGCAGCAAAATTCTGAATATTAATATTACTGCTCATTTTGTTACAGCAGTGGATTATGATTCTTCAAACACAGCAGATGCCACATCCCCTCCCTATGCATCAGAGGCCCCACCCCCCTACTTGCAGCAGCCTGGGTACCAAGTATCACCTGATTACCAAATGCCACCTGGTTACCAAATGCCACCTGGTTACCAAGCACCACCTGGTTACCGAGCACCACCTGGCTACCAAGCACTGCCTGGTTATCCTGGGCAAATGTATCAAGGTGCTCCTATTGGTTGTGTGGTTTCTGCAGTAAGTTTTCTTTTTATTGTCTCATAGATAGTTGACTATACATGTACATTGGAGCAGCTACATGTAGTACAGAACAGAATTCTTGTTTGCACATGACATTATAAAACTTCAAAGCTTTTCACCAGTAGGGTGTTTGAACATCCTGAGGATGGCCAGATTTTTTAGAAATACATGGAAAATTCACAAAGCCTTTCAAAATTGTATAGGGAAACAAGCTTCCAGGATGGCCACTTTTCAATTTCTGGCTCAAAGGTTGCTATACATCCCACAAAGCTGTTTCTAATGATGATATGTGGATACCAGTAATACAATCTTTCACAAAAAGTTTCAGGTTTTAACAGTGTTTTGCCTAACATTTATGCCCTAAAATTCCAGTTGTAAGCACACCTGCTTATAAGCCTGCCCGGTTATAGGACAGTCCACCAGTTTGGTAACATTAACATTATTGTGGTTATACCCCCTCCTGTACATAAGCACACCACAGCTCCTCAACTGTAAATCTTTAGAAAATGTTACACCAGGGATGCAGCTAAGAGCCGGCTTCTGGCTAATTTCACCAGCTGAAAGAGAACTTATCAACGGCTGAAATTTCACTAGAAAACATGTTACACTAAAATGAATTTAAGTGATGCTCCACATAAGAACTACCGTAAACTTCATTGTTCTGCCACATTGGCTCTTTCCCACATAGAATATCTTTGATTTTAAGAATAGAGGAGGGGCTGATGGTTCATTATTATATTTCAGTATAAAAATAAAGAAAATCCATTTGCGTCAAATAAATTTTGGGAAATGTTTGTGCTTAACCAATCAGAATAGCAAAAGACAATAGCTAATAATTTTGCTTATTTGATGAAGTTCCCCAAATACCATATCTTTTAAAAATTCCATGTTGTGCGATTGGGTCTCAAATTACTTGAAACCTTAAAATAATTAGACAAAATGCACCTCGAACCTTAACTTCTTAGCGGTTTTCGAGTCTAGGCCAATCAGATCACTAGTTGTAACAATGAAAAAAGTTGACATTCCATCGTGCATTGCGTTTCAGCACTTTCCTTCTTATGCGGATCATTACTTAAACAATAGTTTAATAACAACATTTTTTGTTTGCCATCCCAAAAATTCCTTATGAAGTTGTATAAGCCCAGGGCTTAGAACCAAAATTTTATGGTAGGTGCATAAAAGGATACATGTACATGTAGTCATACCCATGATGATCAAAATTTATGATTTTTTTCAGCAACCTGGTCCTTACGTAGTACAACCGTCTATGCAAGAGATTCCCCCTGATTACCAGGCTCTGTCCTGGTTTGCTTGCCTGTGCTGCTGTTGGCCTCTTGGTATTGTGGCGATTCTAAAGTCAAATGAGGTAAGGCAGCTTAGATGACTTGTCATTCCTGGCCATGCTATTAATAAGAGATTGTCACCTTCCCCTTGTTCGGGGGTGGCGGGGGGGGGATAAGCTCCAGCAGTTGTGAGCCATTAGGCTTGTGAAGACTTTATCTTACCTATTTGTATTATTTTCAGGTTCGGAGTTCCCTTGCCCGTGGAGACTTCAATTCTGCCCGATATGCTTCAAATTCTGCTCGAAAATTTGCATATACAGCCATTGGTCTTGGAATTGGTTTTATTGTCATGTACATCATTGCTATGATAATGGTATTTACAATATTCTCTGTTTCAAACTAATCCCATTTATTCACCAAATTGAAATCACAGTTCTCCTAAATTATTTTTTATTAAATTAATTCATGTTGTTTAATAGTTATTAACAGGGTTGGAAACTCAATTGTATAGAGCTCTCGCCAGCTGGACAAATGACTTTGCCAATGCACTGTCACAGACTAGTTTTCACTATGAATCCAAAAGAGTGATAATATTTAACAATTATTCACGGAAGAGAAAGGTGAACAATGGTCGATATTTACAATTATTGTTTTAGTATTATAATTGTACCAAACCAGTCGATAGCCAGCCCCCAAATAGTTACTTTATTTCTGACAAATGAGGAAAAAACTTGCGCATGAAAACCAGAACAATGTCTGGAGGTGAATGGCAAATACTAAATTGCGAAGTGCACAAATAAGTGTCTGCTTACGAGAGCTGTATGCTTAGTAGGTATATCCACCTAATATATGCAAGCAAGGTGACTGTTTCTGTCACAGTGAAAGTTAGATTGTAGCTACATGTAGATGACAGAAGCAATTTGCGATTGTTTTGGTTTTGCAGTGCTATGCTTTGTGATTGGCTAAATATCTTGCGCCACTTTCTCAACCAATCAGAAGTAAAACCAAAACCAATTTTTACTTGTATGCACGCGTTTTCCCGCGCTTGAGCCGGCCACATGTAAATTAATTCGAGCTCTGATTGGTTCATTGGATTGTCTGCCTCTGTTTTGAATTTTTTTCGACCAGCGCTCCATTCAAAACCCAAGCTCAGAAACACAGCTCCGCTTAGCCGAATTAGTCTTGACACTTAACTGTTTTTCATTTTCCCAAAACTACTACAAACAAGTAAATGGAGTCGCCATGGGCACCAAAATGGGACCAAGCTACGCTAACCTTTTTGTAGGCCACATCGAAGACAAATTTTTTAATCAGTGCCACGGAACCAAACCCGAACTCTACGGCCGCTACATCGATGATTGCATTGGCGCTACCTCTTCCAGTAAAGAGGAACTTAATCAATTCATAACTTCTGTCAATACTTTTCATCCAGCTCTAAAATATACCTGGGAAATTTCCGAAACCTCAGTCGCTTTTCTTGACATTAATATTTCAATCAACGGTAACAGTTTATCCACAAGTGTGCACTACAAACCTACAGATTCCCACAGTTATCTGTTACATTCATCCTCACATCCATCGCACGTTAAAAACGCCATTCCGTATTCTCAATTTCTCAGACTTCGACGTCTATGTAGTGATGACTCTGATTTTTCCAACAAATCAGAAGAAATGTGCCAGTTTTTCAAGAAACGTGGGTACCCTGACTCTGTTGTTAATACGGGCCAACAACGTGCACAACAGATCGACAGACAGTCAGCACTACAAACGCCACAGAAGGAAGAGAACGAGAGAATTCCATTCACCCTCACTTTCCACCCACACAACAACACAGTCAAAAGCATCATTTTAAAAAATTTCAAATTACTCCAAAACGACCCCGAAACTGGCAGAATTTTTTCACAACCCCCACTAATTTCATTCAAACGTGACAAAAACATAGGCAACTTTCTAGTTACGAGCGCACTGAAATCTGACGATGTACCGGGAACTTTCAAATGCACACGCACACGATGTAACACTTGTCCTTTCATTCACAACGCGGACAAAATAACAGGACCCAAACGATCTATTAAAATCACTGATCGTTTTACATGCACCTCCGTAAATGTTATCTACTGCATTACATGTACTTTTTGCAAAAAGATATACATTGGCGAAACAGGGAGGAGACTGGGCGACCGTTTTCGTGAACATCTCCGAGACGTTGAAAAAAATGACAAAGACGCATCCAAACCAGTCGCGCGCCATTTTAATCTTACTAACCATTCTAAACAACACATGACAATCTGCGGCGTTTCCCTACACCAGGGTAACACAGAAAGCCGTAAAAACCTAGAACAAAAAATCATCTTTCAAATCGGCACTCTCAAACCCCACGGAATCAACGAACGCTTTTCATTCAACTAATCTACATTTGTTTTTCACGTCACCAAATTTCCACCAATAGCGTAGTTCCACCGCTTACTATATAAAACCACACACTACCCACAATTCCTTGATTCGCTCCGACGAAGGGCTAGCGCTCGAAACGTCAGCTATTTGAATCTTTTTACGGTGGTCAATTTACCTTATCGACTCAGTCGATAAAACTAAATTCTCTGTTTTGATTGGTTCATTGGATTGTCTGCCTCTGTTTTGATTGGTTCATTGGATTGTCTGCCTCTGTTTTGATTGGTTCATTGGATTGTTTGCCTCTGTTTTGATTGGCCAGAGTAATTACTTTGGTTTTGTTTTAATGACAAGAAAGTAAAAACCACTCAATATTACTGTGATGGGTGAATTTGTAAATAAGAATAAATCAATTGCTGGAGTGCAATAATGTTGTAAATATAATTTATTAGCATCTAAAAAGGTACTTCTTAATAAATTATTTGCACTTTGTAATAATAATTTTAACACTGTACAGGGAAATGTAAAATGCATTTTTAAGGTACTTACTGAAAAATTACCACAAGTGCAAATGAATTGCAATAAAATTGCAAAAAACGTGATTATGGACTCATGATATATTTGTTACTACCCTGACTTGGCAGTTCTCAGGTTTAAAAGTTACAGGAGTGTGATATTTTGTGGGTTTGAAAAATTTGGTACACTTTTTTTTATATGAACCTTCTTTATAAGAACGTTGAGGCTGGAATTGACCAAGAAGAACGTCTTTATTTTGTCCTCTTTTTCGTAATAGATATTATCATATGACCCGTACGGCTCTGCGAACCTTTTGTTTGCAAAACCATTGATGAAAGTCCCGTGTGAGGGCCGTACGCATTTGCGCGAGCGGGGCCGGAAAAAGCCGTACGGCCCTACTAGAAAAGCGGACGGCCTGGCGCGTTAAAATTTCAAGTAATTTTGGGGAATAAGTTCGTGTTCCAGTATCCTGTATGATGCCTAGTGATGTTGGATGATGTCTAGTTCCATTAGATGATTTCTAGGGAAGTTGATTAGGTCTAGCAACGTGCGATGATGTGTAGTGATGTTCCATGACGGGTGGTTAGGATTGGTGGTGGTTTAGGGGACAACATTGTTATTGATTTTCAATTTGGTGTACTGGAACACGAAATTATTACCTAATTTTGTCTCCAAATTGGTCATATGATAAAATACTTATTGACTAAATTAGGTCGGGCCGGATGGTAAAATATTTGGCTCTCGGTCATGGCGCACGGACCTCGCTGCGCTCGGTCCGTACGCCATGTCCTCGAGCCAAATATTTTCGCATCCGGCCCTCCCACTTAGTCAATAAGTACATAGTTTGTAAATAGATTTTTAATATATTTGCTAGCTTTTTTAAGTGTCCCCTGTTAGTAGAGGGTCTAACCCTCGGCTATCTCTATGTAGACACGTTAATAATTATTATCGCGTTCGAAGAACGCAATCCTAATTTCGTGTTGGTTGTCCTGTGGTTTATGTGCAGTAAAATTTGAGATTTTTTGGTGGCCGGTCTTCCAAATGGCCGCCCCTATTTTTTTTTTTTTTTTCAGGGGCTCATTTCCGCCGGAAATTCCTTCGAACGCGTCTCCATAATCTGTGATTACTGCTAGGCCAGCCTGCGTAGCAGTCTTCAGGGAGGGGGGAACTGGGGAGATGCGTATCAGGTAAAAAAAAAGCGAAATATAGAATTTTATTACACGACTAAGTCAGTCAGAGGGCCAATAACTAAAATCAACCAATCAGAATGCTCGATTGCCGGTCCAATATTCTCTAAGTATTGGACCGGGCATTGTCCCGAATGATCCCGCGCGATCCTCCCGCCGACAGGAGTCGTGTAATAAATCTCTTATTAACCAAGCTTGCTCGGGACCGTACTAGGAGAATATCGGCCCTCGGTCTTTTCTGTACGGACCTCGCTGCGCTCGATCCGTACTGTCAAGACCTCGGGCTGATATTCTCCCAGTACGGCCCTCGCGCTTGGTTAATAAGATATATATAAAGCACGTGCGTGACGTAAGGTTCATTTTAACTGTTTTTTATTTGGTTCGTGCTTCTCTGCACTTTTCTCGTGTTCTTAAAAATTCCCGCGTGCTTATATAACTCAATAATGCACTCGACGCGATTTTTATTTCTATTAGAAACCGAGACTAACGTTCTTAAAGAACGTTAGTCTCGGTTCAGCCTCGACTGAAAAATTAGACGTTCTCATTCTTAAGCAGCGAGTTATTGGATTGAGAGAGGAAAAAAATTGTCTGGAATAAATTATAGGGAAGAGATATTCTGGTTGAATTTGAATTTACCTTATCGTCAATATCAACTCAGTTGATTAAACCATATTTTCGTGTTTCACTCGCCAACCGTAAGGATAGATTGGCATATCTCATTGTTGACATGGGACCTACCCAAATATTCACCATGTTTGTACTTCTGAGAATAGACCATTTTATGGTTGTCTGTATCCTGGCCCTGGAGTGGAAGCGAGGCTGAAGTTGACCTTTTTCAGATGTAAATTTACCTAGTTAGAATGCACGAGAAAAGCATTATTAAAGAAATAAAAAACGCGCCGAGTGCATTATTGAGTTATATAAGCACGCGGGAATTTTTAAGAACACGAGAGAAGTGCAGAGAAGCACGAGCCAAAGGCGAGTGCTCCTCGCACTTCTCGAGTGTTCTAAAAATCCCCAAGTGCTTATATAACTCAATAATGCATGAGAAACAAGTTTTTTTATTTCTTTAAAAAACAGAAATCTCGCTAAAGCAAACAAGTGATATATTTCATACCTATTTTTATATACTAACAAGAAGTCCAAGGACTACTGAAAAGCTGATACAACGAGTAAATATATTTCAAACAATATTTCGGCTGGCCAGACCAGCCTTAAACAAGTCTATTTTTATGGTCGTGCGATTGTATATATATTTTATGCTACTGCATATATTTTTATACTCATTTTAATATTAAACCTATTTTTATATTAATAATCGTAATTTGGGCATTCCCGTCCCCAGAGCTCCAAGTTGTTTTTTTTTTTAATCGTTTCAACCACTGGTCAAACGAAACGAGGGCTCTGGGGACGAGGCTGGAGATAAGGCGAGTAAGGCGACCACTCCCTACAATATTGTGTATCGGCACATTCTGGTAATAAGTTCGTGTTCCAGTACACCAAATTGAAAATCAATAACAATGTTGTCCCCTAAACCACCACCAATCCTAACCACCCGTCATGGAACATCACTACACATCATCGCACGTTGCTAGACCTAATCAACTTCCCTAGAAATCATCTAATGGAACTAGACATCATCTAACATCACTAGGCATCATATAGGATACTGGAACACGAACTTATTCCCCACATTCTCGTCCCCAGAGCCTTCGTTTCGTTTGGTCAGCGTTAAAAACGAAGGGCTCTGGTAAAAGTGCCTTCCGGATGTCGTAAAATCCACGACATCCGTTAGCGCATGCCTAATGCATTAATGTACTATTGCGCTTGCTCAATGCCAGAAACCGGAAATAAAAAACTTTTCGTGTGTGCATTCTCGTCCCCAGAGCCCTCGTTTCGTTTGGTTGAGCTCTGGAGACGAGAATGTTGTGTGTGTGGAATGGCGTTCGAAAGGGCTGTACAAGACTTAACAATTACAGGAAAGCATCGCGCTAAAAAGGAAAGAAGAAAAGCTTTACGTGCTGCTGTTATTTAGAAGAAAGATTGTCTTTGTATTTTGCCTACTGGTTTTAGAAATTCCTCGATAAGTCAACCGATTTCTTTCGTTTGGGAGCTGTGTATTTATCGTTTCGCCACTGAATGCGATCATATCCGACCAAATCAGTTGATGGGTCAGCTAAGTTTGTTAATGGACACGCTGTGGTCATTGATTAGGCTTATTTCATCGAACAGTGGTAAGAAATATCGAGGAATTTTTGTTTTGCATTCGTTTCATGTTATTTTAATTGGGCCTCGAGTGACCGTCGTTTCCCTAGATTTGTATTTCAAGTTGTAGCAAAGAGTACTGCCTAATAAAGAAAGTATAACTTGCTTACGAGAGTGCTGATAGCGTTGTTGTTGTTGTTATTTAAAATGGGTAACCTAGTGGTAATATTTCTTTTCACCCTTGGGCTTTCTTCAGGATTTCTGCCTCTCCTTTAATTAACGTCCCTGTTGCAAGCAACATCCTTTAATATTAGTGACCGCTTCGTCTTCCAAGACACATACTGATTATTTTCGGAAACGAATCGCTCATATTTAGCCACAATCAGATCCCGTTATACTTTGAAATTTAACAGCCATATCTTTACCTGCTAAACCAAACAAAACTGCGTGACATTGGTTGTTGAATGCGTTGAAATTAAAACGTTGGTTTTGTTGATGTGGTCATAGGACTTCAACATTTGAAATTCAACCGGAAGTAAAACCTTATGCGTAGAGGCGTAAAATTTTTTACCTTGTTGCGCATTCATTTTTAAACAGCCAATCAAAAAATTCAAATTTTCGTCCGTTACCAGAGCTACAAGAGACGCAATTTAAAAAAAAACCGTGGAGCTCTGGGGACGAGAACGGTATCGGCAGTATTCAAGGCACGCACGCGCGGGCATCTCGAGGACACGCTCGAGGACATTTGAAACCGCGCGCGCGATGATCCTGCGATTAATATCAATCCTGTTGGAGCTCTTGAGTGACTATAATAATTGAAGTGGAATTTTTTAAAATATGACGAGAATTAGGAAACTAGATATGTTACACCGCTATTGAATTCTAACTGCTGGCGAAAATTGGAAGGACAATTTTCACTCGAAACTGAACTGCCAATTTGAATACTGAAATTTGAAGAACCTGCAATTATCGTTTTGGGAATCACCCAACGTCATCATATTTCACCTTTGCGGCGACGAGCGATCACTAGTTGTCAAACCGCGATCTCGCACTGCGAACATCGTTTTGTTTATTTCTCCGGGGATCACAGATCGAAGCTCAGCTCAACCGTGTAAAGGTGAGTGACTGAAAATTTATTTTTTGAAGTCAATAAGGGAAATACGTATTATTATATAAAACAACAGACTGATAATAGACTTTTTCTATGTAAACCTCAATAGCGTGTCGCTCCACGTAAAATTCCTAAATACGGCTAAAACCTTGCACTCCAGTTACAGAATATTTAGGCGTGTTTCTCACTCGACAAATGTTTTAACTTTGAGTTAATAGAAACTTAACGCAGAAAGTTGTGTTTTTATCGTTTGTTCCGTTCACGCGAACAGATGTGCGCAATTAATCCAAGACAATTCTTTATTAAGATTTCTCCAAGAGGTTTGGTGTGCTCATATTTGCATAAAACGATATCAGGGAGTGAATCCACTAAAATAGAATTTTGTCGCTTACCTGAATTGCGTTCTCCTATATTGATGTGGATTTAACATTTAACGTGTCGTACGAGAGAAAGTCAAGGCTAAAATTTTAGTGAATACCACTAGCGGTGGGATATTATTGCGGCCCTCGTTATCAGATCGAAACGTCTCGAATTTTTCACCATATATTTAAACAACAATATCTCATTCCATTAATCAATATTCTTGTCCAAAGACCTTAAACCACTGTAAGATATCTGCAAAATTGAAAACAGAAGAACGAAATGTTTTCTCCTGACACGCTGAAGAATTATTGTTGTTTTGAAAACAATGTACTATTTACAATGCGAAATATTCAATGACCTTTTTACAGCACGCTGATTTCCCTGCGGCGAATAATATGTTAGTTACTTCATTTCTTAGCTTCCGAGGGCATTCTTGCAGTTATACATCATTCGGAGGTTTTTTAAAGAGCCCAGAGCTGAACCTCTCTTTAAAAGAAGTTCAAGTATCTATTATTTCCCTTACCACCCCATTTCACCATAAATTTTCTCGCAGGTTCACCATTACTTTATATATCTTTCATCACATTTCTTTGCTACACGGAACGGAACGGCGACCCCGGCCGGCTCTTTGTTCCTGTTGATTAACTGACTAATTGAATTAACTATGTTCTCTTGAACACCACGGTAAACACTTCATGTTCGATCCAAGGCAAACTCAAACGTTATCTTACCTATGGATAAATATTCTGTAGATCAAAACTCATTTCCTTAAAACCGAAGAACAGATCATAGTAAGTAAGTTAGTAATAGCTTTATTTATCACGGTTTAAAAAACATCAGGCCCCGGGGGGGGGGGGGGGGGGGGGGGGGGGGGTACTCCTATATATGAGCTATATAGGTATGTGCCGCTGTGAAGGGTATGGTTTTCAGGCAGTTTAGTCTAGGATAGGATATAGTTATCAGAGATTTTTGGTCTAGAATAGGGTATCATTTTCCGCTAAACTGATCAATTGGGTGAAGAATTTAGTCTAGACAAGGTTTACTGCCAAATGGCATTTGAAAATCGGTACGGCGGGCAGTACGGCATTTTTGCTGACCCCTCTTAACTAATAGCTGTGATAGTGAACGAGTTTCTGGAAAATAGCGAGTCTGGAATAGGTCTAGGATAGGGTAGGGTTTTTCGGTGTTTAGTCTAGAATAGGGTTGCAAAATGCAGCTAAAATGGTCTAGTATAGGCTAAGGGTCTCAGAGTCCCAGCGGCACACCCCCACCCAAAAATTTGCAGAGTACCCCCCCCCCCCCCCCCCGGGCATCAGGCCTTTTCATGTACAATACATTCCAACTACAAAATACTATATTATTACTGCTAGGACTAATAATTAAATCAATAAATATGATAATGTAATTAAGGATGTTACATCATTCACATTCCTTGATATTAACACATTTTTGATCGCTGTTTACTGGATTAAGATTTCCGTCACGCTCCAACACTGGTCACGTAACATGTCATGCCATTTCCGTACACTTGCTCAATTAATAATATACATGAAAAAATTACTCAATTCTGATTGGCTAAAAGCAGTGCAGTTCAAGTGTAAACACCAGTGCAAAAAGTGAAACACCAGTGGAAATTACAAATAAAAAAAAATTGATGCAAAAATGTTTTGCAAAAAAAATTTTCCAAAAAAAAATTGATGCAAATTTTTCATTTATAATTATTAAGCGAAGCGGCTCGTGCAATTTGAGCTGTTTGAAAAACTCACTCGTGCAAATTAATCCCAAATTGAACTTGAAACCGTATGATTACCTATTGCTCGATTGCTTTTAAACGAACAGACTCAACTGTTTCAAACCTGTGCACCCATTTGCGAAATAAAAAGCTACCACTTAATGTCGCTTATGGTTTATTACATGTAAAGTGAAAGTTGGAGCAACTAAGATCAAAGGGCTCTAAGAGCCATCTCGTGAATACGAAACAACGTAAGGTTAAGTCCACAGATCGGTTGTTATTTTCCATGCTGAGTTTGAAGTCAAAGAATTGAAGATTAAAACGATTAAAAACGACCAAAACATCTCAGCGTGACATAAATATACATTGTGTGAAACAAGACTGTCTGTAATACACTAGGGAATTAAAAAAAAAGTTTACATCTGAGTGATAAATGAAGTAAAACATTTGCATAATTGTCCCCTTATACTTTATATCGTGTTTAACGCTTCGCGTATTTACGAGATAAAAATCGGAAATGGACCTACACCGGCCAACGCCCACCGAAGGAGACTTACAGGGGTGGGGGGGGGGGGGGGATGTTAGAGACTAAAAAAATGTTCGGCCCTTCGGCCTTATCTTTTTTGGCAAGATAACACTGGAGGGGGAGACGATTATTAATGCTGTGGTAGGTCAATAGAATGATGGAGCTCGTCGAATTTGTTGGATTGTTTAACCACATTCTTGGGTAATACAATTGATGGTCAACCTCACTCGAACGCAGTGGAACAACTGAAATCATTACTGAGTACGATTGACATTTGATTTATAAAAGACCTTTCTTTTATTTGGAAATATACCTCACAATGGTAAGGTAAAATAGTTGAAAAGAACATTAACATAGCACTTAATCTTACTAGAAAAATACTGGTTAGTGCTAATAACTTTATGCCCTGTTGAATTCTAGTAAACTAACAGCCTAAGGGAAGCGTGGGGAGAGAACAAGGAAAAAAACAATGGAAGACGAATCTATGACAGTGAATGCGAATGGGGAGGTTAATTCTCAACAATCGGAAGAGCATGTCTTTACAACAAAAGTCTTTCTTCAAATTGGACACAAGGGTGCTGAAAAGGAAACGTCTCTTAATATCGACAGCAATTCTAACTTTCAAAATTCCATTGGAAACGAGATAAGTGACGACAGTGTCAATGAGACGAGAGAACTGATCTCGGAAGCTGAGCTTGTCGTGGTAAAGAAGACACCAGCTGCACTTCAGACCGAAATGTTACTGGAACAAGAAAGTCCTGAAGACGAAACCAAAGAAGATGATACTGCCACAGTAGAGTCCTTGCTCGTCAACATCGAATCTGTAATAGATGACACATCGCCGGACGGTACTTACGAGCCAGCAAACGACAAAGGGGAAGCCCTTGAAGAAGATGCGCCCGTGGTCATAGCAAAGAGGCCCGTCTCACTTCACATGGAGCATGTAATTGATGAGGGCGAAACAGAAGAAGAAACAGTGAACAGTGAACAAGTCACTGAACCGAAGGAACCAATCACGGAAGATGAGCTTGTGGTTGTAAAGAAGACACCAATAGAATGCGCACTTGACTCCGAGATTTTAGTTGAAAATCCTGAAGACGAAGGAAAAGAGGAGGACAATACTACAGTGGAAACTTTACTTGTGAACATTGAATCTGTAATAGAGCACCCAGCGCCAGAAGAAACTCAAGAACCAACAGATGAAAACGAAGCCAAAGCCCTTGAAGAAGATTCCCCTGTGATTGTAGAAAAGAGACCTGTTTCACTTCACATGGAGGATGTTATTGATGAGAACGAGCCTGCGAAGACTGAAGGGAACGAAATGGAGCCAGTAGCAGAAACTGAGCTCGTGGTTGTAAAAAAGAAGACACAAGTGGTACTTGAGTCGGAGCTTTTGGTTGACAATGAAGAAATAGCCAAAGAAGACGATTCTACCCCTGTGGAGAGCTTGCTTGTGAACATTGAATCCGTAATCGATGATACGACTCTACAACGTGATCACAAACCGTCCCAGGATAAGGCTGAAGCCCTTGAAGAAGATTTACCAGTGGTGATAGAGAAGAGACCTGTTTCACTTCATATGGAACAGGTGCTTGATCAGGATGATGAGAACCAAAAAGATGTAGACGAAAGGGAACCGATCTCTGAAGCTGAACTTGTCGTCGTGCAGAAGACACCAGTTGCCCTCGAGTCGGAGATGTTAGTTGAAAATGAAGAGGCCAAAGAGGACGATTCTACTCCTGTGGAGAGCTTGCTTGTGAACATTGAATCAGTAATCGATGATACTTCTCTAGAACGTACTCATGAACCGTCTGAGGATAAGACTGAAGCCCTTGAAGAAGATTTACCAGTGGTGATAGAGAAAAGGCCTGTTTCACTCCACATGGAACAGTTGTTTGACCAGGATGATCAGAACCAAAAAGATGTAGACGAAAGGGAACCGATCTCTGAAGCCGAACTTGTCGTTGTGCAAAAGACACCAGTTGCCCTCGAGTCGGAGATGTTAGTTGAAAATGAAGAGGCCAAAGAGGACGATTCTACTCCTGTGGAGAGCTTGCTTGTGAACATTGAATCCGTAATCGATGATACTTCTCTAGAACGTACTCATGAACCGTCTGAGGATAAGACTGAAGCCCTTGAAGAAGATTTACCAGTGGTGATAGAGAAAAGGTCTGTTTCACTCCACATGGAACAGTTGTTTGACCAGGATGATCAGAACCAAAAAGATGTAGACGAAAGGGAACCGATCTCTGAAGCCGAACTTGTCGTTGTGCAAAAGACACCAGTTACCCTCGAGTCGGAGATGTTAGTTGAAAATGAAGAGGCCAAAGAGGACGATTCTACCCCTGTGGAGAGCTTGCTTGTGAACATTGAATCCGTAATCGATGATACTTCTCTAGAACGTGTTCACGAATCGCCGGAGGATAAGGCTGAAGCCCTTGAAGAAGATTTACCTGTGGTGATAGAGAAAAGGCCTGTTTCACTCCACATGGAACAGTTGTTTGACCAGGATGATGAGAAGAAAGATGTAGACGAAAGGGAACCGATTTCTGAAGCCGAACTTGTCATTGTGCAGAAGACACCAGTTACCCTCGAGTCGGAGATGTTAGTTGAAAATGAAGAGGCCAAAGAGGACGATTCTACTCCTGTGGAGAGCTTGCTTGTGAACATTGAATCCGTAATCGATGATACTTCTCTAGAACGTACTCATGAACCGTCTGAAGATAAGGCTGAAGCCCTTGAAGAAGATTTACCAGTGGTGATAGAGAAGAGACCTGTTTCACTCCACATGGAACATGTGCTTGTTCAGGATGATGCGAAGAAAGATGGAAAAGAGAGGGAACCGATATCTGAATGTGAGCTTGTCGTTGTGAGGAAGACGCCAGTTTCAGTTGAATCATATTTGTTAGTTGAAAAAGAAGGTGAGCCAAAGGAAGATGATACTACCACAGTAGCGTCTTTGCTTGTTAACATTGAATCTGCGATAGATGACACTGCTCCGGATCGCGCTAACGAACCTGCAGATGTCAACAAAGCCAAAGCCCTCGAAGAAGATGCACCAGTGGTGATAGAGAAGAGGCCTGTTTCACTTCACATTGATCAAGTAATTGATCAGGATGAAAGAGAAGAAAGAAAAGATAAAGATGAGCCCAAGGAACCAATCACAGAAGATGAGCTTGTGGTGGTAGAGAAGACACCTGCGACTCTGGAGTCGGAGCTTTTAGTTGAAAACGAAAGTCCTGAAGACGATAATGCTACAGTTGAATCCCTGCTTGTGAACATTGAATCTGTAATAGATCATCAATTACCGGAACAAAGTCGTGAACCAGCCCATGAAAAGAAAGCTGAAGAGCTTGAAGAGGATGCACCCGTGGTCATAGAAAAGAGGCCTGCTTCACTTCACATTGAACAAGTGGTTGATCGGGAAGAGAACCAAGGAGCAGCAGATGGCGAGCAAGCACAAACTGAGTCGAGGGAACCGATCTCGGAAGCCGAGGTGCTGGTGGTAGAGAAGAGGCCAGCAGCACTCGAGAGCGATATTTTAGTGGAATTGGACACTCCTGAAGATAACAATGCTACGGTGGAGGCCCTGCTTGTCAACATTGAATCCGTAATAGACAACACTTCACCAGAACAAACCAAGCAGGAAGCTACAGAAGACTCCAAAGTACCAATTGAGGAAAGTACACCTCTGGTAGTTGAAAAGAGACGGGAATCTACAAAGAAAGAAGTCAACGAGTTTGTCATAAATGTAGTTGAAAAGAAACGCGTTTATGACGAGCAGTCGAATGAGACCCAAGAAAACGAATCTGATGTCCCGGAGGAACCGTCGCCTCATATTGTATTAGAAATTCCTCAAGTAGAGAGAAAGAAGGACATAGAGGACACGGTTGAAGAAACTGTTCCCCCTGCTATGGAGAGAAAGACCGCCGAACCTCATCATGAACTGCTACAGGCAGTTGACACTAAAGCGATGGACGTCCGTGAAACAGAAATTCTAGACGATGAAGAAGTTGGAGAACCTGTAAAAGAAGTGGACAAAATAAATGATACAGAAGTGGAGGAACCCACAGAAGAAACGTTGAAATCAAATTCTTACACCAAACTCGGCCATAAAGACGAAGGGGGCGACGACCAGCTGTTACGTCAGGTTCTTAGGAAGAGGCTGTCCGCACCCGAAATACTCCCCGAGAAGGAAAAAGATGGTTCTGCACCTTTGGCACCATCAGAAAGTGGAATTCTAGACTCTAAAGAACACGTGCCAATTGATGATATATCCCGAGCAAGGGACGCGTCACCCAAGAGCACTCTAGCGAAGCCGGATGCTGCTTCCTCGGAGGCAGAACCTTACAAAGATGGTCATGATGAAGAGAAGCTCATTGCGGACGTCCAGGGAAAGGAGAAAGTTGTCGAAGAAGACGAGGGTGCTACAAAGCCGTTACCCAAGGAAGAAGATGAACAAGGATTGTTGGAGGTCGAGGATGAAGACAAAACCGATGAAAAGAAAAAGAAGGGAAAGAAAGATGTCTCTTCTCCTCAGTGTACATGCTGCTCGTTGATGTAGTGTAGAAGTAAATTGAGTATAACGTGGACTTGAACGAACGGTTTGATCGCATACACTCGCTTTTGCGATAGAATCTCTTGACTGGACGAGAGTGCGTATTATTGCATTTTGGAGAAACAGATAACATCATGAAAGAACTCATTGAAAACTGAAAATTCGGAATGCGACCGTGTCAGTGATATAAGTGCATTGAGCTGCACAAGTAACGTATATTTTTCTGTTCATTGAAGATAATTATAAAAGGCCCAAACTGTCAGAGAGTCACATATTTTGCTGCCAATTGCTGGTTTTCGTCCACGTGCTATCATCAATTGTTTTTGTTTTGGTGAAAAAGTTTATTTTGTGGTCTTAGAGCTGTTAGAGCAATTCGTTTCGCACACAGAGCATTTTAAAACTCGGAAATACCAAAGTGGCAAAACTCTACTTTATATGCTTTGGCATAACTGGAGTTTTTTCGCACTGAATCATGGTGCTGTTGCATTGAAGAAAACCACCAATAGCGGGGCTGTGCTTTAGTAGTGCCTCGGGTAGCCCCATGCAAGAAAAGAAGCTTTAGTTACTTTTGCACAAAGCTAAACTGTTGGGAATAGGTACTATGTTGTATAAGCACTTTCATTTAGGGATAGTCCATGTGTAAGCTAGCAATGGTAAATAGTGCTATTAGGGAGTTAGAGGGCGCGGGCGTTATTTTGGAGAAAAAAAAGAAGTAAATAGAGTGATTTTCTCTAAACCATGAAATAGTTACTAAGTTAGTAGACACTATTAGACACTAATTCCATTGTTTTCTTTTGTTTAGATTTAGCTAATTTTGGCTAGTTTTGATTAATTGCTAGATACTGTTTCATGGTCTTAGGAAAATCACTCTGATACACTTTTATATTAATTGCCAGTTAAAGAGTGACGTTAGCTGATTTGTACTTTTAACCCCTGTTATGAACCCGCCCAGCAAAACAAAAACATCACTAGTAACAAGGGTTGATTGCATCCAAAAGCTTGTATGACCTTGTATCAGTGCATTCTCTAATAAGGAATGCTGTTCGTAAATGGTAAATGGCTTACCTGCCAGTTATTGTCTTTCTGGGGTTTTATTTGATGTCAACGATCTGTTTTGCCAGGTTTACATGTACCTGTATCTTGGTGATAAACTAGAAAAATAACGGAACAACGGTAAAGATTAAGATAAGCGGTCAAGATAGGTTATTATGCGTTGCTTTGATGACATGTTCTTACTTTAAAACGGGCTTGTCTGAATAGCTCTGTTGTTGCTTTTTCATTTAAATGTCGGTATTTTTCATCAACCATGTATTAATTTACAGTCACTAATCCAAAACCGAGTCAAATATCTTAAGATAAAAACATTTTACCATATATTAATTCCACTGTGTTATAATATTAAAAAAATGTTCGTTTCCTTCGTCGAGGGAAACATCGAGATTCTGGGGAAACAAAATTCACTGTTTCCCGAGGGATCAGTCATTAAGTTGAAACCTCGTCCCCAGGGCCTTCTCCGCGTTCAAAATAGCAGCGTAGATGAACCCCTGTCAAAGGCTAACAAAATACTCCAAGAATCGTGGCGTATTTTGTCACGTGACACGCGATGAAATGTCGCTTTGGGAGGTTCTTTTCAGCGATTGACAGCCATGTTTGCTTTCAAGCAATCTGAAGCCATCGCTGAAACAAAACGAAAACATTTCATCATGTTTTACGCGACAAACTAGTTCAGGACTTGTGGAGTAGTTTGGCAGTCTTGTCAAGGGGTTCCAACACAGCAGCGGCTAAATACAGCGATTGCACCACAGTCAAAGTCTTAAATGAAATCAAGTTTTTGAGCCCGCGAGAATGAACACCCACACACCAAACCTATGTTTTCACTCAAACCGCTGGTCGGTGCAATTCCTGTATTTAGTCACTCGTTTCCTACACCCGCACCGCCATTTTGAAATGTCGTATTCAGAGGTGATTCCCAGCGATCGGCAGCCGTATTTGTTTTCTTGCAATCTAGAACCCATGTTTCAAGCATAATAAAGACACAAACATTATTATGATATAAATTGTCATGTTACAAAATACTTCACGATTCATGGAGTATTTAGGCCTTTCCAGAGGCCGCGCGCTATTTTGAACTTGGAGAAGGCCCTGGAAACCAGTTTGCTATTTGCGATGTTTGGGGGCAGTTTGTTTAACACCCCTTTTTCTGACAAGAAAATATCAGTTGGGAAACGGACTAAATGTATTAAGTTCTAGAGTATTATATGGCCCATATTTGCATAATTAGTGTTTCTGTTGTCAGCTTTCAAAGTCAGCTGAGACTGTAAAACAAGCCTTTAATTTTATGATTCCGCTGTCATGCTAGCCTCATCGGCCATTAATTGACGACTGAATGCTAATGTGAAGATAAAAATATATGAATATTGAAATATTGAAAATATAAATGATAAATAGAAAGTTATTTGCTTAATACACAGTTGCATTGCCTCATCTTCATGGGACATTTTCATTTCAATATACAAACAAGAAATATATATTTTAGAAGTTTACATGAGAGGACAAGGCGATAAAAAGTAGTCTCGGTTATGTGGAAAAAAAATCACCCGCCATAAGACCGAAAAGTCAGTTAACAAGTAATTACAGTGCCTCTTCACTCTTGTGGCTTTGTAGTTTCGCCGCGATAAATTGCTTCAAATTAAAAACTAAAAGCGGGCACGAGGAAAGGCGATTGCGCGGCTGCTAAACTTCCTTTTGAATTTATTTCAAGTATTATGCTTCGGTTACTAAGTGTTCTCGCACCAGAAACCAATCTCCGTCTGGGCATTACTGACATTATATTGCGTGATTATTCGTCTGAACTTTGGACCGCGCCGGAGCAGAAAATTATGTCGAATTATATACCGAGGTAATTTTCACTGATCCGGGGAACACTGCAATAAAATTTATGTGTGATTTGAGCTTACTGTTTATAAGATGAAACAGCAATTTTTTATTACAGTCGAAATGTTTTTTCTTATCGGAAAGAAGTAAATTACGTTAATTAGACTTTAATCAATTCTTCCTGCCTTTTTCTGTGCTTTAATCAAACAAATGGCCACCGTTTCTTCGGATAAATTCGCCAAAACATGTTTTCTGGTTACACTGTTTACACAGTTCGCATTTTTATCCCAATTTTCCTCTCACGTTTGTGATATTAAATTAAGTATCATTCACAATTTGACGCGGGCTGCCAAAACAAAATGAAAATATAATTTGTATTGATTCATGTAAAGTACGTAAGGGATCCTTTTGTTACGTCAGTGAGTCTGTCAGAAATTCCCAATTTCAAATTCTAATTGTCATTCGACCACACAGTATTTTCCAAAGCCCAGCGTAATTTAATTCGAAGAAGAAAAGAACAAAGATTCGAACAATAGGGACATCATATAGGACGAGAATAGAGAATTTGTCATACAGAAGAATAGAACTTATTTTTCCTTTCCACGTCGGTTTCTTTTTTAATCTCATTGATATCACAAAGATATTGCACGTCAGTATGTCTTAGTTTCGGATAAAGCAAAGTGGTTAAAATGTATTTTGCGGCACGTTTCGTTTCGTTTTTGCTCACAATTACTGTTTGTGCCTCGACGACGTACAAGGATCGTTATTTGCCCGGTCACGTAGAGAGAACAATATTCAATATGGACTGGTTGGGATGTCTTCAAGCTTGCCATGACGAACCAAACTGTATCTCGTACAACCACTGCAAAGAAAACAAGTCTTGTGAGATCAACTCTAATGGGATAAAAGATCAGTGTGGGGACAAGCCGACAGTAATCTCAAGAGGCTGGATCTTTCATCAGATAAGGGTAAGTGTATTTAAGTTGTTCTTGGAAATCGTGCATCCGCACACAGTGCATATAAATCAACTGGTTCAGTCGAAGCAAACCTTTCACCTTCAACAGTGACTGGCCAATTTCAACTGTAAAAGATTAAAATCCCTGTAGGTAATTTAACAAAACTATCAAAAACGAAAAGAGAGAGAACTTTATTTATATATGCTAACCCAGTCAGTTCGAAGGCTGGTTTCCAGAGGGATCCTGTTTATCCTCAATCGAAAAGACAAAATATAACGCCACATGGAAGCAATTCGCATTGCCTCCATAAGAGTTGTAACACATTGAAGGGGATATCCGGTCGATACACCATAGGAGAAATACTCAATTTACATAGTTGTAGGGAATTTTTATATACTGCGTCGTATTCAACACGAAACATTAAATGGCTGGCTCAACCTATTTTCCATTTTCGTCAGTTGCCCTCGAAATTATTAACTTTTTACGCCAATCCGAAAGGGTATATCATATTTTTGCATTTAATTGTTACGAGGTAGATTTCAAACTTGCATAAAATGACATTTCGTTCTTGAATATTGAAAATAGGCAGAATTAAATATGGTTGCAATTGATGGGGAGGAAGAAATGTCCTTTTTTGTGCTGTTATGTGTTAACAAAGAAAAATAATTAATTATTGATTACAATATAATATTACCTATATTTTTCTGTTTTTATTAAGCTCATGAAAATAAATTATCCATGGGATTTTTAATGTTGGATTGCCAGTTTGGACTTTATTTAATTTTCCATACGACCACTGAAAGACAAGAAATTGCAAACAGGGGGGGAATTCCAATTTCTTCGCAGACAATGCATGAATAACAGTCGCTTCAGTAAAATGCGTTTTTAGTTTGCCGAAATTTTCCAAAAGGAGCTTAGCCATTCTTACGGGTGGCCTAATTACTGATGCTTGCAGTGCCAGTGGTTAAGAAAAACGTGGGTAAATATTTGAGTTTAAAAGGAAATTTTATGAAGATTCTAGAAATATTTATTCAACAGCAATAAAGCAATTCTATTGGTTGCTGTGGAAACCAGCTTAAACTGAAGGACGTTTTAATGTGCAAAAAAGGGATTTTTGATACCGTAGTTGATTTTCGTCGAAGTTTTCACTAAGGTGCGGGATTGCAGAAAACTAGTTTAATGAGATACAAATCATATTTCTATCTCATTGAATAACAATACATCCCATTGTATCATTCTTCGTTCTGAATTAATTTTCTGAAAAATCCTGCACCTCACTCCACATTTTAACGAGATGAAAGTATTAGGAAAAAAATCGCTTTCTCCGAAAAAGTTAGTTCAAATATGGCTGGACTTTCTGAGAATTGAAATAGCATTTCATTTTCATCCACTCGACAACTTCAGGCGTAGTTTCTAGTTCCTATTTGAAAACATAAAATTGCAATCCGAACAGAAATGTAAGGGCGTTATGTGCATCCCAAACTGATACTTGGCGAAACAATTCGTTGGGTGTTCCAAATTAAAAGCCTTAAAAATGTTCAGCAAACGGTGGTTTAAATTGTTACAACGCAAAAGTTAAGCCAAACAAGCATGTTAGTTGTTGGTTTTAATATCCTGATTCAAAGAAAAAAAAGATAATTAAAACTATCTACATTGTACAGGAATTAATTAAGCTTACTAATTTGCTTTTGCTTTATTTTAGCCCGTTCCAGAGCAGCACATCGTACCAGGTAAATATTATCTTACCTGTTATCAAGCTCGTCCCCAGCGCCTTCTCCGCCACCATTTTGAATCATAACAATCCAAAAACCCTGGGAACGAGTTTAATTTCCAACCTCGTTCCCAGGGACTTGATGATTTTGTTTGTTTGTTTTGTTTTGTGTTTTTTTTAATCTCCGCGTGGCACTTTTTAAGGCGATGTTGATTGATTTCATTTCTGATTTTTCTGCTTATCTTAAACCCAGACCTTCATTTAAAATTTTCCAAAGGCGAGAAAACGCGGGTTTGAGATTAGTTTCAGCCGGGTTTTTTTTTCCGGCGATGAGTGAATGACAAGGATAAATGGAAAGCTGCAGCTTAATAAAACTATTTTATTTGTAGTTTTAATATCTTGCCTCTTTCATGTACTGATTTGGAACTGTTCTTTCTGAAAATATATTTTCTCCCCGCATGCATTCGGCAAAAGGTACCTCAAATGCAACTGTATTTTTAAATTATAAGGAGATTTGTTTGAACATATGAACTCCAAAACAAACCCCAAGACGTTTTTGCAAAATAATATAAAATTGTTAAAAAATCATCTATTTCATTTATTTACTCCATTTTTTACTATTACATACGTTTCTGAGGCTAACAAGATAAGAAAAAAAATGGAGAAGGGCGATATAGGTAAACTAATTATAAGCCCGATAACTAAATTGCATTTTTTTTAAGAAAAAGAGAAAACACACTACAAAGAAAGGAATAGAAACATAGAAGTAATATAGCTGTTAAAAGATTGGTGAGACAGTGATTAATACTGAGCAAAATAGTATTGGTAAAGTGCTCAGTGAGGCTCAGGGTTCAAGTTTTCATATAAGGTTTGTGGTTAATCTCTTATTTTTCCTCTAAAGAATTAGGAGATGATCCCAGCACAGCTGCTAAGTCCTGCGAAGAAATATTAAGAAAAAGAAGGTAATCATACTTTTGCTCGGAAGGATGATCGCTTACGAGAGATTCTAAATACAGGGTTTGGCTGAGAAGTGTTTTAAACGGGATTTCATCACTTCATAAAGATGTTCATTTTAGGGAGATTGTCGTTAACAAGCATGTTGGAATGGTCGAATAGTCGTATGGTCGCTCTGCAAAACTCACATACAGTTAAAACTCTCTTAAGCGACCATCAAGATTTTGCTCTCGTAAGTGACCATTCGCTAAAATTGGTAACCGACGGGACCAATCAACATACCAAGGGGATTACCTGGTACGTGTGCAGTGTTTCTGATGGCAGTGTAAATGCCATGAACCTAAAGTGCACGCACGAAAAAAGGCTCCTTTAATGTTGTCGGTAAATAATAGGACATTCGGCCTGCACGTACAAGTTGTCTCTTTTCTACATCTGAATGGGGTTAGTTTCTAGAGAAACTGTGGTGCTGCGTCGGTGGGGGGATGAAACACGAGAATTTAGTTTTATCGACTGAGTCGATAAGGTAAATTGACCACCGTAAAAAGATTCAAATAGCTGACGTTTCGAGCGCTAGCCCTTCGTCGGAGCGAATCAAGGAATTGTGGGTAGTGTGTGGTTTTATATAGTAAGCGGTGGAGCTACGCTATTGGTGGAAATTTGGTGACGTGAAAAACAAATGTAGATTAGTTGAATGAAAAGCGTTCGTTGATTCCGTGGGGTTTGAGAGTGCCGATTTGAAAGATGATTTTTTGTTCTAGGTTTTTACGGCTTTCTGTGTTACCCTGGTGTAGGGAAAGGCCGCAGATTGTCATGTGTTGTTTAGAATGGTTAGTAAGATTAAAATGGCGCGCGACTGGTTTGGATGCGTCTTTGTCATTTTTTTCAACGTCTCGGAGATGTTCACGAAAACGGTCGCCCAGTCTTCTCCCTGTTTCGCCAATGTATATCTTTTTGCAAAAAGTACATGTTATGCAGTAGATAACATTTACGGAGGTGCATGTAAAACGATCAGTGATTTTAATAGATCGTTTGGGTCCTGTTATTTTGTCCGCGTTGTGAATGAAAGGACAAGTGTTACATCGTGTGCGTGTGCATTTGAAAGTTCCCGGTACATCGTCAGATTTCAGTGCGCTCGTAACTAGAAAGTTGCCAATGTTTTTGTCACGTTTGAATGAAATTAGTGGGGGTTGTGAAAAAATTCTGCCTGTTTCGGGGTCGTTTTGGAGTAACGAACGCTTTTCATTCAACTAACGAACGCTTTTCATTCAACTAATCTACATTTGTTTTTCACGTCACCAAATTTCCACCAATAGCGTAGCTCCACCGCTTACTATATAAAACCACACACTACCCACAATTCCTTGATTCGCTCCGACGAAGGGCTAGCGCTCGAAACGTCAGCTATTTGAATCTTTTTACGGTGGTCAATTTACCTTATCGACTCAGTCGATAAAACTAAATTCTCTTTTCTACATCGGTCATCACACCTTAATACGAACACATTATGTCTTTTATAGTAAAGTTCCCGTCACTAGATCTTGCGGGTATCCCGGATGTTCGATCCAGGCCCTACCTACAGTAACGCCATTACATCTCCTATGAACCAACTCGTGAATACGAAACAACCTTTAGACCCTCCTCTCTGATCCTAGGCGTTTTGCTCCCCCGAACCCCCCCCCCCCCCCCCCCCCCCCCTGCGCCTAACTCCCCACCCTCCAACGCCGTCTCCAAGGGTAAGACAGGTGACCATTACATATTGCGTGCTCAATGTTTACATGCCATACTGATGAGTCCTAACTAGGACGAAACAGCTGTCCATGGCTGCCACTGCCAGGGTGATATGGCTGTGCGCATGGGCCGCGGGGTTGGTGTTCGAGTGTGTCACTTGCTTTTTTCGTATTTTTCAATGTTTACATCTGATCAACCGAGTGAAAATTTTACATATTTGTCCCCATACACTATAACTCGTTGAACGCTTCGCGTTTCCTTTCTTGGCTGTTGAAGGAGCTGTATCATGGAGATTTAGACGTTTTGGGGGTCAAAACTGCCCCAAATTAAAACAAAGTACCATTGTCATACACGAAATGCTTATAGAACACTAAGAGGAAGATATCAAGTGAATTTTCGAGGAGAATATAGCAAGTCCAATTGCTTCACGTTCCAGTCTATTTCCATCCTGGCCATCTGCAGCCCAAGACACACATTTTTACTTTTAGAGCACAAGTGGAATGATAAAAGCCCTGGTCTCTGCTATCGTGTTGTTTCCTTAGACAAGAAACTTTGCTCCACGTTGTTTCTCTCCACCCAGGTGTATCAATGGACACCGGTGACATAATGCTGGGGGGGGGGGGGGGGGGGGGGGGGGGTGTTACCCTGCGATGGACTAGCATCCCATACAGGGCGGAGTAGTAATATTCCTAGTTGCTTCATGCTACACAAACCGGGTTAAGCTCCGGCGGCCAAGTGGGCCACCTGTGGCTCGTGTGGGCTACCTGTGGGTCGTGTGCGACTTTACCTACAGGTATCCTGTAAATTCTAAAGATAGTCGCAGTCGTACACAGGCCTGGAGCTTTTAAGGGGGAAGAAACTTAACGACAAGGTGGTTGCTATGGAAGAGTTCCAAACGTCATATAATGAGTTTCTTTACTTCCTCGGCTATGATGTTTGGTCACGTTCATTCTGTTAATGGGTCACGTAGAAAGCAAAATCACGTAAAAAGCTATGACGTCATAAAGGTGTATTTTAATACATTTTCTTTAATAGCGTTTTTTTCGCCTAACCGTAATTTCATGCTATAGATTTTTAAAAAAGTTGAATTGCTTATGATTCGCCAAAAAAATCAGATTTTTATCTCGTTTCCTTTGAGTTTTTGCGCTTTTTTATTCTTACTCGCGATTGGGGACTGGCACTAGTTACGCATGTGCAATGCCGATTTAGTGATGTCTTGTGTTCAGTTTCATAGTTTCCACCATATTAGCAATTTATGACACGTGAGAAATGCTAACCACGAAATAATGTCCCTAGCAACGACTCTAAAACTCTAGTTAAGTTCCGCCCCCCTTAATAGTATTTCACTAAGAATGCAAACGGTGTTTGGTGGTCGCTACGAGAGATTTAGCTTTATATTTCTGTTTTCTATTATTTCCGTACAGTAATGTTTCCAGCGGTGCTTACTACATTAAAACGATCAACGACAGAATAAGCTTCATTTATTGCCAAATGGAAACTACAAAAGAGTGTGGCAACGGAGGATGGACACTGACTATGAAAATAGACGGGAATAAGGTAGATCACCTCTACTTTTACAGAGTCACAACACTTTGCTACATCAGTGACAAAATTTAGCACTCAAATTACAGCATTTCCTTCTAACTGCAACGCCAGTAATCCATTTATGAGCAAGTTGATAAGTGTGTGTTTTTTGACTTACGCCCTAAATAGCAGAGAACGTTTTCAAAACTATTGAACCCAAAACATAAACTAAATATGGGTGTTACACCGTTCCCACTTTGAAACAAAAACTGAGATATTTTTAAGTGGCGCTATCTATCTTTCTCTCAAGATCAGGATAATAGTACATTCGGGAATATTTTCGGTAGCATAGATGAAATAAAAATCTTGAGGAGTGCCGAGAAGGGTGAAAACCTTATAAATCCCTCTGGACTGCACGTCCTAGAAAGGATATGAGGATAAGGGGAACCAAAAGGGAAAAAAAGCTTTGACCAGGGTGAGCATATCCTAGCATGTGTATACATGTATAATGCTCAGGTCGAGTACACTCGGTTGTTTTTGCCGTCGTGGCAATTCCAAAAATCGTCCCGTTGATAAATGACTTGGGGATACCTTGGCTTCTTTGATCATTGTTGGTTTATAATTAGTCAATATATGGTGTTGATTAAGGACCTTTGATATCTTGCCATGGCGTAATTTTGCATTGCTATTACATGCAGCATTTAATGAATATTAATAAATCCTTGTTAGTGTTATCAACTAACACAAATTCGTTTCGCAGACAACCTTCAGATACGACTCCCAATTCTGGATAAATGCGGAATCCTACAATGAAGCTGGAGGAATTGATCTTAGTGACAAGGTATTGAAGCTACCACCAAGCTCTTTCGCTCCTATTAGATTAGCAAAAATCAAAATTGAACAAAAATCTTCCATTTCATTCCGTGACAGCCGCCAAGTCTCCTCTTGCGGCAATCAACTTTTTCCCTCGCTCTACTATCCCCGAATAAATAAGCAACAGCAAATTAAACGAATAAACGCGACAAATTGGTAGAGGGTAATTACATGTGATATATTATAACATCACAACCAGGGTAGTATTGTTGCAGCACTCCAAGCTGATTAATGATATCATGAAATTGATTTATACATAGGCAGGTGAAAAAGTCGGACCGGATCGGACCGGATCAACTCACTCAGTCCGGGTTGGATCAACTCGGACTCAGTCCGGATCGGATCAACTCGGAGCAACTCGGACTAGGCTAAAATTAAAAACAGTCAACTCCGATTAACTCGGACAAGGCTAAAATTAAAAACTAATTAAAATAAAAATCACAACGCGTTACAAAACTGTGGAGAGTACAAAAAACTGCCCAGTTTTTATCGGGCCGTGACATTCAAGATGGCGACTAAATGACTCGACAAACGTACAGTAAAATAGAGGACTGTGAACAGTCAAAAGCTTCCTCTCGTACATCGAGCGACCATGCAGATTTAAGTGCAGATGAAGGTAAAATCTTAATTTTCCTTCTAAAAGAGTTTTTTTTTCACGACCAGTAGAATGGGCCGTGTTAGTTTTATTATTGCATAGCTTTGCATTTTTTTTAAACAAATGATACCCGGTAGGACGTCAACAGGATTGCCTGTGGTGTCATAAGGCAAGGGTTAGCACGAACGTTTCCTTTGTAAAAAAGATGCGTTCAAATTGCCCGAAGACAAGGACGCGAAGGAAGCCCGGACACAAGTTTGTATACTGATCCTCGCTAGAAACAAAATAGCGTTGGGTATCGTTGGGGTATGTGTTAATACATGTTGTGATTATTATTTTAGCCCAGTCTGAGTCGATACGAGTAGATTTTTATTTTACCTTGTCCGAGTTCATCCGAGTTCACTGTTTTTAATTTTAGCCTTGTCCGAGTTAATCCGAGTTGATCCGACCAGGACTGAGTCCGAGTTGATCCGGTCCGATCTGAGCAAGATCGGAAATGAATTATGCACACGTACACGTTTATTTAACATAGGAAACAAAATTTGCTGTCTTTGGCTCCATTACTCTCATCGAAGGCTTCTGTGTTGGAATGAAAGTTAAAGGTGAAACAAGATGGCTAAAGATCAAACGCGATAAAATATCTGCAACGGGAATCTTTGCTGACCTTTCTTGGCAATCCGTCAGCGATGTTGGTCGCTCGAAGTGGAAATCGTTGATTAACGGATCCTCCATGCCCGTAAGTACTAAGTGTTGCATGATTGCACAGAGATGGCAAACTTATTAATCAACACTTTCTTTACCCAAGTGTCTTTTGACTCAGTAATGTTCTCTTTCCCACACTTGGCATAAATTACATACATTTTTTTGCTTCGGGTTCAGATGTAACATATCAAACACGAGGAGGAGTGTGTCATCAGGATATCCAAACACCGGGAGTGGGTTGGCTTGTTGCAAAATACGCAACGCAACGCAATATAAGCAATATACGCCTGCCTGGGTGGGAGAGGAGATTGTCGTGATCATCCCCTTCTCGCAAAATAAGTGCCATACATACCCGGAGATGGCAAAGTCTCCATTGATCTCCATAAATCTGGCAGCTAGTTTGAGTGTTCTGAATTATTAAATGTGTTGCTCGAGAATGAATCCGGATACTTTGAACTGTAAGGTCGTTACATTGATTTATGCACATATAAATTAGAGGCCGTTAGGATAACTTATAACCACAATGCCAAAAACATTGAGGCAAAACATTTACTTACCATCTTGAAGGCTCTGGATGCGGTTCCGTAGAACTATCCGTTTCTGATGGTTAAGGTAATTAAGACAACAAAGGATTATCAAAGATGCAATAAGATTAATATTGTAAACACTTACCACAAAACTCATCCTCATGCGAATGGTGAGCATGCGCAATATGACTTTTTGCAAGTCGACCGCTGTTGAAACGAACCGTTTTGGGAATATTGCGTATATTGCGTATTTTACAAATTGAAATTTGGGGATATTGCGTATTTTATAAATTGTCATGGGTGTATATTGCGTATATTGCGCATATTGCGTTGCGTATATTGCGTATTATAATTCAACACATTGATACACTGCCCAAATATGGTCAAAAAGTTATCGATATACGCTATGTCTACATGACGTATATCCGACGATGGCGGTAAATTTCGCATTTTGACAAGAAAATGCAAAAATGACGGACCGGCCTCGATATTTTTTCTTCAAACTGTGCTTTGTTATCAATGTGTTGAATTATAAAACTATTATTGCGCTCAAGCTTGCGTGATATCGCCTAATTTTAGCCGACTCGGCCTACGGCCTCATCGGCTATGAATTGGGCGATATCACGCGCGCTTTCGCGCTATAATAGTTAAATATTGCGTTGCGTTGCGTATTTTACAACAAGCCGAGTGGGTTGAAAAAAACGAGGCGCAGTGAGGTGTTTGAATACCTGACCAAACACTCTTTCGAGTGCTTGATATAGCTTCTCAAACTAATCATTACATACAGAGGAAACGAGGGAATAAAATCGCCAGAATCTATGCTAATTAAGATCGGTTTTCAAACTACCGTCACGCATATGATTTTCGTGTTCAGACTTGATGAATTATTAACGAGTTTGAGAAATTTCTTTCTACTTGTCATATGGACTTATGATGCTGCGTGCAATGAACCAAACATGACATTTCTCTCTTTCAGTCTGATTGCACTAGTTCTGACAAAGAAGGGTTTAACGTTCAAGAAAACTACCAAATTGGCGGTAGAGCCCGAATAGGGATGATAGGACATGAGAAGAATAAATGCTCCGAGGCGGCTGTGTCAAGGATAGGGTTTGGAACCGATGGGAGAGCTGGAGGAATGGACAATAATAACTCTTGTGGAAATGAGTTCTTTGATGCTAGCGCCGGTGTAAATGTATCAATTAAAGCATTTTGTTATATCTTTATAAAATAGTACATAGGCGCTATATTTTCTACTCCAGAGAGCGGAAGAGGAATAGAATAACATTACAGTATATAATTTAAAGGGTTTATGTCACCAGGGGTCAATTAAATAAAACTTTTACACTTGTAATTTACACTTGTAAACGTTTTAGAGGAGCTCTGCGGGACGAAGGCCCGCGCGGAGCCCCATACTCATAGAACTAAACCTATGCCCGTCATTTTTCATGGTCATGGCTAGCGGAATGTTTCGCGGGCGCGTGTGCCGCCCGCCGCCCGACGTGTTGGATAGGGATAGTTCGCGGGCGCGTATGACGTCGCAAAACATGCGCGTATGACGCCACACAACATCCGAGTTGTTGTTTTCTTTACGGATTTCACAACCAAAGAAGCGGAAATTTAAAGAATTTCCAAGCAAGCGAGGGACTTAAAGGGATAGTATCAGGGGTCGAAACTTGAAAACGTCGGCCCACTTTTCAAGTTTGATTCCGCAAATTCAAAAAGGCCGTCGAGAAGTGGAGGTATTTGTTGAATCAAAAAATCCGTTTTGATAGCCAAAAGAAAGAAAAAAATCACTTTTAACAGTGATATGTCCAAAATTCCGGTGCAAGAATAGTGAACAGTGCCGCGCGTGGAACCTCGTGATACTATCCCTTTAAGGTTACAGTGTACCTTCAGATCGAAAATTTATTGAAATTTTTCTTTTGGCGTCAAAATAAAGTTTACAGAATGAACTTTCATCCAAAAAAAAAATTATCGAAAATAGTAAAAATTGACGGAGAAATGACGGTATAACTTTTGTGGGCGGAGTTTGTTTAAGAAGCGATATGTTTTTCTAAGCGCTGTTTTCTCAAAGTTAATTTTTCGCTTGTAGGGGACACTTTAAAGAGCTACAACTCAAAGGGAATTTGTTCGATTTTTCTCAAATTTCGACACAAGCTAGGCTAACATATAATCAACAAAAATGTGTCGGCGAATTTCTTATTTCCAAAACCCTTTTTGTCAAGAGCCATTTCCGTGCGATCACTTCAATTTGTTTTCTCCCTTTTTCGAAAATATTCTGTAACTTTTCACTGCAATTAAAGGGGCTATGTCACCATTTTTAGCGTTACTTTAAAAAGCCAAAATACATCTTTATATCAGTGAAATTCCAAAAATAAGAATCCAGTTTTGTTTAAAATTATTCTACTAGTGCTCTAAAAGTAAAAATAAGTGTCTTGGGCTGAAGATGGCCAGGATGGAAATGGATTGCATCTTGAAAAAATTGGGCTAATTTTTTCAAGTTTATCGCTTGTGTCTTAGAAAATTCGCTAAAACTCCGATTATGGTTTATTTTCTCTGCTAAAATTCACTTGATATCTTCCTGTTAGAGTTCTTTAAGCATTTCGTGTACGACAAAGGTACTTAGTTTTAATTTGCGACGGTTTTGACCCGAAAACCTCAAAATCACCATGACATAGCTCCTTTAAATATGGGAAATCGCCGACACGTTTTTTTAGCGCTTCGTGTCCGGAAACCCGTGAACAAATCAAATTAGCAAAATACAATAATCGCTTTGAGTTATAGCGTTTTAAAGCTGATTCGGACGTTCGAATTTAGACGTCGTAAAAAATTCGACAATTCATTTTATTACCAAATGGTTTCCATATTTAGATAGCCAGCTCTATAAGCTTTAATTTGATATCTGGGTTTAGGTATATTAAGTGTAATCTTAAGACGGTAGAGCTGTTATACTGGAGACACCCCCACTGTAACCTTAAAGGTAAAACAGATTACATTTTTCGATGGGAATTTATGTTGATATCAATCTGTGATTGACTTTTTCTTTGTGTTCTTGTGTAGTTTTGGAGAATTGTTTTTAAAACGTGCTTAAATTCAGTTGTATCGATTTCTTGAATTTCATCCAAGGCAGCTCTAACTCGATGCGCTATAAATGGTACGCGTTTTGCTTTTAAACATAAACTAATGGAGATTTGAATAAAATTTTTCGAAAGTAGATTGTGTTGTCCATTTTTATGTGTTTGTTCATTCATTACATAGATTGAAAAGCGATTTTATAGTTCTATCTTCACTCGCGTCGCCTTATGCAAATATGTTTGTGTATTTTTGCAATTTTGATTTCCAAATCAGTTTCGCGAGCAATTTTTGACAAGCAACAACTGTATTTTATTCGGAAAGTATACGTACTAGTTATGGTAGACGAAGAAAAAGTTGTTTTTGTGAACTTTTGTACGGTCTAAATGTACTGTGAAAACGGTCGCGTAATACTGTTTTTGAGAATTGCTAAAATTGAAAAATAGACCGGTCGTCAATCTTAATTCTTGTGCTTCCGACCTTTCACCTTAGTTAAGTTTCACCTTAGTTAAGCTTGTTCAGAGCGACGCTGTTAGGCTCGGCCTATCTATATATATATTATAAAATTGACCCGAGAGTTTTAGTATCACTTTCAATAGCCAAAAGACACATTTGTATCTAAGGAAATTTTAAAATAATGGTCCAGTTTTGTTAACAATCACTATGTTAGTGCACTGAATCTATTAATGTGTGTCTTTAGCAGCGGATGTTTAAGGTGAAAATGAATGGCAACTTGAAACGTTTACGTTAAATACTTCAAGTTCTTCTCCCGTGACTTTGAAAAATCTATAAAAAGTTGCTGTGGTTCGTTCTCCATATTAGAATTCGCTTTACAGCTTTCTTTTTAGGTTCAAATAAAATTTTGTGCATAATTGAAGGAACTTATTAGTAATGTTAGCGCAGTTCTGACCAAAAGTTAAACAAATCCTGGTGACATGTCCCCTTTAAGAAACTTTACCACTACTTCAAATAGCAACAACTATCATGTTTGGGTGTAATGATATAGAAGTAGTAATGTAAACCTGACGTGTTTTCATATTATTGCAAAATAGTTTTAAAAAAGAAAAAGCGTAGGACACATAAGAAATAGGATATAATCCATCGTTCCATCTTTTAATCTATCTATCAGTCATCGTTTAATTCGGCCCAAATATGGTCAAAAAGTTATCGATATACGCTATGTCTACATGACGTATATCCAACGATGGATGTAAATTTCGCATTTTGACAAGAGAATGCAAAAATGACGGACCGGCCTCGATATGTTTTCTTCAAACTGTGCTTTGTTATCAATGTGTTAAATTAAAAAACTATTATATCGCTCAAGCTTGCGTGATATCGCCTAATTTTAGCCGACGAGGCCTACGGCCTCGTCGGCTAAGAATAAGGCGATATCTCGCGCGCTTTCGCGCTATAATAGTTAAATATATAGAATGCTCGTTCATACTTGCGACGAGCGGACAAGGTTGTGTTCGTTCCGTATTCCGTTTCTCCTCGTATAAAACCAGCTAAACTGAAGACGAGAACCTTGCATTTTCGAATCAATTCCATCCACGCAGCCTTTAGTTTCTCAACCTTTTTACTGCTATAAAGGCTTCAGAGGAGTCAGGTAGTGTGGCTCTAACGGATGAACGCCTACAGCATAAACGTTTAACTCTTCAATAGTACTCTCCCATGACACTGTTTCTTTTTCAGTGTATTTTACAAAAAGAAACTTTGAATCTTTTTTTTTCTTTTCTTTTTTTTTTTTGGCCGCCCTTGGGATTGAAAGGTTAGAATTAGTACATTGAACTCTAGAGCCGATACAGGGCCGATACAGGGCCGGTTATTTAAACGATTCGAAGTCTAACTTGCTTTATTGTCTTGAAATAAAGACAGGATTACCAAGAGTGGTGAAAGAAAAGAAATATAAAGAAAAGAGACTGATAAAACAACGGCTAAAAATACTCAAGTTTCAACAGAAAGGCAATTTTGATTTCTTGACCGCCTGTCACGAAATCAAATTTGATGAACTGTAATCCACTTCCATCCTTGTAATCGGCTTGCACCATATCTCCAAAATACTTGTTCCGCTGTGCTTTGTAGAGCCTCTTTATCCAATTTATTTGTATATTTGGCGATATTAATATTGGGCAATATAAGCGAAATTCCCGCTATATTTTCGGTGCGACACTGCATCAGTGTGTTTATGAGTGGGTCATTTCCAGGAGCTAAATATTATTATTCCAATCTTTGTAATACCTTATGATTACTAATTTTCGCGCGTACTTAATTTCGCGAAAATTCGCGAGTGTTACTGAATTTTCGCGATTGCAAGGAAAATTAGAGCAAAAGTGTACTCAATTTCGCGTTTTTGTCAAGAGTCTGGTTGTATAAGGTTTTTAAACGTTTTATAATTATTGTATGTAGTAGTCCACGGCTCACTGAAAGACCATTTTTGAAATGAATGTGATCCCGTGTTTTTAAATAAAGATGATAATGATGATGATTCTAACTACAAGGAACCTATCAATGGAACTTTGATGACTGCACTAAAGAGGTTTTGGTCGAATAACAAGCTGAAGAAAGCAGTGAATCAGAGGAAGAGTACTAGCCGAAGACCGGAAAGACGTTATCAAGGACAGACACTTAGAATTTTAATTCAGAACAATTCACCACAAGGCCCTGACTAAGAACATTTAAAATTCTTATTGGTTTGTTATATATTATGGTATTAAATTTCGCGTGTTTAAATTTCGCGCAATTTTTTTGTTCGCCGGTGTTAAATGTCGCGAATTTTTTAAAATCGCGAAAATTAGTAAGAATAAGGTATGTCTTCTTGACACTGTGGTTTAGACCGCAGTTTTGTTCAAACACCATCTAAACTTTGTTGAAATTACCGGTCCTGCATGTCTGTCCGAGAGATCTAGAAGTCTTTCAGAAGGGACAAGAAAACCAGTCACTTGTCGAGTACTGTACATGTAATGTAAATAGAACCATCGAATTATCTCTTGACCATTATTATTGGTGGGTTTTATAAGTCATGTAACTAGGTAGGTTTTAAGCCTCTTGAAACTGTGTTTAAAACAAATGACAAAGTCATTTGTTGTAGGGCGGGTTGTTAGTACAAAGAAACAAGCATCGATGCCGGGGGGGGGGGGGGGGGGTACTCAACAAAGTTTTGTACGGGGATGCTCCGCCCCGAGGTCCAAACCCTTACCCTTTCATATACTGATTTTGACAGAAAAGGTACCCCTTTTATATACCTTTCATTGAAAATGGTACGGACCCCTTTCATATACCTTTCAATGAAAATGGTACCCCTTTCAGAGCCTTTACGTGCGTCTGTTTGATATATTTTGAAAGGCCATTTTTATAATACTTAAATGGCAGTTTTCCCTCCTTTTTTATGCTTCAACGGCATGGCTTCGCTTCCCTTTCCTATTCTTCGTGAAATCCCTACCCTTTCATATACTTCAACTCGTGAAATCCCGACCTTTTCATATACCTCTAGCCTCAAAAAGGTACCCCTTTCGGGCGGAGCATCCCCGTATAGCCCATTATAGGGAGTACCCCCCCCCCCCCCCCCCCCCCCCCCCCCCCGCATCGATGATTAGAGTTTGCGATGATTTGTATAAATGTGCGGCGTAATTTTATTTGTAGCCAACAACCTAATAATTGCGTAAAAGGAAACTTGTACACAGATACAAACAAGCACTGAAATAAAACTATGATTAAAGAGTTGAGTTTCATGTAGTTTGTACTTTTATACTTCTTTGGGTCGGTTTAGCTACTGGATAGTTTGTGTGGAGAAACCCTTGCATGGGTAGACAAACGTTTGGATTGGTTTCTTTTGCTTTTTGTTTGGTAAAAAGACTTTTTGGAACTACATTATCGCTTAAGCATCTTGGAAATTTTGCATGAAAGTTTTAAGAATACTTTAGTATTCACTTTGATGTGTTCCTCTTTTTGAAAACAAAATATTCTTTGATTTTAAAAATAATAAGCCTACCATATCTTGAAGTGCGCACAGAAAAAAATATAGTTTCACGGTATGGCGCGTTTTACTCAGTTCAGCCGTCACATGTTTTGGCTAAAAACTAAGTCACTCTATTCTGTGTATCGCGGGCCCACCGCCGGTTCATTGACTCTCGTACCTGCTTGCGGGTGGCGTAATTTCGCTTCATCGCAGTCACAACCAAAAATAACAACACACTCCATGCAGGGAGTAGCTCTGGAAAGCGAAAAGTTACGTTCGGGATTGTGTCGCAGGATTTCCAAGCTTTTTCACAGGACCCTTACAAAAGAAAAAAAATCCTTTGCTTTCAGTTCAAGGTGTGCGCTTTTTGGACAACTTCTGGCGTTGGTGTTTTGGTTTTAACCCCATTTGACCGTGGATTTCAATCGCTTGGTGACTACGCAATTTCAAGGCGTTTCCAAAGTTGAAAAGTTTCGCTGTAAAAATCTGCTGGAGAAGGGATCATTGAACTGGCAACGCTTGTTAGTTTTACGCTACACGTTCATATGTTTCTACTGTCCTGGTTTCATGGAGAATGAAACTTCCCGGCGATACCCTGTCCAAATATAACTGACTTGTAAGACTAAATCATCGAACCGCGAAAGGATTTTCGTGCAAAAGGAGCTCGACTATACAAGGAATCGTCCTCTCGTGAAGCTACTTTCCGAAAAGGTTTTTTCCAATCAAAACTTTGTTCATTGTAACACAAATTAAACAAATTATTGTTGATTTGGAAACAGAGAAAGACAGAATTTGCCAGCGTTCACGGTTCAACGGGCTTCAATCGACGATCCTGCTCACAACGTAAAAAGAAGGATTTAAAACATTTTGTTCTGTTCTTTGGACTTCTTAGGAACAAGACTGGGCCGATAGCGATTTCTCGTTGTAGCGGATTATCTACATAGCCTGGAAAAGCTGAATGGTTTTGAGTACTCGCGTGTTTATCGTTCAACCTATCCCACAATTCTTTATGGGTTTCTATGGGAGCAGCTCTGCAGACTCTGGGCTTAGCGGAAGTCGCGAGTGAGGTCGCTTGTTGCGCAGGCTCAGCAGCGTTCAGCTTATTTTGCAAGAAAAAGATTGGCGGCATCCGATCGAGGCTATACTTTTCTGTGTTTTTACTCCTGGGTACGATTCTTTGCCTTGTAATGCTCACTCCAAACATGCGAGCAAATCTCGATAAAA
This sequence comes from Dendrophyllia cribrosa, assembly GCA_024195265.1. Taxonomy (NCBI): domain Eukaryota; kingdom Metazoa; phylum Cnidaria; class Anthozoa; order Scleractinia; family Dendrophylliidae; genus Dendrophyllia; species Dendrophyllia cribrosa. The sequence goes on along the minus strand of JAJLRJ010000001.1, from coordinate 46,328,344 downwards.
TACCGTTACTTTGCACAAGACTTGCGTCCAAAAGAGTTTGTGATAACCTGGTGGGTTATGGAGCTGTTTACAGAGTTTCTTTTGCCATGTCTGTGTTCTTCTTTTTGTTTGCGCTACTTACTTACAATGTACATTCGAAAAAACAGTTTCGCGCAAGACTTCATAACGGATTCTGGTACATCAAACTCTCTCTGTTGGTTTTAATCATAGGCGTCGTATTTTACCTGCCGAACGCTGGACCTTTCAGCAAGATATGGATGTATATTGGCCTGACAGGCGGGTTCATGTTTATCCTGATTCAAGTGATTTTAGTGATCGACTTTGGTCATTCTTGGAGCGTTTCTTGGGCGGAAAAAATGGATACGCTTGACACGAAGTGTTGGTACTTTTCGTTGGCCTTTTCCACGGCTTTAGTGTATTCGCTTTCTATCACGGCTGCAGTTATGTTTTATCTCTTTTTCACCAACCCGGACGACATATCACAGTGTAAAGCTAACACATTTTATATCAGCTTTAATGTTGGGCACTGCGCATTAGCTACTATTATCTCCGTCCTGCCTAGAGTACAACAAGAAACAACAGGAGCTGGTCTTCTGCAATCTTCAGTTATTACGATATACACCATGTATCTTACATGGAATACGCTTTCGTCGCAGCCAGACTCCAAGTGTAATCCTTTGGGTGCGGTTATACTAGAGTACGATAAGGTTTCTGGTGTGAACGGACAAGCTATATTCGGTGCACTATTGATGTTTGCATTGCTAGCCTTTGCGTGCACTGTCCGAGCTAGCACATCTCAGCTCGGGAAACTGGGTCTGTCATTATCAGATAACCCTGAATATTTACGAAAAAGCGCCGTGGTAAACGCTAAACGTCGAAAAGCGGACAAATCGTCTAAAGAAGACGGTAAGGAAACGGAGGAGCACGAAAGCGAAGACGTTGCATATAGTTATTCTTTCTTTCATTTTGTACTTTTTCTAGCTTCCTTACATGTGATGATGGTAATGACTAACTGGCACAGCCCAGACGAAAATGTCGATTTTAAGAAAATGATAAAGAATTGGGCGGCTGTATGGGTGCAGATGGCGTCCAGTTATATTTGCTGTCTGGTGTATATATGGACGCTCGTGGCGCCGTTAATACGCAATACGTGGGGCCACTATTTGGGATTGGAGTTAGAACCTGTTAGGCTGCCAAGCGCAAGAAAAGCAAGTGCTGCTCAGCTAAGAGACGATTTCAAGAAGGCTAGACAGATTCTGAAAAAAGCTGAAGCCACGGTTGATAGAACTAAACCGAGGCAACAGCTTGAGGAAGAAAGCAAAACGAGAAAAAGACACTTACAAGAAGCATCGAAAAATCCTCGCAAGGAGGAAAATGCTGAAGTAACTATTTCGGAGTCCACTGCAAAGGCGTTGGATTTAAAGAGGACTGAAGCTGAGAATTTCGGCGATAATTGTCAAAAGAAAATAGAAACTAATAAGTACGATGGTCGCACTTGCGAAACGCCTGTTGAAAGACTAAAGGAAAGGCATCAAGTGACACCAACTTCATCGATCGATACATGTTCGCCTCCGCCTAGAATTGCGACACATATTCGGAAAGGTTCTCATTCTTCCGACAGAACTTCGGAAGAGCGTGTGAAGCTACCCGATCCTTCACTGCCAGTGAGAATACAGATCGATCATCCATTTGAAAAAATAACGCAAGAAAGCGTTTTCAATAACAGCGTAAAGGAACCGGAAGTTTCCAAGGAAATTCTTAGATTGCAAGAGAGAATTCTCAGATTTCAGGCGAAAATCGTCAAAATTCAGCATAAAATTTTATCAATACAAGAAACTGGGGAAGTTACCATTCCAAGAACAGAATCAAATACAAAACGAGGATAACTATGTAGTTTTAAGTTTAAAATATTTTCCACACGATCAGCATGGGAAAGTATAGCCTAATTTATTTTTATTAGAGGGCAAAACATATTGCGAGAGAAGAAAGTCGTGCGTGATAATTCGCGTTATTTCTTCTACTCCGGCTCTTCGAAAGTACATTGCCGATAACTTCAAATTTCATTTAAGAAAATATTGATAAACAAGCAGCACCACAGCATAGCGCTGCTCAGTAGCCGCATGTTTTTAATAGCCCTGAGTAAGGCTCTCATCCCGAATTTATGGTGGGGGTGTGCCGCCGCCTAGTTCTCCAAATCCTGACCCTATTTCAGACCAAACTACGCCATTTACCATATACGTTTTCAAACCTGGACCTGGTTGTTCAAAAGGTGGATAGCGCTATCCACCCGAGGATAAATCATTATCTAGCGGATAACACAATGGATTTTGTTAATACCTATCCACTGGATAGTGATTTATCCGATGGATAGCGCTATCCACCTTTTGAACAACCGGGTCCAGACCTCTAAAATCCATAACTGTTTCCAGATCTGGCCAGGTTTATACACACTCGTGGTTTCATTCATGTAAAAACCATACGCAATTTCAAACCAAATTTGTCAAAATCTATACCCGTTTTCAGAGCAAAACTGCTCATAAAACCACACCCCTCGGGGCGGTACATACCTATATAGCTTATAAAGGAGAGTCGCCCTCCCCCTCCGTCTCCCCCTCCCCCCCCACACCCACCCGGGACAAAAGTTCAGTAGAGTTATCTGTTCTACAGCATAACAAACAGCAATACAGCTCAGTAGCTTTCACTTGAATTGCCACACTTAAGGATGTCAACTTAAGGCTCAAAGTGAGAACCACTTTGTAAAGCATAATAAACTTACAGTAACACTTAAGTTCCTGACCATACCTTTCATTGATATGGCCACACTTCATAATTTCAATCGCAATCACAATCTAAAAAGTTAGAACCGCATTCTACAGCATAATAAACAGCACCATGTGAAAATACTGGTCAACAGCTTTCATTTGGATGGTCACACTGTAGGATTCCAACCACAAGCACTAAAATTAGAACCACCTTGTACAGCATAATAAACAGCACCAAAGGAAAGTACGGCTCAGTAGCTTTCATTTGAATGGTCACACTTTAGGATTTCATTCACAGGCTCGAAGGTTAGAACCGTATTCTACAGCATAATAAAACAGCACCATGGCAAACTACAGCTTTTTAGCTTTTATTTGAACGGTCATACTTAAAGATCTCATAGCGACAATCGCATCTTATTTGACTCAGGGTGATGAAACTGCAAAAAGACAGTCTTGCATTTTTTTTTGTACTTGATCAACGCTGGCGTAATCCTACGTTATGCTATGGTGACGTTTTCATTAATCTTCGTATTTTTGTATTGTAAGCAAGGAAAGTTTTGTATAAATTTGTATCAAAATACTTTTTAACATATTCAAAATGTACAATCGCTAAAATTGTGGAAAAGAAAGACAATAAACGGAAATCTTTTATTTAACCATAGAACTGTGTAGCTTGTGTGCTCTCTTGTGCAGTGCCATTCATTAACTTAAATTTATTATAAGTTTACAAATTGCACTGGTTAATATCTCGTATCTTAACTGCAGCGAGACCACAAGACTTGATCTATGCTCAAGATGATGATGACGATGATGATGGAACGGCAGTTTTCAATTCCTTGAATGTCGTAAAACCAAAACCAAAGTAATTACTCTGGCCAATCACAACAGACGCAGACAATTCAACAAACCAATCAGTACTCCAAGCAAATATATGTAGTCGGCGCCAAGCGCGGGAAAATGCATGCGAGTAAGTCACGATTGGCATTGACTTTGGTTTGGCTTCTGATTGGTCGAGAAAGTAGCATAAGTTTTTTTAGCCAATCACAAAGCTAATGCAAAACCAAAGCAATCAATTGGGGGGGGGGGGGGGGGGGGGGGGGGGGGAGGGGGGGGATAATCTGACCAGCTCAGTAAGGATGTCTTTGCCTAAAGTTAAATTCTCTCAAGGTGAATCAAGAGAAAAACAGCCGAGATAATCTTGATGCTGACCTTCACTCCGAGTTTGGATTTGCTCAAACTCCCATAAATATCAACTAAACTTCAAACTTTACTGACTCTCACGCTGTCGTTTGACAACTAGCTCCCACGCGCTCTCATGCAACAACTCTTATGCGCTCTCAATCTCGTTGTCATTCCTAACAAGCACGTGCATGACCCTTTTTAGGCTTTCTTTTGTTAAAATATGAAGCTCAAGTTCTTTATTCAGATCCTTACAGAGTATTAGTGTGGAAAATTACCACTGCGAAAAGAAAATGTGTTTTTGAAGATGGCGATCTATTCTCACTAATGCGCCCACTCGAACAGTCGAGCGGTTGAAGAACACAGATCCAGATAGACCATTTAAGTGAGATTTGTCTTTTTCATGTAAACGAAATTAACCATTATGGGTGCCCTACGTTCTTAAAGTTTACAACTTCTGGAGTGAAAATTGGTGGGATATCTTGCCTCTCAAAAATGATCTAGAGGACTGGGTCGAGTTAACTGTTAAATTTAGTTTTGTGACGTCATTTGGTGCCATCATGTTCTTTTTTGCGCGAGAAGCAACTGATGTCCTGCCCGTCGCCATTCAGTGTGATTCATCACAAGAGATGAAAATACGAGGGCTATAATTATAAAGTCTTTTCCGTTAGTTCATCGAAACAATTTTACGCCGACTTGAAGGGCAAAATCGTAACTTTCAATGAAAATTATTATTCCTTCAGTTTCTCTCTTTCTCAAGAATTTAATTTTACTGCATTTGTTCTTTCTAGTTCGTATAACCTTACAATTAAACCATAAAAAATAAAGATGCCATGTTTTTGTTCCTTTCAAGTGGGAATATGATTCGTGGTTTATCATTTCACAAACGAATTTACCAGGTGACGTGATATCGCCACAATGGCACCACCAGAAATAAACACAAACACATCTTCTTCTCCGCGACCCCGCGCGATCAACAAAAACCACACTAATTAACATGAAAGGCGATTCTGAAAATCGTGCAAAATCCAGCCAGGAGATAAGCTGTCTGTGTGGAATTTGTGGCAAAGTCAGACGAGCTACAGTCACACGTGTAAACTACACTATATTTCTTTTACTCGTCACTATTCTGTGCTTTGTGCTGTCAGTTCCACAAATGAAAGCAAAGATTAATGCGATTCCACATTTTTGCAATGAAATGGTGGATTCGACAACCTGTGACAGCCTCGTTGGTTATGCGGCAGTGTACCGCGTGTGTTTTGGGACGGCCATGTTTTATCTTGTCCTCTCCTGTGTTTTAGTCGGAGTGAAAAGCACAGAAGAAGTTCGCGCACGGATTCATAATGGCTTCTGGTACATCAAGTGTTTGTTATTGATGGGTAAGTAAACGTGCGATTGTCAAAATACTACACACTGATTGAGCCGGCTGCCAAAATAGTCCACGATGAGATGTTTTTTTTATTGATTATAATAATTGACTAATAATAATATTTTGAATTAATTATCGACTTATCTTATTCTATTCTCCACTCATTTTTTTAGATTTATTCTTGTTATTTTTGGGTAGCAGCTACTTTTGGATAGCGGTTAATTTCGGACAGCTAAAATACACGAACAATTCAGTCCAAGAAACTTATTAATCAAGGAAAACGGTATAAAATCTTAAAATATGAAAGAAAGTAAGGTAACTCCAAAACATACTTTCTAAAAGTACCACACTACGGTAGTCAGCAAACCCTTCCAAAGTTTTTCTAAGTCCGTTACTTTCGGGTGGCCACTGCTTTCAGAAATTGCTATTGCTAGTCAGGGTTCAAAATACACGAAAATATATGGAATTTAATTTGATTTCTATTTGATTTTACATTGGCTGAAAATAAACTATAGGTACTCTCATTTGTTTTCTCTGTTTCAGCTCTAACCGTATGCTCGTTGCTTATACCCCAGTCTGTCTCGTTTAACCGTGTTTGGATGTACTTTGGACTTGTCGGTGGGTTTCTGTTTATTCTCATACAACTTGTTTTGCTGGTTGATATGTCTCACTCCTGGAGCGAGACCTGGGTCGAGAAGATGGAGAAAGCCTCAAATTCATGCCGTTCGAACTGCTGGTGAGTGGAGAAATTTTCGTATGACCTTAACCCCTTGGCGACGGTCGGCTAGTAGCGCAAAAAACCGCATACTTTACCAATTCATCCTTTCTGGACCGGTTTTCAGCCAATTAGAATGGAAATAGCTCAAAATAAGATTTTCAACAGTGAAGCAGTATTTTCCCGCTGATTGGACGTAATTAAGCCTCATTTTTTTTATTTGTATTTGCTCTCTTTCTTTCCTTTGCCTTTCTTTCTTATGCGCACTTTTGTTGCCCACTTCATAGATTTTGTTTCCTAAGAAATTGTGGCTAGCTAACTTTTCGAGAAAGGGGGAAATGTTTCCTGGAAAAGTAGTAGGGGAATTGCAAAATTGGCAGTAGAATTTTTCTCCAAAATATTAGTAGGTTTTTTTGTGTGTAACTCTGGCAGGATTGGTCAAAATTTCCAAAATGAGGTATCTTTGCAAAGATCTATCCTTCCTTGATTCGCTGATTTCCAACTAATTGCTTAAAGTGAAAGCTAATTGGCTCAGAAAGGCATAATCTGTATCGTTCCAAATCGAACGAAAATGGCCAATTCCGTCGCCAAAGGGTTAAAAAACGGTTAACCCGAGTGTACATGATTTGTTTCATGCGCCAGAAATTGAAAGGACCAAAACAAGTTTTGCTGCAGTAGTTTTCCCGCTAAAAATATCCCTAATATGGACATATCCTTGTTCTATTGACCTATCAGAATGCTGAAAAGGGAGTGACGTCAGAGAGAATAGCTCCTTTTTAGCTCGCAATCCGTTCGCTTTGCTTTGCCAAAAGCCGCGCGTGTTTGCCTCCGTTCGTTAAACCAATTATCCTGGGAAAGGGCTATTAAACTGCTTCCTTCCAGTTTGTTTGTTGTTTTGGTTGTGTTCACGCGTAATTATTTCAAGATCATATGAAAATCGCTGTAATTGAACTCATGGGCCTTTATCACGCCCCGCCATTTTGTATAAAAACAAAAGATTTGCCCCCCCAAGCCTCGCAGTGAAAAAGTTGAGAACGAGGTTAAGCAGGGGAAAACAAAGCATTTTATTCTCCTGGGAATCAACATGGCCGCCGCGTGATAAAGGCCCATTCCCAATTCTCTTTTTCGCGAGCTGCAGCGAGAGATCTGAACAAACAAAAGCTATTATGTTGTTTTATGATCAGCGCCAATTTTCCAGGTAGATCAATTAGGTATTTTCACCTTTTATCTTATTCATTGTCTTTTATTTTCAGGTACTTGACCTTTCTGTCGTGTACCGGTTCGTTGTTTATCATCTCCATGGTAGCTGTGATATTTTTCTATAAGTTTTTCGTTCACTCCGCCGAATGTCGAACAAATTTATTTTTCGTCTCGTTCAGCCTGTGCCAGTCCGTGGCAGCTACTGCGGTCAGCGTTCTTCCCAAAGTACAGGAGGCGCAGTCTGGCACCGGTGAGTGACATGTATTTAGATCAGTGGATCCCACTATCTGCTATTTTTATGCTCATTATATGGGTAGAATTAATACAAGCTCTTAAAATACTGTAAAGCAAACGGCACCATAAGAAATTAAAGTCGACGTAGTAGCGAGTCCGAAAAAAAGACGGACTTTGAGAAAGTCTACATAAGAAGGTACTGATCAAGCGCTTTCATTTGAATGGTCGCACTTTAGGATTTCATCCACAGACTCAAAAGTTAGAACCACCTTGTACAGCATAATAAACAGTAACACAGGAAAGTATTACCCTATAGCTTTCATTTGAATGGTCACACTTTAGGATTTCATCTACAGACTCAAAAGTTAGAACCACCTTGTACAGCATAATAAACAGCACCACAGAAAAGTACTGCTCAATAGCTTTCATTTGAATGGTCACACCAAAGGCTTTCATCCAGAATCAAAAGTTATATTCACCTTGCACAGCATAATAAACAGCACCACAGGAAAGTACTGCTCAGAAGCTTTCATCTGAATGGTCACACTTTAGGATTTCATCCACAGACTCAAAGGTTAGCACCATCTTCTACAGCACAATAAACAGCACCGCAGGCAAGTATTACTCTATAGCTTTCTTTGAATGGTCACACAGAGGATTTTATCCACAGAATCAAAAGTGGGAACAACTTCATTTTTTTTTCATTTATTTGTTTACTCCAAACCTTTACAGATGTTAATAATTAAATTTGAATCACGTTATATTAGGAAGGAGAGGAGAGGGGCACGTCTAGATAAACTTATATTGTGAAAAGTGGGAACAACATTACAAGACTGAAGGTTTTACACTTGTAACTTATTCCATCGTTCTTAGTAAATACTCGTCTTTCAAAGGTCTGTTCCAAGCTGCAGTGGTAATAACTTACACGACATACCTCACATGGGCTGCGCTATCACATGAACCAGATGACTTGTGTAATCCACCCGGCTACTTTATATCCGGGTACGACCAAAACACTGGCCTGAGCCTGCAGACGATCGTCAGCGGGGTGTTCGTTTTTGTCATGCTCATCTACGCCAGCTTCAGCACAGCAATGAGTGCCTCAAAGCTAAGTACGATCAGTTTGTATTATTTTTTCACAGAAACGGAGAAAAGGAAGTCACACGTATGAAATTTGAAAACGGCAGCCTTCCTTATCTGGAATCCATGGTATGCAATGCTGGGTTATGCTACTTCTTCGGTCTAAGTCAGCAGTTTGTATCAAAATGATCCCTGTTGTTATACGGTCATCACTGGGTATCCAGGGTGGGTATCAGTAACAGTTGTCGAGTCATAATTATTTCCAAGTTTATCGGTTCTATTTTTTTTAATTTATGCAGACAGATGGCGCATTCGCATTCAAGATGGCATTAAGACAGATAAATCTGCTTCAAAATACAGTGACGTGGAGTCTAGCGAGACACCGGAAGAGGAAGTAGGCTATAACTATTCCTTGTTCCATTTTATCATGTTTCTCGCCTCCTTACATATTATGATGACGTTAACAAACTGGTACAGCCCGACCCAGTACTCCAACATAACGAAGCTCGAACGGTCGTGGCCAGCGGTTTGGATCAAAATGGGCTCAAGTAGCGCATGCTTATGTCTCTATATTTGGACATTGCTCGCCCCAGTGCTTCGGCCGATGTTTCAAAATGATGTCGAAAGCGATAAACATCAGTCCAATGCAGTCAGCGTGCATTCGAACCAAGAACACGGATCGAAGCATTCTCAAATGGAGACTAATATTGAAACAAAACCGGATCAACCAGTTAAACATGTAAAGGAAAATCAGAAAAACTGCAAAGTAATGAATACTGAAAAAACTCAGTTGAAAGGTAACGATGAGAAGGAAAAAGAAATAAGAAGAAAGGATGCTGAATGTATGAACACTTCAAAAAAGCCCCTATCTGAAGAAGACAAAGAAGTTTTGAGACTTCAAGGAAAGGTTTTAAGATTGCAAGAGAAAATAGCCAAGTTACAACACAAAGTCGCCGAGCTTCAAGGACTCAATGTATGACGTAGCTATGACGTGATAACGTTCTTTTTTAATAAACATAAACGGCTGATGATGAAAATCAGTACCATGGTCTGATTGTTGTTTGTCTTTTGAAAGCGAATGTATTATAACAACCACAACTACCTCCTAGGTTACAGAATTGTTGTAAAACAGACAAACATGCAAACGAAGAAACGATCAAACAACCAAATGAGCGATAAAATGATGGACCCTCTTCCACAAACAGGCATACTCACGGTCTTTAAAACCCAGTTGGCCGACTGTTAGTAAACACGCAGTTTGATATGCAGGCTTTTCACTATTTGAACAATCGGACCCAGAAAGATAAGACTCAAAACCTGCTGTAAAATTCCAAGATTCAAAACCGTTCCATCAAGCCAATGGCAGCAAACAATCTACAAGTCAGTTACAGCAAAACAAATGAAATCAAAAATTGAATTCCCACGGATGCGTGACACTTATTAACAAGAATTTGAAATAGAAATAAAATTATTAGAATAAATTTTTAGGTGAAAGTGTAATTAAGTAAATTTCATCAACGACGTTTCGGGCTTAGCTTGTGACCGTTTTCTATTTCAGTTAACTTCCGAGTGCGCGCGCGCAGGAATCACTGCGTCATTCAAGTATACATAAATAAATAAATAAATAGATAAATAAAAAAATAATAATAACTTTATTTTGTGAGGGTGACACCTAACAGCAGCGCTGATAAACCTAGAAACTATAGCAACAAAAATCTAAACAAAAGAGAAATTCTTCAATTATTAATTTCGAATGCGAAAATCACTACGTCATTCTGGTATACAAAGAAACTATAGCAACAAATATCCAAACAAAAGAAGAATTTTTCAATTGATACAACCAGCTAAAGCTATCTTCCCAGACAGCACTGTTACTTATTTTAATCAAACTAAAGCAAACGCAGGTGTTAAGAATCAAAAGTAGACATTCCTGCGATAATTTAAGCGTGGCAAACTTTTCTTAAACTGCGAAAAATAACGACTTTTTGCGCGCGCCGAGCCTTTGCTACCAGCTTACGCCATGCGAAAAAATACGTACCGTGAAGATTCGTAATTTCAAAACAACTCTTACCTTTCTTGTTGGCACTTCCTGAAGCAGGCGGGATTCCTGACAAGGTTAGGAACAAAAAGGCAAACAATAAACAGGTTTTCATTTTGTCACGAATGAGTTTTTCTCTTTCTTGAACGCGACACGACTGAAGTCGTATCGCGACGCAGAACACAGTAAAAAAACCCGACGTCATAAAGACAAATTTGAACGTTAACATGTGCGCGCTCATTCGATCGAAGGTCTGACGTTTTTCTCTAGTCGTGTTAAAGGTTTGTTTCCGTTTACATTAATTTCGCATGTAGGGATAAGAAGCATTTCTCCCCTCCTCGCCCCCCCCCCCCCCCCCCCCCCCCCCCCCCCCCACCCGCCGCAAGCGGATTGTTTAGACTGTATTTGACCGTTGGCATATGGATGACTTATGGTGAAAACACGGACAGTATAATAGGACATTTGCATGATGACGTCATATGACTACAACTACCAAAATCCTTCAGTTTTTTGTTTTGTAGTGCAAATTAGGGCTATTGTTATTTAAACCGCACTGGGATTACAAAATTTAAATAAGAAAGAAAAAACGAAATGAATTCTGGTAGTTGTAGTCAAATGACGTCATCGTGCAAATGGCCTATTATCCACTCCAGAAACTATTTAAAATACCATAATACTCTTTAAAGTGCAGGTTTGGGTGGTGCTTGATGTAAGCCTCATTTTTCCGATTTCTTTTGTTTTCAGCACGAACTGCACGTGCTATGCTTCAACTTCGTGGCAATTTGCATACGGTGCACATTTGTATGCGAACACACAATGCTACGTCCTAGCGTTCCTACATGTACTCTGAATTCCATTGTGCCATTCTAACAAAGGAGACTTGAATAATTACACCCCGGTGAGGCTGAGCCTGCACATAAAAGATTATGGTATTTTTCGGAGTAGCCAATTTGATTCCGAATTCGAGATGAAAACTTCACACAATGTGATTGTCTTTTAATTCTTCTGACAAACATATTTATTTTACGCTTGTTGAAGTCGCCATGTTTGTCAAAGCAACAGTACAAAAGATCAGTGGGTGGCGAGATGCGCTGCAATAAAGTACAGGCCCCAATTGTTCAAAAGGTGGATAGCGCTATCCACCGGATGAATCACTCTAATTCAAGAGAAAATCGCACCAAAAATATCATTGAATTAAAAACGGTTTTTAGAATACATTTTATTTAGTTACGTTTCCGAAAAAAGTATACACCTAGAAAATGTGCAACACGTGTGCTTGTAAAATATGTTGCCATTAAATTATATAAAAGTCGTCATAAGCCGACGTCAAATATTAAGAAAAGATAACTGGGTGTTAGAGCAGTTTTCAATTGAGTGTCGTAAAACCAAAACCAAAGTAATTACTCTGACCAATCACAGCAGTCGTAAACAATCCAATGAACCAATCAGAGCTCGAAGCAATTACATGTCGCCGGCGCCAAGCGCGGGAAAACGCGTGCGAGCAAGTCACGATTGGTTTTGGTTTTACTTCTGATTGGTCGAGAAAGTGGCGCGAGATTTTTTAGCCAATCACAAAGCGTAGCAATGCAAAACCAAAGCAATTGTGTAATTACTTTCGACAGTCAATTGAAAACTGCTCTATATTAAAGGGCTATGTCGCGAGGATGGCGGGTGAGTACTGGGTACTAACAACTTGAAAAACGTCCGGTGGCTTTTTATCAAGTTGGCGGCCATTACTGTCGAATTCGCTGCAATCCGTTTCATCCCGTCGTATTGCGTAGAAGGATAGATCTCAAGTTTACAAATTAGTTAGAGTATTTACTTGGCTAGATTTTTGTTAAATTATTTCTGCGATTTGTTAGTCGTACCTTCGAAAAACTCGATGTCTTCCAGTAGTGATGGAAGTTGGGGAGGAATTTAAAAGCGAAATCGATCGTGTGTTTGTTTACCTCGCGTGGTTCGACACGAGTGCAAGTACGATAAAACTTGCCGCGATCCGGAAGGGAACAATAGAAATTTGACATGTGTGACGTCAGGTGACGTCACATGACAGGAACTCATTGCGCAGACTCACCTTGCGACATAGCCCCTTTAATTTTGCTGCTACAGAAGCATCACATTGTAGGATTTTTAAATCCTAAACGGTTGGTGAACATTAATAATGAACATTACATATTTAAGTTAAAGCAAACTCTTTACGATTCCTAAATAAATAACATCTGAATGGCTGGTTTTCACTTAACTGCGGTCAAACGAGAGAAATTTGCAAAAGTTAAGCAAAGTACTCAAAAGTTAAGGTTGTCATTTTCACTGTTTAAAGTTTAATATAATTTTATTGCCAACTGTCAATTTACCAAACGTTTTGAAAGTTTACTAAAAAAAAGTTCTAAGCGTTTAAAAACTGTGAACTGCAGAATTGTCGGCGCCATTTGCCAACATAATTTTCGGATCAGGCGCAAAGAGTTTTGGCCAGTTTTCAACGAAAAAAAGCTCATCATTTTGAGAAAAATTAAAAGATAGTAACGTCAACTAATTTTTTTTATACATCCTTGCCCATATTTCCATTTAATATTAAATAAAATCCCACTAAATAAAACGAAAAACGCCTCGGACGTTTGACCGCGGTGGAGGTTTTCACATGACCATCAAACATCGCTGGCAACCATTTAGCAGTCAAATTAGGAAACTGGTTGGCAATCATATGGAAACCAGACTTACATAGCATGGTGCTCATTCTAAATGTGTTCAATCCTTGACAATAATTAATGGACGACAACCTCGTTCCTAGGGACGAAGAGAGACACTAGGGACTAGGTTGAATGGACAACAGCTTAGACAGACCTGTTTCCTTGTGACTGCAGACATTTTGCCAATGATTTAGTAATAGCAACCAGCGCTTACAACTTTGAAACCACAAAATGATGCAGTGATAAAATAATTATATACAGTGGGCCTTTTGCAGTTTCAGGTCATGTGACTGCATTTATCATCCACCAACACAGAATGTCTCCCCATTCAGAGTCAATTCAAACCCAACTTGTACTTTACAAAGTGCAGACCATGAAGATATTAAATTGTGTTGACTCTCTTATTTGCTTATTAATATCAATAATATGTCAAAACTCTACCTTTTCCTAACCAACTCGTGCATCCTAGCTACCTAATGTCTATTTTCTTGGCTCTTCAATGCGTCACAGCTCGCACAAGATCTGCAAATTAAACTAATAATTATTGATACATGTATTTAATATACTGGAAAGTGATCCAAACTAGACATGAACACATGCAACGGCATGCACACATGTACCATTGGGGGGGGGGGGGGGGGGGGGGGGGGGGGGGGGGAGGGGGGTGAGTCTGTTTGTGTGTAGTGCAGTTGATTTTTCTTCTGATTTCAAGATAATAAAGCAAGATTCTGGCCATCGACTCGTGAAAACATGACAAACTGTAACAGCGGGAACATTGTGCCTTTAAGAAAAATGTTCACCTATGGGCGGAGTCTATTGGTGAAGGTTTGACTGCAGCCACATGTATGTACATGTAGCCCGCATAGCTGGCGGATTTACTGGCATGTGTGATGATGAAATCTGTGAGCGGCAAGTGGCGAAGCCACAAGAAACCCTTTGCCGCTCGCGAATTTCAGCAACGTGTGCACCAACAAAACTGCCAGCTACGCAGGCTTCATGTATGTACAGTGCATTATGTCCTGAGGATCCATCCTGTTGAGTACTCGGCTCATTGAGCAGTGTATATATACAGTTGTAAGATTTGTATAACAACATATACTGAGTTTCAGTTATTCTCTTACCCAACTGACGCTATTTTTTGTACCCAACTATGGAAACTCTTATTTGATTTGAATGTCCAACATAATGTAGTACTTAATTGACCAGTTTCCTGTTGAACCATTTGTTAAATAAATTAAACCTTAACTTCTGTGACTGGGTTCATTGCTGGGTGCTCAGTGTCCTGAGCATAAGTAATCACCTGTATAGCGAATATTGGAACCACCGTCCAAGCCAAGGTCCCTTAGCATTTGTTCAACTGCAACAAGATAGAAACATTGTCAAATACATAGTGATTAAGGCGAGATCATGATTTCTTTTCAATTATTCCAGTTTTCCTTTTTCAACCACAATAAACTACATGTAGGTTTTAACTTTACACACTAAACTAGAATTTCACTACCCCGTGAACAGGCCAACACGTGGGGATATAGGGTTTAAGTGGACTAGAAGAAAGCAAGGCAGGGGAGAGGGAAATGGGGGTGAGTGACACTGTCACACCCTATCCCTCTCTTCCCTTGCTAGTTCTACAGTGTGTACTTGCCAATTACTTTTAAACCTATGGCTCCACAAAGAAGCCTGTTTACAAGCTACAGGTGTAATATTGCACTTGCCAATTATCCAATAGTAAATACAGTCAACTCTCTCTTAAGCGACCACCCTTGGTGCAGGAAAAAGTGGTCGCTTAATGGAGGTGGTCGCTTAATAGAAAAATCAAGACAATAAGCCAAAAACTGCATGGATCCACTAATTATTACTATTTATTGCCTTATCAGTTTAAATGTAGCAAATATACAAAGCTCCTTTGAGAAAAGTTATTCTAAATCAGACAATATACTACAACTACAATACGCTACTCGCTTATTCATTCTTGGTTTTTGAAACTTGCACGTTTGAACTTCGAAATGTGTTCCGGAAATTCCTTGTTGTAAATCACTTAAAATCAGTTTACTTAAACTTCCAATTATAATACTATGCATCTGTTTTCCTCGTGGCATTTTATAGCTTCTCCATGAAACCTAGATTTTCATGAAGGAATTCGCAAGGATTTCGTAACAATCTTGGGGGTGGTCGCTTAACGGAAACACAAAACAAAAGAATTGGTCAAATTTTTGGCGTCGAAAGTGGTCGCGGTCGCTTAAGAAATTTGAGAAGTGGTCGCTTAAGAGAGAGTTTTCTAAACAGTATTTGACTGAGAAACAAAACGGTTATTTACAAAGTGGTCGCTTAAGGGAGGTGGTCGCTTAACAGAGTGGTCGTTAAGAGAGAGTTGACTGTATAAACATTTCATATCATTCTCGATACATGCTTTCTAACATACAGTGGTAAGGGATCTGGACATACTGTAGTTTAAATTTCTGATGTGGTTGTGAGCAATGAGTTCATAAAGGCACACTATTTCAGAGCGACATGCTTGCTCTCACAGGCTACCAGTTTTTCCTATTCTAACTCCATTCATTCTGCTTTTGGGAGCAGAATCAACAGAACATGATTGGGCTCATTTTGTAAACAGAGTCTACATGTACATGCAGGTTCCAAAAGAACACAACAAAATAAAATAAATTTAAATGCTAAAAATGACTATTATGAGTATTCATATACTGCAGCAATAGTCCGCAAATAATGTTCTTTAAATAAGGGAGGGCACTTTAAAAAAAAAGAAATCTCTATTTATTTACATTCTCCAGTGGTAAGCTTATCACCAGTTCCTGTCATTAGATGCTGCAGCTGAGTGCGACTCACAGTGCCTGTTTTATTTCTATCCAGAGCTGTGAAAGCTCCCAAGATTTCCTGCTCAGTGTTGATCTTTTTGCTGCATTGTTCTGCCATCATCCTCAAGAATTCAGGGAATCGCACCTTCTGTTTTCCTGGTCAGGAATATATAACACAAACTGAAGCTTTTACTATTAAAGGTCATGCTGTAAAATTATTCCTTCTTTGCCTGTTGCAGTAGAAGCTTACACTGAACGTTAAATTTTTTAATTTAAAAAAGTATTTGCCTACAGGTCAACTATCATTATTGGAGAATATAATTTGGGGCTATTAGCAATTTTTACCTATTTCTTGAAGAAATTTTTATCCCTGTTTTCTTGTTTCTCTTTTTGTAATTTTTAAAAATCAGAAGTTACATGTATTATAATTAATAATAATTGAAGGGCTCCCTGCAACAACCTCCTGAGTGTGTTTTTGGTAACTTTCACTAAAATTGTATGTTTTAGGCCTTTAAAAGCACAGTTTTGTCAAATTAATGATTTATTATTGTTAAGGTACTTAAAACAGCTCCAAAATGGGGAAGAAAATCCACATCTTTGAGAAAATGTTTTGGGCCCCTATGATACCCTATGGCTCCCAGGACATCCTATGTATCTTTTCAAAATAAAAAATTATTATGTTTCGAAGATAGAAGATTTGTTGACCTGGTTTAAATCCTTTCAGTCATGATCCAGTCATAATTTTGGCAAGTGAGTCCCTTTGGAGGCCAAAAATCCAAGATTTCTGTGAAAATTTTCCAAAAACGCACTCAGGACGTTATTGCAGGGAGCCCTTCAATTATGAACAAGGAAAATAAGAAATGACTCAGGCTACTTTTGACTAAAACGTAATCTCAATAATGCCACTAATTTAGTGAGATGACATCTTTGCCAGTAATTCTAACTCGCTGACGTGTATTTTGCTACTGAGGGACAGGGTTAGAAACTTGATTCTGAGAGCATTTGCCAGCATGGCAAGTGAATAGCACATTACACACACCCAAATTAGTTTTTACCTGGTGCCAAAAAGAGTAATAAATTATTACGGAACATATTTAACTTCAAACTGGGCGAATCATGTAGGGTTTGTATTTGCTCAAAAGTGTTTTTACTCGGCTGCATAAATTTTTGGCAAGTGGGCAAGTTCTAATTTCCAACCCTGCTGATTCTCAGAGGCAACTTTAACTTCAAACTGGGCAAGCGATGAAAGGTTTGTATTCATCCAAAAAGTTTTTTTACTTGCATTGGCGAGTGGGCAAGTGCCAATTTGCAACCCTGCTGAGACAACCTAAACTTACCAGCTTTTTTCATAAATGCAGCAATTTCATCATGGGTTATGTTCTCTCCTAGTGACCTCATAATCAGGGCAAGTTCTTTTTCTGATACCATTCCATCACTATCACCATCAAACAAGCAAAAACATTCTTTGAATTCTGTTAAATAAGAAGAACAACATTTAACTCCTTCTCATTATTACCTGCATACTTGGAACAGAACCACCAAGAAATCCAAAACTACTGAACCCATTACTTTCAGAATTAGCTATCCCAAGGGCAGCAAATTTCAGGTAGCAGCTACATAACATGTACTTTTAGACTAACAATCCACATGCAGGGCCGTAGCCAGAAAAAAATAAGGACTGAGGCAATATCCATAGTTATTTGCTGGTAGTGTCTTACTTTCTCCTTAAAAAAAAAAAAACATTTTACTTTCCCCAGAAAAAAGAAAAAATGACTGAGGCAAGTGCCTCGGTTTGCCTCATACTGGCTACGGCCCTGACATGACTGTATTCTTAGACTTTAAAGAAACACGGTATTCAAAAAGATAAATACGACTGCAAAATAGGATGCTCTAACTGAAGACAAAAATAAAATGATTATAATTTTGAAAGTAATACATGCACGTTTCAAGGTATAAAATTACTGCTTAGTCTGAACAGTGTATTTGCATACATACATACATTGTTTATTATCTTTTCCAAAGGGGCTTTTCAAAGATAATACAAAAGATAAAAATAAATTAATTAATAAAAACAATAAAAACTACCGCAAAAAACATATTACAATAAATGTAGTAAAACTTAAAAATATACATTCAAGTGTTTAAAAAGTTATATACAGTTTTGAGAATATGTACAAGTTATTAAAAATTATATACAAACTGATAGAATTATATCTTATTATAAATTCTTTTAATAACCTATATCTAAGTGACCTTTTCAAAATGTGGACATTTCTTGAAAGTTTGAGCGAAACATCGAGTGAATTCCATAAAGTTACTGTTCTATAATAAAATGTTTTTTGTCCGGTGGCTGTTTTAAAAAGCGGTACATTAAGTTTTTGGGAGTTGCGAGTTCTGCGATTTGTTATATCCTTGCGTTTGATGGATATCTGGATCGAGGTAATGCTTTTGAGGGAAAATTGTTTATACAGTCAATAATGATATATTATAATGTACAATGTATATGTTGTGGTTCAAATTTTTCCTTGGTTTAAAAATTTTCAAACCAGTTTAATTTTTAATTTCCTTTGTCCTTGATTCATTATCATAATCTAAGACAAAGGAAAACAAAATTTAAACTGGTTTGAAAATTTTTAAACCAAAGAAAAATTTAAACCACAACATATATAAATTATGTAGTTTCTGTTATTAAGTTTCTCTAAAATTGGTAAGTTTGTTAATACTTTCAGGCAGTGGCTAATACTTTCTGGAATTGCTAACAAGATATCAAAATTTAAAACAAATAAACGGATATTATATGTTTAAGTATTAAGCACAGAATTTCAGAATTCTACAGTATCTCATAGTCGCTGTGTGAAATTCTTAAAATATTTAAACCATAGTTAATTGAGGGACTAGTTATGAAACCTTGCAGATTTCAATGCCGATAACAAAGGAGCTACATTAACCTATGTTGAACTGTACTTGACCGTGCACATCTTTTGTTTAAATTGATCCCACACTATGACTGAATAACTTAATAGCACCATTTCTATTGGTCAGTTGTTCGAACAAAAGTTCAACATCTATTGTGTTGTGCACGGTCAAGGCCAAAAAACAATAACAAAAACATTGAACATTAACCCATTCGCTCCTACACCGGCCAAAACCGGCCGTACAATACTCCACTGCTTTAAAAAATTGCAACTTTCTCAATCGCGCGAACATTGCCCTAACTAGCAGTTCTGAGCATTGACTAGAAAGTCCCTCAAATTGAGATACCCAATAAACACAAAAAAGTCAGCGATTTTTGCAGAATATCAGCGTTTGAATTTGGACAATAACAAAAATGACCGTTTTTAACGTCATAGAAAAACAACAAAAATCACGTTTTTGCCTTTAGTTTTTTTTATTCAAATCATCATGGCAAACCCAAAAGTCAACATTCACAGCAAAATTCAGTCCTAGTCCTAGCTTAGCAGTGAATTTTTTTGCTCTTATTCGTTGCTCAGGCCGAGCTCTAGCCTCTCGTTCTAATGCATACTGACCTTGCCTCGATTTTCAATATCACCACCGCACTGCATGCTGGGAAAAAGCCAAAAATTTTGACAGCGTTCGATTCTTTCCGCACACATTTCATATTTATACTAAGTCCACAGCCACTCCGACCCACCGCCGAAATTTCACGCTTATTGTATTCTCCTGTGGTCGCAACTTCCAAAATACAGTAATAACCCACATATAAGAACCTGGGTTTTAAGAACCTGCTAGGCTAAAATTCTCATTTTAAGCCCCCTCTACATAAGAACCTATTTAGCCTAAAATTTTAAGTTAGGTTCTTATCAGTGGGGTTGCTGTAGAATTTGTTATCAACATGAGTTTCTAAACTGTTATGTTTTGTTAAGAACATATAGTTTTACTGTATCTGCACTGAACTGCCTATAAGCATTGCTCTACATGGTACATTATAAATGATTTATTATGAGATGATACTGTATTTGCAATATATGTACAATATATTCCGATGAAATACATATGCAAATTTAAGAACTATTTAAGAACCTGTTTAGGCTAAATTTCCTTAAGTACCATTTATATAAGAACCTATTTAGGCTAAATTGAAAAATTCAGGTTCTTATATGCGGGTTATTACTGTATGCCGCGGTAGGTCGAGAAATTCATCCAGAGTCGAGTCCCAAAGCCACTTCGTTTCCAGGCGGCCATTTTTCCAGTTCAACGAGCAACGAGCCAAATTCGTAAACGAAGTACAACACCTAACTCGCTTCATTGAGAAGTGGACTCTGAACTACCTCCAAGCTTAATGATGCTCATCAGGCAGCTACTAAAGATGAAAAATGGCTGTGAACTCACCAAAAATCGTAGATAATTCATATTGGACCCTTTATTGCAAATCAACCAAGGAAAATGAGATCATCACAATGACGTTTCCAGTAAACTCGAGCCTTCAGTGTTTTAGAACAGCAGCACTTTCAATGGTAACTTTAAATATGGAGTCACGAAATCCTATGGGGCGTGTGTATGCAGAAAATCGCTCAAAAACGTAAAAATTCTCAGGAGTGAATGGGTTAAGACATTTCTCAGGTTTTATAACTATTGCACTTTATTAACTATGTTTAAACCAAGCATCCATACTGTTACAATGATATGATTATTACTGAAAACTCCTGACAAATATTAATTACAGACTTTGGCTGATTAGAGTGTTCTATTAAGTTTCAGGAGATTTTTTTAATATATAATTTTCTAGTTATTTTCAAGAAGGGAAAAATGACTATAGTTTTCTCAAAATTCAGTGAAAAGTGATAGAAATTATACTGTACCATCAATTTGGCTCTCTGTAAATCTCTCCACCTAGAATGAAAAGTCAATTTGGCTTAGTTAATGACAGTAACAACACTAATTGTTACCTCAGATAATTTCTATGCGCTAATATTTAACTCCCAAGGGTGCCAAAGCTTAAAATTCAAGGAAAATCCCAATTTTGTACAATATTGAAAAACAAATGGTACCATGCAAAAGCACGGCCAAAGGGGAAACTTCATTTAAATGGTCACACCATAGGATTTCGTCCACAGACTCAAAAGTTAGAACTATGTTACATGTATGCGTCTTAAATTATTAAGGGTATCCGCTTATAGGAACTTCCCTTTTGACTCTGGGAGTGAAAGGGAAGTTCCTATAAGTGGATCGATACTCTTGGAAAGTAAAATCATGCACCAAATCAGTACAAGATTTGGAACTCACCCAGATTGATGGGCCAGTCACCTCAAATTTCACAGAAGTGGCTACTTTCACAAAATGATATTCTACCAATTTATTCCTTAAATATATTATATAAACTTCAGTAAAATACAAAGATTTCTGTCATGAATGAAGGATATCAATAACTCTTCATGACTGTTAGCTACAATATTTGCCATTCGTAAATGTCAAATGAGCTGAAAGTTGTTGATCGATCTAAAATCAAAATATATTTTAGACTTTCTTGAAAATCTTCGTAAAAATAATTTGCTTAATTATTATTAATAATAAAATTGTTGTTTATATAAATTAAAAACAAAATAATTATGGGTGTGCAGAGACACAAAATTTCTTTTCTTGTGTTTAACTTGACATCTCACTCCTGTTGTTCACACTTGTGAGATATTGAGTTGAATTTGGAAGACAAATCACATATCTCTGCACAGCCATGTAAATATTATTTTATAATATATACTAAATCAGTGGATAGGGTTGTTGGCACACTCTGATATTCACCTCCAAGAAATTTTCATGAAAAATTGTAATCATTGACAGGAATAAATGAGTTTTATTACATCCATTTCGAAATCACTGGTGATCCTTTCAATCTGATTGGCTCTCAGCAGTGCAATTTATTCCCAAATCGCACTATTTTTTGCTCCAAATCGCATCTTTTTCTCAGCAAGAATCATGCTATAGGCCGGGGCTTTAGGCTGGAGAAAATTTTGGGAAACGGCAAGACAACTTTCAAATAAAAAATAGAAATATTGCTGGAACGACACTCAAAAATAGACTATCTACTTGGCGCATTTTAACAGATTGTGTAATGAGGACCTGAATAGGCCAAAGACCTATAATATACTCACCATTTTAAATGATTTTAAGAGTTCATACACCTCGATCTGTACAAACAGAAGCTATAAATCTGTTACGAGCTTCTGGTACACAACAATCCAACAATCAATCGGAAGCAAACAACTGAGTCCCAGTCTTTCTCGAGTTTTCAAAGAAGTGGGGAACGCGGGGAACGTGATATCGAGGCAGTGAGACCACCTTCCACGCACTACTTTCCACGTTCCACGCGATGTTCCACTGGAGCTGGAGATCTGGCCCCGGTTGTTCAAAAGGTGGATAGCGCTATCCAGTGGATAAATCACTATCCAGTGGTTAAGTATTAACAAAATCATTTGTGTTATCCGCTGGATAGTGATTTATCCGGTGGATAGCGCTATCCATCTTTTGAACAACCGGGGCCTGGCCTCGGTTGTTCAAAAGGTGGATAGCGCTATCCACCGGATAAATCACTATCCAGTGGATAAGTATTAACAAAATCCATTGTGTTATCCACTGGATAGTGATTTATCCGGTGGATAGCGCTATCCACCTTTTGAAACAACTGAGGTCTGGACTTTATTTTGTCAGATCCAAATTCGCAACAACAACACCAATAAAAAAAATCCATTTTATGATACATAGTAAAACTTAAAACAAATTTAACGTCTATAACCCAGGTTTCAGTAATACTATACTGCGTCTCTTAGAAAAATTCCACAAGTTCAAATGAAACTGTTGATGGTCAAAAATGTTTCCGGACCAGTCATTCAGCGATGACAGCTCGCACAAGAAGAAAATGCTCTTGATTTCCAGAAAGAAAAATGAGCCAATCCTCTGAAAAACAAATTTAAATGAGTTGTTGTTTGTTTGTTTGTTTTTTACTACATTTTATTTTTGCTAAAAAATCAGTATACCAGAATCTAATCCAGAGACTAAAGTCCATTCCAGTGTTCCTATGCTTTCATAAATCAGTGGAGCGTGTCGAACTTTGTGCAACTCATTTTGCAGAATGGCGCGCGGAATTGGAATCCTCGTTTTCTCGCTCCTACTAGTAGTTTTCCTCGGCGGATTTTGCCAGGGTCATGTCGAAGAAGTTACTCAGTGCATCGATGGCCCTTTACATAAAGAAAAACCTTCCCCAGAAGGACCTGATTATGCTGAATGCTTCTCATGGAAAAACAAGGCCTGTTGTAACGCTAATTTCACCGTGGAACTAAAGCGCAACAACGTCGAAGTACTGTATAACTTTTCGTGGAATCATTGCAAGAATTTGTCCAAGGTGAGTATAACTATCGAGGCTCTTCTTATGTGGCACGAAAGTTTTTATTAACGGTGAGTTGAACTGTCGAGGCTCATTTTAGCTACCCTGGGTGCCAGAGGTTTTCATTTTTTAGTGAAAACGGCGAGTTTGAGCGGCGAAGCCGCGACAACGAGGCGCAACGCGAGCTTCTTCTAACCGTTTATGCGGTTAATTTCACTCATGATATTCAGAGAACGGACCTCTGGATCCAGGGTGCATTTTAGCCTGCGAATACAGCCGCCTCTGGCGTCGTTCCCGACCGTTGGGGGCGTTCGCGCGAGAGAGTCGCCTTAGCGGCCAGCAGCGATGAGACGTGGCTGTATTTGCAGGCTAGGCTCGGAAAGATTTCCGTATAACCCCATACATTAGTTATGCATACTTTTCTCAAAACTAAAACAAAAGCTAAAACAATAAAACGCCTGAAGAAAAACAATAGCGCATACATGTATAATTAATGTATGGGGTTGTACGGAAATCTTACCCTAGGCTCTTTTTAAACCATACCAATTGGTGGTTTGCACAGCAACCATGCATGTTGGAAATTTTCGTCCTTTGGAAATAAAACTTTATGCAAACGATTTCTATTGTTTATTATCATGTACCCGCGTGGCTGCCGTGCAAACAACTTGAAAGTCGTGCTAGTTGGATCTGGTCGCTGACTTGTCAATATGACATTTCTATACCAATCGGCCAATATCTGTTGTTTTGCAGATTTGCGGTCGCGATGGTCACGACTATGAAACCTTCATTGTTGCAAAATAGCCAATAAGCCATGAATTTACAATTCAATCAAGCACGACTTAGCCTCAATTTTTGAATCCAGTAAAAACATTTTAGAGATTTCCGTGTAACCCCAACAGCGAGCTATTGTATGACTTGTATTTACTTTGTCGAGTGCAGCTTTTGAAAACATTTCTATCCGATCGCCAAACTAAATATCCGAGCGATTTCCTGTTGATCTATCGGACTCGAAAGGATCGTATTTTCAAAATGTTTCTAAAAGGCTTCCCAAGGGGATACGTGAAGAGCAATCGCGAATCAGTCCAGAGAACCCTCTCCCCAATACCATCTCCTTTTCCTTTGGCACAGTATTTCCGACTTAACTTGTTCCTCACGATCTGTAGCTACATTGAAAACCTGATCATGCTAAGAAAAGAGAGACTTTACAGGCTTTATTATAACAACAAGAATACATTTATTTTTTTCATTTTTAATATATGGAAGTCAAGGTTTCAGTTTGGTTCTTTTCTTCCTGCAGGAATGTGAAAATTACATAAAAAACGAAGAATGTTTTTGGCAGTGTGAACCGAACCTCATCAAGTGGCACACTGGGGAGGGCAAACTGGAAGGTGTACCCATATGTGCAAGCTACTGTGACAATTGGTTTGATGCGTGCAAATCCGACTACACCTGTGCCCAAGACTGGCTGTCGGATTTTAATTATTCTTCCAGTGTCTACAGCTGTCCAACCAGTTCCAACTGTCGTACGTTTTCTGAGGTAATGAAAATATAGAGCGCTTTTCAATGGAGTGTTGCGAGTAATTTTGACTCCAACCCACGCAAAACTTCGCTTTAGTTTGTTTTTTTATATTTACAGTTGTTAGCAATTGCTCTAGATTCCGCATTACGGAAGTAACATACTGTTTTGTAAAGGTCATTCGAAACTTTAGACAGTTTCATTTTCCCGTTAAACAATCCCTGATTGAAGAAATCACTCTTAGTTTTCCTAAATATTTACCCATTTATGGAAGCAGCAGGAACCCATACAGTACCTTTTCAGCCAACAGAAGAAAGATCGTGATTTGTAAATGAAAAAGAGTTAGGTTATACACGGGTAGCCCAAGCTCAAGTGATGTTTACATGTTGTAATTTGAAATGCGAAATTATAAGGATTTGTATGGGAAAAATTCACTTCGAATTTGAGCGTAAAATTCGGAACGATATTTGAATAAAACTGGCTCACCAGATCTTCTTTGTGTGTTTACTTGTGTCTTGAGTGGTTTATGGGTCGATTTCCTAGAGGAAGAAACAGTGGAACTAAAACTCGCTGGAATCGCTTCGAATCGACCCAGAAACCACTCTCAAGACACAAGTAAACACACAAAGAAGTTCTGGTGAACCAGTTTTATTCTGTGGGGATTCAAAGTTATATATAGTAGACCCACACTGTCACGGGAGTATCTAATTTTCGCGGGTCGCGGGTAAATTGTCGCGGGTCGCAGGTAAATGTCGCGGGTCGCGGGTAAATTGTCGCGGGTCGCGTGTAAATTGAAGATTTTTCAAAAAATTCTGGTAAAGAACTATGTAAACACATCATATGGGTAATGCTAAATGTTTGTAAAGTTCCAGAGAACAGTCATCTTCTACAACAGCTCTCCCTAACCAACGGCGAAGTCTTGTTAGTGTTGGGTAACACACCAACGGTTATCCTGGGGCATCTCCTTTATAAAAATACAACCCCGCCCAGATCCAGGAAAGAAATAGTAGAAGATCTCTTGAGAAAAGACGCCAGAAACCAGCACGCCAAAATTTGGACTTTGGAAAAAAAGAAAAAGAAAAGGGGAATTGTCCCAAGATGTCGAGCCTGCAGAAATTTGCAAAATGAGGGAATTAGTGTTAAAGGGTTGTACGTCCCATACGGTCAAAATTTTGTCACCGAAACTATGTTTTACTTTTGCCCGAGCGTGACTTGTGTCAACAGCATACCATCTTGGACTAATTTACAACCCCCCAGTAGCATTGTGGTTGACAAATTGTCAGTAACTGAATACACGATAAATAAGTTAAAAGAGGATGGCTTACCAATAGAGTAGCCCGTTAACTCGAACTTGCTAACCGAAAACTTGGCTGGAATTTACCCCGTTAGCTTTATCTGTACTGTTTTTAAAACGTTATTCGGGCAAACACCAACCCCGCTCTCGAATCCACAACAGTTCCATTTCGTTGGGTTTTCAGTTTTGTATCTTGTAAGTGGGCATACGTTGTGTTCAAAGGTGCTTTCTTTTATTAATGCGAGCGTTAGTTTTCATTCAACGTTGACTTTTAACACGGCGCATGTATTTTATAAGAACGGTCATCTAAACCAAGGCAATTAGTATTAGGTTTCTAAATTATTTTGTACATCATTTTGTACATTTTTATCATTGGAGTATAGTAAAGTAATCAATACTTTGATTGATTGCCACCCACTTTAGTCTGATGAATAGTTCAGCCGATGGGACCGCTAGGGAACGCTTAGACGAAACACATAGACGAAAAACCTGTGTAAGGAATTCTTCGTAAGCAGCGCTTAGTGATAATTAGTTTTTCACCTACAACCCGCGACAATTTACCCGCGACCCGCGACAACTTACCCGCAACCCGCGACAATTAGATACTCCCCACTGTCACAGTTTTCACGTTATAGATTTTATTCAAGAAGGCTAGTCCGAATTCACGCTCTCAATAGAACAAAGTTCTCTCTCACCAAAGCTAATAGCACATGTTCTTATCATATCGGCACACCTTGCAAAACCAGAGATGATCGGCTAAACCGATATATCGTAATGGAACAATAACAAAGGTATAATCTTTCGCAATTATTATCTATGAAGGTTTTGACAGATCATGGTAAAATCAACAATGAAAATCGATATACTAATTATGCAGTTTCCGACAATTCAAATATCGTTCCGAATTTTACGCTCAAATTCGAAGTGAATTTTTCCCATACAAATCCTTATAATTTCGCTATTACGCATTTCAAATTACATGTGAACATCACTTGTGCTTGGGCTACCTTTGGTTTAGACTCTCTCTTTCGTTCGACCGCCAACTTTTACACGGTCTCGCGTCAACTGTTGCTCTCGTTTTCGTTTGTCTTCGTCTCGTGCGCGCTTGCTCTTACCATGTTTGGAGGAGGCACGGTGGACTGGTGGTTAGCGAGTTGGACTTTCAACCTGAAGGTCGGTGGTTTAAGCCTGGTCTCTGCCGTCGTGTTGTTTACTTGGATAAGAAACTTTACTCCACATTGTCTCTCTCCACCCAGGTGTATGAAAATGGGTACCGGCGACAAAATGATGGGGGTAACACTACGATGGAAACCGGGTTAAGCTCCGACCTTGTGGGCCATCTGTGCGTCTGCGATTTTACCTTTATAACAAGTTTTCATGAGACTCTTATGCTCGCTCATCAGCTTGTATGAATTGCACTTCTGTCGTTTTTTTTTCAGATGTACAAGGATGGCAAAGGCTTATGCAACAAAATGTGGGGGAAATCGTTTTATTATGAAACGAGCAAGAACTGCATGGTGATGAAGTTCTCTGGCGAGAACCCCAACGATGCTGTAACAAAACCCACTTCACCCACCAGTTCTGCATCGTGCTACTCCATGTTCTTTTATCCTGTGTTAGTGCTCACTTTGCTGAATGCTTTCTAGTGGCTTGTTTAGTCTAAGGGAAGTGGGAAGTGGTCAAAACAAGTATACTCGAAAAGGACCCACCTTGTGTTGGGGGTCAGTGGCGGACCAGGGAAAACCCTTATCTTGCGAAGAAACAAGGCTTAAGTAAAAGCCACCCCCATGCAAGGTCCCACCCATCTGATGAGCCTAATGGACACCATTTATTGAGGTAGATAGATTGACAAGACTTTAATGTGATGTGTGCATGAAGCCTGCATTTCTAGTAAAACGGTTTCTACTCCTGATAGATTGGGGGCTGTACCAACAAGGCACCGTCTTTTTAGGTGGGGTAGGATACAAAAAGAGACCAAAACGCTGGGCCCTGTCCGAGTATAATAGTTTTGACCATTTCCCTAAGTGAATGCTTGAAGCGACTGTATTTTGTTTTAGCTTTGTAACTGCTCGCTGATTTGTTCTTATTTGAGAACTGTTTCAATCGAGTTTTATCCAAGTTGTTTTACATTTGTGCATTATTTTACGGTTAAATTGCTGTATTTGATTCAGCCGGTTATCAATAAAACGCTTTTTGGCACTTTCCGTCTTATTTCAGTCCTGTTGTTATACGCTCTGCTCCCATCCCAAAACTGCATACAACTATGCTGGTGTGAAATTACATAAGGGGTACAAACTATCATTTTGGGAAAAGCATTCATGACATAATCTAACTTCACACTCTACATCAAAAGAAAAGGAAGGAAGACATTTACCACAGAAGTAGTCCTATTTTATGAATTTTAATAATCACCAAAAAAATATTACACCTGTAATAATTATATACAGCCAAAGCTGTCACAATAATATTTCATACATGTAATTTGCATTATCACAATTATTATCACCCTTCATTTTTAATGAACATTTCTACTTACACCTTATGAAAATAGGCGACCTTTTACAACCTAAAAGCACACTTGAACCCAGTCCCTATTATTTGATTTTGCGATGAGAGGAGATTGATAAATTCACATTTTTTTGAGCAGGTATTCTTTTCAACTTTGCTCCTTTGAGAATACATTGATGAGATTGTCACAGGTTTACACCTCAAAAGCGAGGGGGGGGGGACTCCTATATAAAAATGACGGGGGTGCTCGTCGGAAATTTTCGAAAAGCACCCTAAAAGGTACCAGAATGTTGTTTGATGGGCGTGGCTCAAATGAATTTTTACTCCTAAGAGATACCAATTCTAAAACAACACATGTCATATTCTGGGCTTAATACCCTAAAAGGTGCCGCGATAATTCCAAGGGGGGTCATTTTGAATTTTGGCACCCTAAGAGGTACCAATGTACAAATTTTGACCCCTAAAAGGTACAACGAGCACCCCTGTCATTTTTATATCGGAGAATCCCCCCCCCCCCCCCGGGGGGTAAAATTGGCTAGTCTGGTGTAAACATGCATAAGGGCTATTTATCGGTAATTAGTTTTCTTGACCATTTATGTAGTGGTAATGTGCAAAGGAATATTGCACATTACTGCGCAAAATTAAACTTTAATTTCTTTATAAAAATTTCCTTGGTTATTATTTTATCGCTTTGTATGTGGTATAAAGCAAAGCAAGCAAGAATTCCCTCTTAATAGTGATTGACTAGAACTTCTAAAGGACATAAAACTTAATAAAAAATTGTACGTATTAAATAGCAAGTATGAGCATACCATAATTTAAGAAAATTATATATTTTTTAAAAAATAATTTTAGTCTTGTATTAAATTTATGAGTTTATTTCTCATTGTATTTTAAATTGTTTTGTTATAACATTATTTTAAGTGAAATAGCCCCAGATTAGAAGGCACATTTTAGCCAACTAATAACTGTGACACTACAGTTACCATAATATGGAAACTGTAACAATATTATTGTTTCATTGAATTTTGTTAAATTGATTACAGTGCGATGTGCCTTTAATACCATGTCTCATGAACACCCAACAAACTTTTTCACAAGTTAGCCAATCAGAGAGTGCAAATTTAATTGACGGTCACTCCTTGCAAAAGCTGACCACAATAACATGTAGTCTTGTCACTTCATGTTTATTAGGGGAGTGTAAAGTTAAGACCCGGACACACAGTGCACCAAAAAATATTGTTGTGCGCAACATTTTAAGTAAAGTTGCGTCTGAGCCTTTAGTTACAAAAAACAAATATTTTTTTCACACATATCCACAGTTACAAAATATAAGAATTATTAATAAGCTGGTGTTATCGTGGAAACTTGTAAGAAAAGTTTGTTGGGTGCTCATGGTTGGGCGTGTGACACTGTCAATGTGATATCAGTTGACATCAATAATTTTATTGATCGACAAAGGTTGCCTCAATCAACTGGTTTCAATTCTAGCAATGAAAATTTATTTTAATACCATTGATAAATATTATTTTCTCTTATTACCAACTGGAAATGCACCCCATTTCCGCAGTCACGACATTGTCAATAAACAGGTATTATGATAACTGGTAAACAACATGTGATAGTTGAATTATTTATTTCTTATTTCTAACATTGACCATCCTCTCATGAAAAATGATAAAATAAAACAGTTGACACATTATGGTAACCAAATCTAGACAAAGACTAATACTAACAGTGTAATGTACATGATTTTAGTTACCAATCCCTATATGAAACCCTAGGTCTAAAATGAAGTGGGGAGGGCCACGTCAACTTGGAAATCAATACATTGTATAACTTAGAAGTGTTTAACCAAACTTCACAACTTTTTCTCGCATTTATCTGAGAACATTTTGATGTGACAGCTATACATCTAATCAACTTAAAGACCCAGTATTGTCCATTATGCTTCATGTGCCTGTTATTGTTATTGTTTTGCACAGGAGCAAAGCTTCTATTGATCAGAGGCACATGAAGCATAATGGACAAATTTTTCACTAAACTATACTTTCTTAAAATAATTTAGAATATGACTGTTAAGAATATGATGCAACAAAGCTGTTGAATGAACTCACTCCACCCTTAAGATAAAATGGAGCATACATTAACTGTACATGTAATCAATCAAGAATAATTTCTACATCTTTCCACTGTGAATAAAATAAAGTTGGTTCAATTTTTACCTTGCCATGTCTGGAAAGTGAGGCCTGGAACACATTATATCCCTTGAAACAAATTCAGTAAAATCAAAGGCTCCCATGAGCCAATTCTGCACACCTTCAGACCCTCCCCTGTCCTAAGTGTTTTGCTCCACCAACCCCACACCTCCTGCATCCAACTCCCCACCCTCCAATGTCATCCCCATGGATAAGGCAGGTGACCAATACATATTGCGGGCTCAAACTTTACAGCCGATCGAGTGAGTGATTGAGAAATCAAGTGAAATTTTTACCCAAATTTAACAACTTGTTCAACACTTTGTGTATACATGAGTTAAGAATTAGCAGATTACACATGAACAGAAATTTTATTAAATTCATAGAATTTTATTTTTGTGAAAATACTAATATGCATTGCATTTGGCCTTCTTTTGCATTTGAAAATTTTACCAAAAACTGTGTTCTAATTTATTATTATAAAACAATTTTTAACCTGCTGTTTTATAAGTTCCAAAATTACAATTATTATAAATAATCATTAGAATTTAATTTATTAAAAATATGTTTATTGAATAATAAATTAAGGTCTATATCTACATGTATTATAGCAGAAAATTGAACTGTTTTGTTTCAAAATAACTGAGGGGTGGGGCATAACCACCTTATATCAAATTCTGAACAACTTGTTTCGAATTACCAGTAAAATGTTGCTCTACATGTGATACATGTAGAGTAACATTTTATTTTATTGTATTTTTGTCATGTCTGGCTTGGCCTCATAAATTATTATGAGCCCAATCTGACAAAAATGACAACTAAAAGTGCTTTTCAAGCTAGGTGATGCTCCCAGTCCTTTTAGTGCTAGTTAACAATCTTATTTTACAGTGATCACTGATCAAACTTGCCATTTCCAGTTACAATAGGCAATTAGTCAGAAAAAGTCTCACAGTCCTGCCCTGAGGAGCATCCTGCTTCGTGCTTGCATAAATAGCCCAGTCATAACCTGATGGGGAAAAGTGGTTGGAATATTACAATGGCAGTTCATGTAGGTCTCCGGTTATTACATTTGCAAAGTTTTACAAGGCAACAATAACTATTATTATGCAGTTAACTTGCAACAACTACAAAGTGCTGAAGGTACATGTAGTACCTTATTCTCACTAAATTTCGCGCGTACTAAATTTTGCAATTTTCACGTTTTGAAAAAAAAAATCGTGAAAATTAATACTTGTGAAAAAAAGAGAGCGCAAAAATATAAATCGCGAAATTTAATACCATGTTTTACTGTATAAGAAAACAATACATAAATTATAAAGGTTGAGGTGATCTTCGGCACTTTGACTCAAGAACCTTAGCAACATTGACGACGCCACCTCGTAAAAGTAAAAAAGTGCATAACTCTTGATATTTGTCTTGGTAAGTGTTCTATATATAGCTATTTTGTAAACATTCTTTTAGGGCTTGGAAGATTAAAGAAACGGGAAAATTGCGAAATTAAATACACTTTTGTTTAACTTTTTCCTGGAATCGTGAAAATTAATACTTGCGAAATACAGCTCCCAAATTTTCGTGAAATTAAGTATGCGCGAAAATTAGTAAGAATAAAGTATTCAAGAAGGCATTATAGTAGTGTGTTGTTCCAGAAAATATCCATACCTCCATCACAAAAGGTTTTTTTATTTATACCCCAACCAGCAATTTGGCACCAAACCTTCCCGTAAAAACTAATAGGCTTTTGAGACCCATCCCCTCCCCCCCCACTACCCTCTGGAATTTCCAATATCCTTCCATGGAGTGGGCGGTATGGATAATTCCTCGAACAACATGCGATAATACATACATCGTTCTATGGGTTTGCTGGCTTGGTGCGTGGCTGTCTGCGACGGAACTGCTCTTTATTTTCTTTTTCTGTAACATGGTCAACATGTTCGTCCCTTTTGTTATCTTCTTTGCTGCTACAGCTGCTTTGCGTAGCTGCAAAACAATGAAGTCAGTGTAAGGCCTGTTACAATTTTGTACAGAGGAGGACCTGGTGGTGCTAGCTTTGCTTTCAGTTTCTTTAAGCAAAAAAAAGGGTGAAGATTTAAGAGCTAAGTGGCTTGAAACTGCTGGACCTTAACACAGTGTCTGTAGCCTTAAGTGACTGACAGTATAAGTACTCTCCCCTGGATGGGATACTAGTCCATTGGAAGGTCCGTCCACCCCAACCCCCTTGCCCAGAATAAACTCTACTGGCCGGGTTGTTCAAGGCACAGTTAAGCTAACCCAGGGTTAGCATCAATTTTGATTCCAGTTAAAGAATTTAATCAGTGGAGATTTTTCCAATTTTTGCCCTTTAGTTCGTCTCTGACTATGTCTTCGCATGTAACTTATAATTAGCTTTTCAAAACACTTCTAAAAAGAGCAATCATGAAATCCTTGGTTAAGTTTTTATCCTGGGTTAGTGTTAACCGGCTTTCGAACAAACGGTCCCTATGGTATACAACTGGATAGAGAGAGAGAATGTGGAGCAAACTTCCAGCAACAACCACAGGGCTTCAAACTCTGACCTTTTAAAACCAGTCTACACAAGGAAAAATAGAGACAATTTGTTTGCTAGAGCATGGATATCAATAAGGGCTGGGCCGGGGCTGGGGATTAATAGAACTGATTTTTTTTTTGCTGAATATTTTTCCATTTCCCCAGCTAAAGTATTAAACTATCTTACGATGGACACCCCTGTAAGGTGGATATACCTCTCTATTAAAGATGGACATCAATAATATTGGCTGGTTCTGACCCAATTTCACTTGCTCATCTGCAACTAAACTCTCTAAAAGGCGGACACCTCTCTAAGATGGACATCAAATATTGGCTGGAACCTTCTGGCCTAATTTCACTGTCTTGTTCATCTGCAACTGAACTCTCAATAAGGTGGACACCTCTCTAAGATGGACATCAAATATTGGCTGGTTCTGGCCCAATTTCACTTGCTCATCTGCAACTAAACTCTCTAAAAGGCGGACACCTCTCTAAGATGGACATCAAATATTGGCTGGTTCTGGCCCAATTTCACTTGCTCATCTGCAACTAAACTCTCTATAAGGCAAACACCTCTCTAAGATGGACATCAAATATTGGCTGGTTCTGGCCCAATTTCACTTTTTCATCTGCAACTAAACTCTCTATAAGGCGGACACCTCTCTAAGATGGACATCAAATATTGGCTGGTTCTGGCCTAATTTCACTTGCTCATCTGCAACTTAACTCTCCATTAGGCAGACACCTCTCTAAGATGGACATCAAATATTGGCTGTTTCTGACCCAATTTCACTTGCTAATCTGCAACTAAACTCTCTATAAGGCGGACACCTCTCTAAGATGGACATCAAATATTGGCTGTTTCTGGCCTAATTTCACTTGCTCATCTGCAACTTAACTCTCTATTAGGCAGACACCTCTCTAAGATGGACATCAAATATTGGCTGTTTCTGACCCAATTTCACTTGCTCATCTGCAACTAAACTCTCTATAAGGCGGACACCTCTCTAAGATGGACATTAATAAATTATTGACTGGTTCTGTCCGAATTTCACTGTTTGTCTGTAACTAAACTCTCTAAAAGGTGGACACCTCTCTAAGATGGCTGGTTCTATAAGGTGGAAACCTCTCTAAGATGGCTGGTTCTGGCCGAATTTCACTTGTTTATCTGCAACAGAACTCTCTATAAGGCGGACACCTCTCTAAGACAGACATCAATTATTGGCTGGTGCTGGCTGAATTTCACTTGTTCATCTGTAACTAAACTCTCTAAGGCGGACAGCTAGAGATGGTCCCAAAGATGTCCAGCTTACAGTTCACTACACTTCAAAAATCAATGACAGCCCTGTAGGAGGTAAAATGTTAATGCAGATCACACTGTATTCCTTACCATAATTGACATTATCACTAGTTGAAACATCCCCATTTTGAACCATCTTTCCATTAACCATTTTGTTCTTTGGAATCTCTCGTACGTCTTCCACACTATGACTCCTTCCCGTCACTATACGAATTAGGAGCAAAACCATGTACTGAAACCACCATAAGTTCATGCCAAATAGAATCCACAGCATGGCATTGAAGAAGAAGTAAAACGGAGCTGTATAAGGCATGTACGGACGGGCACCACAGCCGCAGGAATAGAGCACTTTGATTGGATAGAGGTACAGACGACAATAAAACCTGAAAATAAAAATCATTTGTAAAATTAGATTAATGAAAGTTGCAACTCAGATATTGATGAATGCAAAGCTAATGCTGTGTTCACATCACCACCGAAAAACATGTTTAGAGCAATCATGTTTCGAGGAAACATGTTTTTCATAAACATGTTGTTTGACACTTACATTGTTAATTTTACAACATGTTTTTATGCTTGGTTCTATAATTTATGCTGTTTTACAGAACAGCCATGTCAGGTACAAATGTAGAACTTGCTGTTGCACAATGTCGTGGTTTAATCTCACTACAGTTAGTCAAGTTTTTTGGGGAACGAAGGCAATGCAGTGTTTAGTAAAGGGATAAAATTTGCGCTGATGTGTTTTGTCTGGCTTAGTTTGAAACTAGCTTGTTAGGTAGTTTCAATCATCCCCATAAAAACAGGTTTCAATCATGATTCATGCAATGTGCCACCTGATACATGTGATGTTCCACCCTGGTGTGAACAAAGCATAAGGCATGGTTTCTTCCCTCCTGTTTGTCAGGTTCTCCTAATAGGCCTTTTGCATGACTTGATGACATGCTTGGATACAACTTAGCAACAGCTGCCATCCACGTGTCATTCTGCATAACAGAGCTTCAAGTGGGATACAGCATGGCAGTCATAAGTTCATTCTTTTGTCTGATAGGCTTTGATTGCCCAGTAATTACAAAAAGTTTAACATTGTTCTTGTGGCTTGTGGGGAGCAACTGGAGCGAACTAAATACAATAAATGACCGCAATAATTCACTTCATTTAGTCCATACCAGGGTTAATCATGTAATGAATAATATTTGGGAAACATCCATGAATGAAATTAGCTAAAATTGTAACTGCCTTTTCCAGTGGATTATATTCCTACTCTGAATAAGCTGAACTATGCGAATTGTAAATTCTCTGTTGTTGTACATGTACATTAAATAAACCTGACGTTAATTTGAAGAGAGCACTTGACATCGAAGACATTGAGCTACAATGCATGTAGCAAAATTTATTTTCTGACTCTGCAAGCCATTGTTACCACTACTCTGACTTAATGCAAACCATTGCATGACTATTTAAATTGTATTTTCTGTAATTGTTCACGAAAGTGCCTTTTCGTGCTTGAATGGCATGCTTTTGTCAAAAAAAGAAATACACTGTGAGCGCCCCCTCTCCAATAAGCACGCCTCCCTTTGAGTTACCAAAAGTAAATACCTTAATATAGGAAATTAAAACTCCTGTAAATTAAAGTCTTTGAAATAAAGGTGACTTAACTTAACGCGAATTGGAGGGAAAATTTCTTTCGAATAAAGGAAATTAACGCAAGAGAGGGGGCAAATTTTCAAAATGAAGAAAATTAACGCGATCATTGATGTCTCTAAAGATATTTGGGCTGTAGCACAAAAAAAACGGATGTCGAGAACCGCTCTTCTGAAAGCAAGAATGAACTGGAAATATTGCAGATGACATATCTTTAAGGCTTTAATTTACATTGTAAAAGATTGAAAAATAGTGTGCAGAAAAGAGAAGGTTATTGTTTCCCAGTTGTTATAATAATTATGTGTTCAGACAGTATCCAGAATTTGGGGTGAAATTAAGGTCTCAGAAATGAATACTCTACTAAAATAATTTCACGGAAATTAACGCTCACAAAAATTAATCCGACTTAAATTAACGCGAATTTGCGTTAATTTCATGGAGCGTTAATTTCCTATAATAAGGTAAGCGCCCGGTTGCTTAAGCTACACTGTAATCATTAAATCATTGGTACTTGTTTTGTTTTTTTTAACTCTAGGCTTACCATGATGCTGTGAATGTAAGAAAACCAACAGAACTGAGAATATCTGATATACGGTGGTACTTTCCGTTGCGTGTCCTGAATGCCACACAGAGTTTAGAGAATTCCAGGAAAACGTCATTGATGTCATGAAGGAACAGCACTAAAACACCAATTCGGTGGTACCTGCCATAGCAGAATAATAACAAAACATACATGTACAATTGAGCACAAAATCAAGCCTCTGTAATTACATTGCTGGAAACAACACATGGCCATCCTGCTAATTTCTGACTAATTTAACCATATCTGTGCTTGGACATTGTTCCAGCACAAAATTGACTTTCATTTTGGTTAGTTTGAACGTCTTGAAAGTCTTATTAGGCAATCAATAGCTTACAAATAAAAGGAGGAAGTCAAACAAATACTTGAGATTGCAACCTGCAATTTTTTGGAGGAGCTTCAATAAGCTTCCACGCTCATATCATTATTGGTGTATATGCATTGGAACCCCACCTAACAGCCAACCCATTAATAAAGCCACTTTTTCTTGACCTGAACATATATAATCTTTTTACTTTAGACCAATCTCATTTAACGGCAACCATGTTTACATAGCCCGATTGTGATGCCTTAATGACGGTCGGATTAATGGGGCTTCACTATATACATTGTACCTTGTTGAGCTCCCCTTCTACAAAGATTTCAAGTTGTTGGTTATTACTATTCATTTTTCTGTGTGACGGTATTCATTTTGAAAGTTAATGACTAGTTTCATACTTGCGACCTGTGGGGTCACCAATGCGACTGGATTCAATCAACTGCCATCTAACTTTTAAATTAAGATATTTAATTTAGACTTTTTTACTTTCTTAGTCTAAAAGAATATGCATTGTACTTTCACATATCACAATGAAGCGATCAAAAGTATTCTTCTGATTGTATTAAGTTGAAACCCACTCCATAGAGCACTACCAGTAAGTAGTTGAAAACATTGGGGCCAGGTTTTTTTCCTGAAAGTGGAGCCTTGCAACAAAATGCATCCGATTTACAGAAGTATGTAGAGATGCCTCTGTTATGTCACCCCAGGCTACGATATGACAACCTTTTCTTAAAATAAAGGGTTAATTTCTGAAAAAGCCATCAGTGATGCTATGTTGTTGGGGAAATGAAACTTGAACATTTAGTTAAATTATCAACTGAGCTGACAAGGTAAATTGATGCTCTGATGAAGGGCCAATAGCACTTGAAACTTCAGCATTTTTTATCTTTTTACGGTGGACAATTTAAAACTTAATTATCAACCAGGTTGATAAGACCAAATTTTTATCTTTCTTGAAATAGCTGTATTTGATAGCAACAAAGAATATTAGGTCATGTAACATTGTATATTTGAAAAAGATTACAATTTATAATAATTATTGTAATCTTTTTCAAATATACCATAAATTATTTATGGGATTTATTAATTTTGTGCACCTTACCTGATTGCAAATGAGAAGAAAATAAGTAAATTAGTAAGAACATGATGTAGAATCATTAGAATAGAATCCTTTCTCCACTGATCCATGAACACTGTGGCATATATTGAATGAAAATAAAATCCTGCTTCTACCACATAAAGTGTGTAAATGTCTTGAGGAATAGGCATTCCTTTATACCATCCTGGAGTTAACAAAAAAATATACATTGTATATTATTATACATTTTGCTCACAACAGTGGAACCCTGATAGAACAAAGTCCCCGGTACAACCAATTATATTCTTCAAACGTGACTTAATTAAGTCGCCTTAATACGTTATTTGGAAATAAAAGTAATTGGTTATGGAGAATGAGATTTAAAAAACTTGGCCCCCGAAAGGGATAATAAGATCCAAGGAAAACACCTTGTGAATTAACTGAATGTGTTGCTTTATACACTTACCTTTCCAACAATTATTTGTGTCATGAAAAAAGTCATATTTGCCATTAAATAGAATATAGGAGCAATATCCATACGCTGAGGAATAAAATAAAAGCTTGAAGGCACTTTCTGGACATTTTTCCTGATCTTTCTCAAGAAGTTTAAACCACTTGAATGTAGGCTGCAATATAGAATCAGAAGGAAATTTCACAATGTGATAATAATGAATGTAATTTTATACAAAAGGAAATAAAGAAAATAATGATCTTTCACTGTGTGGATCATTTCTCCATGTCACCATGTTTGTATATTACTCTATGCCTAACAGATCAGTTTAAATCCTTAACTGGGTAATTCCAATTCAAAGTTGTGAGGACTTGAAAAATCATATTCTTGGTTAATTGCACATGACATACATGTAAGTTGGTTGAAACGTCTAAAGTGTAACGCGCATTCACAGCTTCTGAATATTCATTTATTGCTTAGTACATGAACCATATTTGGAAACTCCTTGGTCCCTCGAGATTGGAAGCAAGTTGTTCTAGCGAATTGATTGGTTAATATTTTTGTCTTCATTTTCCAAATATGGCTGTAACAACTTCTTAGCAAATTGAATAATCCAAAGCTTGTTTTGAAGCGTACAAGAGACAGTTGCACGTTTCAACCCACATCATACAAAGCTGTTTCTGACATACATGTAGTATATATGTGGATGCTAGTGTTACCATCCTTCCTGCAGGTTAAAGGTTTTTATGATGTTTTGCTTCTGATGTAAAGGTTTTAAATGTGTCACGCAATTCGTCATGCTATCACAGATAAGCCATGAAAATAAACGAATTTGAACCAGTTGAAAGTTATTTTTGCATATTATAGATTCTTGTAAGCCGATTTAAAGGGGAGGTTTGATCATAACTCTTTTGCTTCTAAAGAATTGCAAGTGTAAATACTGAAAAAATTATAGAAATACATGGATGATAACAGCTTTAGATTTCGGAACTACATGTTCAAACTAGACAGTTTTGAAAAACAATTTCCATGAACTGTGACCAGTTTCTCCCTGATAAAACATAAGATAAACATACATACAACCTACATTGAAACAGGCAAAGAAAACAATGGCAGCACCAATCTGATAGCACCATTACAACTTTTACTGAATAAATAGCTTGGGTATGAGAATCACCAAATTTGTTATTTTTAATATAATTTAATATTATTTTAAACTTAAACTGATGAAAATAGAATGATATGTGTGGAGAGAAAGAAACTCAGAAAAAAAAATTTTGAGTTCCAGATGGAATTCGAACCTACAACCTTCCGTTCACAAGTCAGATGCTATAAGCACTGAGCTACTGAGAACTCAAGTGGTGACCAATGGTCAATGATTGATTCATGGATAATTTTAAGATTCACAAAAGCTGAGGGTGAATATCAGGATTTTTGGCAACTGAGTAATAATATTGCATAGATCTACTGTAAATAAATATTGTGGTTAATTAAAATGTGCATATCCTCCCCTGAGGAAATTCACAAAACTTGCAAAATATCATTATCATTGTTTATAAAATTTGTTAATAATTCATAAGTAAAATTCAAAAGAAATGAAAATTTTATGAAGGCTTGAATTCCTTATAATCATAATTTATGCTTATTTACAAACACTAGCAGATTGCATGTATATTATATATATAAGTGATGTTGTAACTAATTTAGCATTTCATTTTAATTTCATAAGTCAAGTTTATATGAAATTTGTGTCTGTGATGCATCACTGTCTACAATTATACATGTGCCGAAGGCGAAGTGATTGTAAAACTAATACAACACTGCTGCTCCTGTTGTAAACACTATGACAATATCCATTTCACTCAGTTTGCCTTTACAATGTTAATCAATAACAAAATGATCACTAACAACACCTGATGCATCAAACTTGTTGTCAATATCCACAATCTTAACTGCGAAATATTTATAGATTCATTAAAATTAGCATTATGTTTATTGTTTTTCAAAGTAAAGATCTAGAAGCAGTTTTGTCTGGAAAATGCTGACAGTTTGCAAATAAATGAATAAATAAATAACTATATTTAGAGAGGAAAGACACATCAGCCATAGCTGGTTTTCATGCAGGGCCTCTTTCCAGATCGAATTGGAATTTAAAATGTTGGTTTTTGAGGAGAGGGGAAAACCGGAGTACCCGGAGAAAAACCTCTTGGAGCAAGGAGAGAACCAACAACAAACTTAACCCACATATGATGCCGGGACCGAGGATCGAACCTGGGCCACATAATGGTGGGAGGCGAGTGCTCCCACCACTACACCACCCCTGCTCCCCATTAACCCATTTTTACGTTTTTGAGC
The DNA here is from genome assembly GCA_024195265.1 of Dendrophyllia cribrosa. Classification (NCBI taxonomy): domain Eukaryota; kingdom Metazoa; phylum Cnidaria; class Anthozoa; order Scleractinia; family Dendrophylliidae; genus Dendrophyllia; species Dendrophyllia cribrosa. The sequence continues at coordinate 46,287,171 of JAJLRJ010000001.1, read as the reverse complement.
AACTCTATATTTAAAGTTACCATTGAAAGTGCTGCTGTTCTAAAACACTGAAGGCTCGAGTTTACTGGAAACGTCATTGTGACGATCTCATTTTGCTTGGTTGATTTGCAATAAAGGGTCCAATATGAATTTTCTACGATTTTTAGTAAGTTCACAGCCATTTTTCATCTTTAGTAGCTGCCTGATGAGCATCATTAAGCTTGGAGGTAGTTCAGAGTCCACTTCTCAATGAAGCGAGTTAGGTGTACTTCGTTTACGAATTTGGCTCATTGCTCATTGAACTGGAAAAATGGCCGCCTGGAAATGAAGTAGCTTTGGGACTCGACTCTGGATGAATTTTTCGACCTACCACGGCATATTTTGGAAGTTGCGACCACAGGAGAACACAACAAGCGCGAAATTTTGGCAGTGGCTCAGAGTGGCTGTGGACTTAGCATATATATGAAAAATGTGGAGGACGGAATGAACGCTGTCGAAAAATCTCATAATGTCCCAGCATGCAGTGCGGTGGTGATGTTGAAAATCGAGGCAAAGTTAGTATGCCCTAGAATAAGAAGCTGTAGCTCGGCCCGAGCAACGAATAAGAGCAAAAAAATTCACTGCTAAGCTCGGACTAGGACTGAATTTTGCTGTAAATGTTGACTTTTGGGTTTGCCACGATGATTTGAATAAAAAAAACTAAAGGCAAAAACGTGATTTTTGTTGTTTTTCTGTGACGTTAAAAACTGTAATTTTTGTTATTGTCCAAATTCAAATGCTGATATTCTGCAAAAATCGCTGACTTTTTTGTGTTTATTGGGTATCTCAATTTGAGGGACTTTCTCATCAATGCTCACAACTGCTAGTTAGGGCAATGTTCGCGCGATTGAGAAAGTTGCAATTTTTTAAAGCAATGGAGTTTTGGCCGGTGTAGGAGCGAATGGGTTAAATACAATGTAGCATACAATATTTCAATATTATTAACTATCTATTATGTTTAAACCAGGGGAAGATGTAGAATATCAACTGAAAGTGCAGGTGAAACATAATTAAAAATCACTGGAACTTGAGCATCGACAGGGGAAAAACATCAAACTTAAAATAATTTTATTATTTTTACCACAAAAATTAGCTGGTACTGATATGATCAAAGTCATTTGCTCATCGACTTCCACTTTCTAATCAACACAAAATATTAATGGAGGTATCATTCTTCTAATAATAAAATATCAAAAGCTCACTCAGAATAAACAAGACTCAAGGAGATACAGTATTTAGTACTGAATAACATTATAAAATGCCCTTCTTGGGGTTGAAAAATTCATTCATTTAGAACTGGAAAAGAACCAATAAGGGAAAAAAATCGAAGTTTAGAAAATCAAAACAAATTATGAGCATGGGCCAATATAAGCTTACCCAAAATACGTAAACAACTATTGAAGAAAATTTAAAAAATTCACAAGAATATCCACGTGTAAATAAAACATGAAAACCCAAATCCTTATCATCGTGAATAATTTCTCGTTTCTGTTTTTAAAACAGAATAAGTAAGCTTAATAAAAATCAAATAATCGAACAAACTGCACCGAGATTTGACTTCGCAACACATGCAAACCACACAGTTTTGATTCATAAATTATATGACACAGAAAATAATTGATCGAGGCTCACTCCCTTCAAATCGCCAGCCAGCAGCTTTCGCTTGAACAAAAAACTACATTTAAGATTTGTGTTTTTCTGTAAAGCTTCTGGTATTAAACATCCTAATAAAATATGCCGAAAATAGAGTCAAGCTTTATTAGGCTTCTTCTAAATGTAAAATCGAATTTAGCAAGCCGAAGGAAGGGTAAAAGTATGTTATTTTCATAAAAATTATTATCAAGACACTTCCGATGCGAAGAGGGCAAAATAAATGCACAAGTTATAAATTAATACGATCGGGGAATGACCACATATGCGCAAAACAAAGTTACCCCGCAGAGCAATTGGGGGTTTCAGTAAAAACATACGATCGGTTTTAGCGGTCCAAAGAAAGAAAATACAACCTTGCTGCAGTTGATGTGGCAGGGTATCCTACAGTTAAGCCAAATAATGATAAAGGAGGTGACACATATTAACTCCCTAATTTGAAGCGAAATTCTGTTCTAGAAGTCATGAATCACTGATGATAGCGTTTGATATTCCATGCATGACGACCTTTGATCAGTGTTAATGTTTTCACCTGCCCTGTTGCAATTGCACAGGCTAAGATAGTTTACTTTCGCTAAAACCAAACCAAAAGCCACTTGTAATAAAAATATATACCAATCTTGTGCTAAATGGTAAATGATAACGTCTGAGCAGAACCTTGATCAGAAAAATTCCAAAATCAAAAATGCACACTCACCTTGAAAATAGCTTTCGTCAAGAGATAACGCAAGATGGTAAAAAGGAAGCCGAGAAAAAGGCAAAGAAGAATGTCATTAGCTGATATAAAGCTATAGCTCGAAATATCGTTAAAGAAATCCTTCAGAAACGTTTTTCTTGGGCCTCGTGCCTCCCATTCAACAAAACAGTGGTTCCATATTTTGATGAAAGCCTCAAAGTATCCAACCGCCATTTTGGAACCGCCTAGTGAAGTGCGGGGAGTCAGGGGAGGGGAGGTTCAGGCTAAGGATTGGCTCCTACTTACTACCACCCACCCACCCACACATTACCCCAATGCAACTACTTACGATTCATCAAGAATATCTTGAAAAACATCATCAAATCATTAAGAACAACTAAAATTAACCTTAGTTTGTTTATTCACGATATGTCTCTTAGAGCCCTTTGAACTACAAGTAGCGGCAAAGTCGAGTGACTTTGGTGGAGGGTCGCAATATGTGCCTGCCTACCCCGCAAAAAGTGTCCCTGGTGTTACGCTTTGTGATTGGCTAAAAAATCTCGCGCCACTTTCTCAACCAATCAGAAAAAAAAAAAAAAAGTCAACGTGCGATGCGATGATGATCGATTCAATTCGATTGCGATCGAGCAAGTCACGTTGGCAACGTGACCTGCTCGATCGCACGCGTTTCCCCGCGTTCTGAAAACCCGGCAGTTTTCCGAGCTAAAAAGGTGATGTAGAATGTGGGAATTCTTGTCAGGGGAAATGTGCTCTCGGATTCGTGTAGCCATGGTAGCGGGAAAGATTTCCGTATAACCCCATTCATTAGTTATGCAGAGCGTTCTTAAAACTAAAACAAAAGCCGAAATCTGAATTGAACACCTTAATAAAAAAAACAATAGCGCGTATTGAATGAATGGGGTTTAATATACGGAAATCTTACCGACTGAGAAGAAGAAGACGATTGAAGATTGTTTTTCCATCCTGGACACCGCCTCCACCCCCTTCCAGCTCAAAATCAAAGAGGTGTTTCATATTCATTAAGAAAAAACCTTCACTCAATAGAAGAATTTTTCATGTCAATCTTTCACTGGACATTTAGTTTGTTTGTATACTCAGTATATATTTTCTGTTCCGTTTCTTGACTCGTCACGCCGTAATTAGTTATATTGTCTATATTTCTTGTCAAGTTGTAACTACAACGTTATATGTTCCATATTTTTTACGCTGTAATTAGCTATATTTTCCCGACACCATTGTGTCCTTTTGCATTCATATCACACCCACTGTGGGTTCTGTTACTTGTGATGAAGATGGATGAAGTTTTATCCGAAACATGTTCACATTAAAAAACGTCGTTACCTTTTTGAAAATATATTATTTCCTGCCTGCTGGCTCTACAGAAATTTGGTACCGGCTAGTTACTGGATTTACACCGTGGCATACCGTAGACTACACGGTACGATTTGTAAAGAGATTTGGCATGCTGTTTACCAGGTCTTTCAAGTTCATGGAGTAAAGTGAAAGTCGGCGCTTTTCACAAATGTAACTGCAGTTTGAGATAAACATTCATTTTATTTAAGTCGAAAACGAATTGATTTTTTAAACAATTACGCGGTGCTTTCGCAATGGGGGCATTAACGAAGAGAGATATCCTATCTTATAATTCAACACATTGATACACTGCCCAAATATGGTAAAAAAGTTATCGATGTACGCTATGTCTACATGAAGTATATCCAACGATGATGTAAATTTCGCATTTTGACAAGAGAATGCAAAAATGACGGACCGGCCTCGATATTTTTTCTTCAAACTGTGCTTTGTTATCAATGTGTTGAATTATAAAACTATCATAGCGCTCAAGCTTGCGTGATATCGCCTAATTTTAGCCCGACTCGGCCTACGGCCTCGTCGGCTAAGAATTAGGCGATATCACGCGCGCTTTCGCGCTATAATAGTTAACTATTTTTCCGTCGATCGGCTAGGTTTTCTTTGTTCTTTCCGGGTGTTATAACCCCTGACATTAGAAAAGCTGGTGGCGGCTTTGATTGTAACAGGGGTGTCATCATGGTAGTTATGTTGGAATCAAAAAGGTTGTTCTTAAACATTTGCCGAACTTTAGTTCAATTTAGTTAGTTAAAAATCTGACTAATGCATTAGCGCGTCTATTATAGAAGCAACTTCGTGGAGATTAGCTCTGTTGTTGTCCGACCTGTTATATAATTGATAATGTAAGTGCGTTGAGGTTTTTAAACGCGCGATAAGAACTTCTACACTTGAAAATTCAAAGATGAATGATAACCGGCTGTTCTTGACTGTTTTCTCTCTTATAAACCAAAATGCGTTTGCAAACTTAACACTGCTTTTTATTTAGACTGGTTGGGCAACTTGTAGAACTAGTTTCTCAGTTTATTCAGGCTAAAGTAAATCTTCAATGACTGGCTAAAGAAAAAGCATCATTCGGCATATAGTCCTTCCAGGAAACTTCTGTTATCGAAACCAGGGTTTCTTTCTAAAAGTTCACTAACATCCTCAAGCTGTTTACTAAAAAAACAAGAAGAGCAATATAACTACAAGAAACATTCTTTTAGATTTCCAAGGTCAGCATTTCTAAAATACAGGTTGAAAGTTTTATGTAACAGTGAACGGTTGTTATTGTTTTGGCCTCCTTGTTAACCAAAACACGAAGGTTTGGCCAAGCCTACACCATAAATCAACTAAGAAGCTATTTACGAGCCAAGACCCAAAACATGGTAAAACTGAGGAATGTCTCTATGATAGCTGACAAACAAAAGACCAATTACTACAGCCAACGCTCGATAATCCTTCAAATCTGAATTGAACTTTGCTGGTAAAATTAAACAAAAGATGTTTTTCACAGCGAATTATATAAAAGATAATAATGATAATAATAATAACAATCTTTTAATACAGGGAGCTCACTTCACTATTTTAGTGGTATTCTGCGAGGCCCTGTGATTCCGTCTAACATGGCGTCGGCATCAGTCGAGTCTTTTCAACTGGCGGCATTCAATTCCTTTCATATCTATTAGACCATTTAGCATTGAAACGACATCTCTCTTCATTAAGGAGCCGACCATTTTACTTCTGAGTGGGGGTGGGGGGGGGGGGGGGGGGGGGGGGGGGGGGGGGGGGGGTGTTTTGGTATAGTCATGATATTTTTTTTTAAAACTGAGTACACCTTATTAATTCACACTGATTTTTTTCTTTGGAATATGTGCTTGCATGATATTTATTTCTCCCTCCAACATTCTGCATGATATTTTTTTGGTGTGTGGATGGGGTTGGGTTAAAAAACAAAACAAAAACAAAAAATAATTAATTAATTATTTAAAAATAAAGATACCAGAGAAGGCATTTCTTGTTTCAATGGATGTAACGAGCCTATATAGGAACATGCCACAAGAGGAGGGGATACAAACAGTATGCAAAGCATACGTTTCATTTTATCAAAATTAAACTCCTATCCCCACGCCACTACTCGAACAAGCGCTAAGGCTAATCCTACAGGAAACTGATTTGAATACAACGGAAAGAATTATCTAGACACATGGGTAATTTTGAAGAAGAGCTCCCCAAAAAACCTGTCGGCCGACTGTCGGTCACAAAAAACTGTCGGCCGACTGTTGGCCGTTAGTTGGCCGACTGTTGGCCGTTTGTCGGCCGACTGTTGACCGACAGTCGGCCGACTGTCGGCCAACAGGTTTTTGCTTATCCACGGTTCATTGATTGTCGATTGGTTAAAAATTTCGCATTTCTATAAACATCTCTCGGAAAGAAATCGTTTTGCCATCGATCGGTAAGTAGGTAATGTCTATCTGTGTCTATCGGGATAATTATCGTTTCTGTGTCATGTTTACTGCGTGTTTTCACAACGAATTTTCTTCTTTGGGAAACCGTCGGCAGCCTGTCGGTTAGCTGTCGGTAGCCTGTTGGTAACCTGTCGGTAATCTGTCGGCCGACAGGTTTTTTGGGGAGCTCTTCTTCACAATTGCTGGTGTCTCATCGCCTTTTTGTGGGTTCCGCTCATGTGTCTGGACGACTTCATAAGTACCTTAAGGCCGCGGATATTGACGATGGAGAGACTCCTCACAGTTTCCGTGTAGGAATCTTTTACACCCTTACATGTAAGGCCCGTTTACACAGGCGATTTTTTGTGCAATTTTTGTCGCACTTGTCGATGCAATTTTTGTCGCGCGCAAGTTACATCTTCAAATTGCATTACACACCGTTCTCATCATTACTGCTTTGTTACGATTGCTAGAGCAAAGGCGCTTGGCATTTTTCTTCCGTCCTTCCCTTCATCCACAGCGAACTAACTAAATCCTTCCCATCAATCACAGCGCGAATACAGAGAAGTAACTGGGTACGAAGTTATTTCGATACCTTGTACGGCATAAAAGGGACAATCCCGGCTGATATATCATGCTTTCATGATTATGGCCAGTACCTTGCTTTATTATTTTGAAACAGGAAGAAAAAAAAAAACACCAGAAGGATACTTTTTTAACGCACCCATTCAAATACCCGACACATGGCTGGAAGCTCTCGCTCCTCCCCCCTTCCAACCCCCTATCTATCTATCTATCTCCCTTTAATATTGCCTCCGTCTTATCAGATGTTTATTGCAGTTGGTCAGCGGTCTTTCTAAGAATAAATTACAATAGAGCGGTTTTCAATTGACTGTCGAAAGTAATCTCGCAATTGCTGTGGTTTTGCATTGCTACGCTTTGTGATTGGCTAAAAAATCTCGCGCCACTTTCTCAACCAATCAGAAGTAAAACCAAAACCAATCGTAACTTGCTCGCATGCGTTTTCCCGCGCTTGGCGCCAGCTACATGTATCAAGTTGCTTCGAGTTCTGATTGGTTCATTGGATTGTCTGTGACTGTTGTGATTGGTCAGTCAGAGTAATTACTTTGGTTTTGGTTTTACGACACTCAATTGAAAACCGCTCTATAATTGTTATTAGTAATTAAGAGTCAGTAGTCAGTGACAGCAGCTCCATTGGGGTTTGCCAAGAACACCGTCGTGGACGGAGCCAGGACAACCCTGAATGGCAGAGCATTCCATTCCTTTATAGTGCGGGCCCCTGAGCCTAGCGCTCGCCCGGGGCACTTGTGTTAAACATTACAGTGCTTGCGTGAATAAGAACACACCAAGAAAGAAAGTAAGCAACTTTATTTCAGTGTCAATAATAATTGATTAATTTTATCTTACTTGTATGAGCTGAGTTAGAAATGAAAATATTTAATTGAATAACAATTACAGCAAATGGAGAACTACATAATTTACCATCTACTAAAATTTAACAATGATCTTTTTGATCGGTATAATTTTTCATTTATCAAAGGGGGATACATGTAAGCAAGAGAAAATAATTGGACAATTATAATCTCTTGATGTAAGATGATATCTCCTTAACATTCACTAAACAACTGAATTTTAGGTTAACGGTAAAAGTTAAACAGAATAACTTACGGTTCTAACACTACAAAATATATATTTTCAAGGAAATATTTCGGTTAATAACACTTAAAAAAATAATCCCAGGCACCTATACAATGCAACGCCTAACTAAGCCGCATAATAGGGAGGCCGTAGTTTGCACCATTGGCAGCAGCCCAAGGTACCTTGGGTACCAGCGGCTTTTCTAGACCACGAGCAGTCCCTCTTTCCCAGCTTCGTCCGTCGAGGTGCAAATTCATTACTTATATAGGTTATGTAGTAATAATTATTGCATGTTCGATTCATGTATAAATCTGATCAAATCTTGCTGTCGTGTATATTAATGACTTATAAAATTCGGAATAATTCATAAGGAAAATACAAAAGAAATGAATCTTTAATAAAGGTTTACAACTAGTTAATCCTGATTCAGAACAGCTATACTGCTATAGTATCACTGATACAGAATACTAAAAGGCATGCTAGTAAGCTTCATGGCTATTCAGTGTTCTTTTTAATCAATATAAAATATGTATTTGCAGCAGACGCGAATGAATATTTACAATGGTTCACCAGCGCTTGCCATTGTAAATATCCATACAGTTCTATCTCATATTTAATTTATTACATAACACTGCAAACATAAAAAACAATAGCTGTAGATAGGATGTCAAAATCTGTGGAACTCATTAATAACGTTAAGCTTCCAGTCAATGGTTATGGAAGCGGCGTGTAAAGAATGTATAGTATTGTTATAATGTGAAGTATAATACTCTGAAAATGACAAAGCTAGTAAATTTTAAATGATATCCATGAGTGATTTCACAAAGTTAAACAGTGAAATGGTCAAAAGTAAAGAGAAAACAAACAATCTAGTCATCTAATATGTATTTTACGGATAAGGTAAAACTTCTAATTTGAAGAAATAAAGGAGAAATCAATAACCGGTATGATAAATCCATCCAAACATAAAACAAAAATGAATGAACATTTATTTGAATGAGAAAAATGTGGATATTTAATAAAAATTAATTTTTGTTTAATATTCATGTACTTGTGAATTTTCATCCGTAACACTATAGTAAGCAACATATATATGAAATACAAGAATTTGGTTTTATCGACTGAGTCGATAAGGTAAATTAGCCACCCTAAAAAGATTCGAGAAAGCTGACGTTTCAAGCGCAAGCCCTTCGCTCCGACGAAGGGCTAGTGTTCGAAACGTCAGCTTTCTCGAATCGTTTTACGGTGGCTAATTTACCTTATCGACTCAGTCGATAAAACCAAATTCTTGTGCTCCACCCCCACCGACGCATCACCGCAGTTTCTCTAGAAACTAACCCCATTCATTTATATATGAAATATTTTAGCCAATAGCCAAATGAAGGCAAACAATAAAAGGCAAAACTGAAATTATAAAACAAAGATAACTTCAGCACCTCACAAAATTCACAAATAATTTAATTCCATTAAAACAGTTCTGTGTACATTAGAATTTTGATAACTAGACCCATCAGGAGAAACACACAACTGTTCGAATTCTATGGAGTTATCAAAATGTTAATGTATAAATATTTCAGTACATTGCTGTACATTACACCCTTGGGGAGGGGGGGGTGCCCTATAAAAATGACAGTGGTGATCGTCGTACCTTTCAGGAGGCAAAATCTAAAATGACCACTGTTAGAATAAGTGTTGACGGACAGAATATGAAATATTGTATTTGTTGTTTTAGATTTAAAAATTGGCATACCTCTAAGGGATGAAAATGCATTTTTAAGACACTGACCCACAGAACAAGTTCTGGTACCCTTTTGGGGATTTTTCTAAAATGTCCCATGATCACCCCCGTCATGTTTATATGGGAGTCCCCCCCCCCCCCCCCCCCCCCCCCTGGGATATTACACCTCCAGTGATAGTAATTCATAGGATTGTGTATAAGTGGCTCTATCGTTCTATGGGTTTGCTGGCTTAGTGCGTGGCTGTCTGCGGCGATGTTGCTCTTTTACCTCTTTAGCATCTTTTGGTATAAAATAGTCAACATTTTCGTCTCTTCTCTTGGTGTCCTTCCTACTGTTGTGGTGTGCAGCTGCAAAAACAATGGAGAAGTACAAAGCTTTTTATTATCTTGCATGCAGGAGGCCCTCACTCGCTCACTCATTCATCCTCATTGCACCCTCATTGCACCTCTGACACATGATCAGCATTTGAAGGTGTTATAGCTTGTGTCTCGGCATAGAATGATTATAGTAGTTGGATGTAGCTCTGTGCCTAACCCCTAAAATGGAGGACCAGGAGACTATACCCCCAAGGGGGAGGGGGGGAGGGGTACTCTCATATATAAGCTACATGGGTATGTGCCACTATGAAGGGTATGGTTTTTAAACAGTTTAGTATGCGATAGGGTATAGAAATCAGAGAGTTTTGATCCAGAATAGGGTATCATTTGCCGGGAAACTGATCAGTGGTATGAAGATAGGAGTTTCTGGAAAATAGCGAGTCTGGGATAGAGTAGGGCTGTCTATTAAGGAAAAGTCTTCACAAGCCAAGTGGCTCACAACTGCCAGAGCTTAACCTGGTTTTCGTAGCATGATTGAAGCAACTGAGAGTATTACTACTCCCCCCTGGATGGGATGCTAGTCCATTGCAAGGTTACCCACCAGTATTATGTTGCCGGTACTCATTTATACACCTGAGTAAAGAGAGACATGGAGTAAAGTTTCTTGTCTAAGGAAACAACACGACGGCAGAGACCAGACTCGAACCACTGGCAACCTTCAGGTTGAAAGTGAGACGTGCTAACCACTAGACCACTGCACCTTCACCAGGGCTGTCTATAAGGATAAATATTAATTCAGGTTTTGAGTGTACTTCTCACCATTTTTTTCATTAATGCCAGTTGACATGTCTCCATTTTCTACCATCTTCCCATTTGTCATTTTTTTCTTTGGGATCTCTCGAGTGTCTTCTACACCACTACTCATTCCAGTCACTATACGAATTAGGAGCCACACAATGAACTGAAACCACCATACGTTCATACCAAATAGAATCCACAGCATGGTATTGAAGAAGAAGTAAAATGGACCGGTCGGAACTATCGGACGGCATTCATAGCCAGTAGAGTAGAGCACTTTGATTGGGTAGAGGTATAGACGACAATAAAACCTGAAAAAATAAAAATAAATAAATTATCTGCAGAATAAGACATTTAAAAATGTTTAGCAACACATAAAATAGAGGACATCATTTGTCATTATTTATATATTCTAATCGAACCAAAATTCTATAATTCAAAATAACAAGAACCCTAGGCGTACCACAATGATGCAAAACAAGTAAACCCGACAGCACTGAGAATGTCTGGTATGAGATTGTACTTTCCATTGCGTGACTTGAATGCCACACAGAGTTTAGAGAATTCCAGGAAAACGTCATTGACGTCATGAAGAAACAGGACAAGAAGACCAATTCTATGGTATCTGAAATAAAGGAAACACATAACACAAGGTTAAGCACTAGGGCCTTCTATCCTTTTATTAATAAAATGCTCAAAGAAATTATATGTGCGCTATGATTGGTCAGATGGAGTCCATTATATCTTGATAAGGCATGCACCTTACGTTACGCAAGTTCTTGTCCCTTTGTGGTCGTTTTTATTTTATAAAAGAAATAAAAAAACTTGCTTCTTGTGCATACAAGCACTTGGGAATTTTTAATAACACTTGAGAAGTGCGAGAAGAACCCGCCTTTGGCTCATGCTTCTCTGCACTTCTCTCATGTTCTTAAAAATTCCTGCATACTTATATAACTGAACAATGCACTCAGCACATTTTTATTTATTTAATAACAGAGACCTGAAGTACAAAATACGACAATTACAGAGTGGACATTAGTGTGTATGTTTCAGGTGAAATCTGGTCTCAGGTTAGATCAGTATTCAATCTAGGTTACATGTGTACCCAGTATTCAATCTAGATGCAAGCTTACCCTTACCCCAGTACAAACTAACTCTAACACAAAGCTAAACCTAGCTAAATCTTACACAAAGCTAACCATCACACCACATGTATGTTGTGGTTCAATTTTTCTTTGGTTTGAAAATTTTCAAACCAGTTTAATTTTTCTTTTCTTTTGTCTCTGAATCATTACCATAAACCGAGACAAAGGGGAAAATGATGTAAACTGGTTTGAAAATGTTCAAACCAAAAAAAAAAAATAGAACCAACTTTATGTTTCGCATCAAGAGTTCAAGTTCATTTTTTTATTAGCTTAAGTTTATAATTGCCAAACTTAACAGGGACAAGACAACAGTTTGTGCCATATTACTGTGGGCTAACAACTTTACTCCACCCCCCAACCCCCCCCCCCCCCCTCCCCCCTTGCCCACTCCCTCCCAAGAAAAGATTGTACCATTCACTGGGGACTCAACCCCTACTGTTTTTTCCAGCAGTGAGTGGGTATAAAAGGGACACCGCCCTGCCAAAATAACAAAATATGTGCTTACTTTTTTTCCATGTTATATCACCAAATACCAACAAATATATATTAATTTCATTGGATAAAAAGATTCTATGGAGCAAAACAGAAGCAGTAGTTTTGAGATAAAGTGCAGTGACGATTGCAAGGATGGAGGTGGATTACAGTTCATCAAAATATTATTTGATTTTGTGGCAGGCAGTCAAGAATAATTAATTCAAATCTCTACAACTCACTTCCGGTAATGCAATGTTCAAAATGGCCATCACTTTTTTTGATATGGTGAGGTGCAAGGAACATGTAATATCTAATGATATATTATTAATTTTTTAAAAAGAGATCTGTTTTAATTTGTTCTTTTTTTTAAGAGTGATTTTTGCAGAAATTAATGATGCATAATTTCATCTTACCTGATTGCAAATGAGAATAGAATGAGTGAATTAGTAAGAACGTGATGCAGGATCATTAGAATAGAATCTCGTCTCCACTGATCCATGAAGAATGTGGCATATATTGAATGAAAATAAAACCCTGCTTCTACCATGTATAGCATATAAATGTCTTGAGGAATTGGCATTCCTATATACCATCCTGGGGTTTAAAAAAAGTATATGTTAACAAAGAGCTGTACACCTCAAGGCCTGATCATACAATAGCAATGTGAAATAATGTCTCAGTATTTTGTTTAGAAATTGGGTCTCAGGGGAGGGGGGGGGGGGGGGGGGGGGGGTGGGGGGGGGGGGGGGGGGGGGGGGGAACTCCCGTCAAATTAGGATAGGTGTGTGCTGCGAAAGTTCTTTATAACCCTGACCCTATTTAAGGATAGAAAATCGAAAATTGACAGTCTATTTAAGGGAAAAATGATAACTCTGAACTGTGTGAACAGGTTGTTTTTATTTAATTTATTTATTTTCTGTGCATGAAAAGCTTAGCATCAAGCATAGAATACTAGACTAAGCCTAGTTTCATTAATACGCCATCATAACCATATCTTTTTTGTTTAGCTGGGTGTTTCAGTACCGTAATTTAGCTAATACAATGTAAAGAAACCTTAACCAAAGATCACAACACCAAAATGGATACTCTATTTGAGAACTGAGCACCTCAAAAACGATACCCCAAGGCTGCAATTGAAGGGCTCCCAGCAAGAACGTCCTAAGTACTTTTTTTGGAAAATTTTCACTGAAATCTTGGACAGATTTTTGGCCTCAAAAGGGACTCACTTGCCAAAATTATGACTGGATCATGTACATGTAAATAAATATACTACATAGGTGCATAACTAAGAACCAATTGTGGAACAAAGTAGTGTAAGAATCGTATTGTAAGGAAGTATTGTATTGTAAGTAGTAAAAGTATTGTAAGTAGTGTCAAAAAAAAAAAAAGAAGTTTTTTAACCACGCTTACTAAAAAAAAAAAATGTACATGTAAAAAATATGAGTGAAAGGATTCCAACCAGGTCAACAAATCTTCTATCTTCGAACAGAATAAGATTTTATCTTGAAAAGATACATAGGGTGTCCTAAGGCCGAAAACATTTTCTCAAAGATGTGGATTTTCTTCCCCATTTAGGATCTGTTTTAAGTACATTTGTACATTAACAATAATAAATCATTAATTTGACAAAACTGTGCTTTTAAAGGCCTAAAACATACAATTTTAGTGAAAGTTAACAAAAACATACTTAGGATGTTCTTGCTGGGAACCCTTCAATTAACAGCCTGTCATCGGACAATTGTCCGGTTAATTTGGTATTTTGGCTGGTGAAAGCTTAACCTGTCCTGACAACAACTGGTTAGTTCTGCTACAATAATAAATTCAGACAGAAAATCTTTTCCCTCAAAAACCATGTAAAACTTTCCATGGTTAGCTTTGAACACCATACACTTTTCACTTTCAGTAAAGATAAACCATGTGGAAGAAAATTCACCGACCAGACTGACTTCTTGTCAGGTCAATACTTTCCCTGGACTGACAAATGACTTGCTTAGAGAAGCAAATTATTTGCAGGCTTGATACCCTATCCAGCGGCACATACTTACATGTAATAGCTTACATATGGGAGTATCTCCCAGCGATTTGCACCTAAAATAAGCTTACCTCTCCAACAAGTACTTGTGTCATGAAAAAAGTCATATTTGCCACTAAATAGAAGATATGAGCAATAACCATATGCAGAGGAGTAAAACAAAAGCTTGAAGGCACTTTCTGGACATTTCACCTGATCTTTCTCAAGAAGTTTACACCACTTGAAGGTTGGCTGAAAATTGAAATCCCAAACAAAATTTATACTTTTTAAGTCACTGAAAATTGGAATAAAATGAATGACGTATTTAAATAGACCAATTTTGATATATTGAAATTCATACTTGGCTCAGAGGCTTGACCCTATAGTCTCGTTTTGATGTTTACGCTCATCGTCCTCAGAGGTTCTCGTAAACATCAAAACGAGAAAATAGGGTCAAGAAAGCGAGAAACTGCTGATATGTTGGCGTGGCGTACTCATCTACGATAAGGGCCATTGGTCTGTTAATGAGTCAAGTACTTTTTAAACAACATAAAAGTATGTGTCAATCAAGTGCTTACAAGTTGACACACAACTATTTTTGACAAATCAAGATTTTTACTTCTATCAGATGACCCCCCCCCCCCCCCCCACCCCTCCCCTTTACATCTCCTTCTCCTTTCTAGCATGTGCTGCCACAAGTGACAAACAACAGGGCAACCCTAAAACATGCCCTGCATAATAAAAAAGGCTTCTTGATTCAAAGAGGCTAAGAAAGTTATATCTGTAAAAAGGAATCAATGCTAGGGGAGTCTTAATTAAGATCACATGTCCTACTCTGCTTTGCTAAAAAGAAATACGGGGGTTGTCTTCTGCTTTGTGGTTATTAAAATGACACTTCCATGTTAGAAAAAAGAAATTATGACACTTTGCAGGGACCATAATTGGAGAAACCTGGAGTGCCTAGGTATGTAAGGAATGCTAGAAACATTTTTCTGTGAACTTGTTGGAGGTACAGAAGAACGTTGTCAAAATGAAATGGAACCAGATTTTAGAGCAAAACATTCACGAAGAACTTGCTTGCTGCAAAGGACTGCATGAAAACTCTCACTCTATCCTTACCGTTAACATACTATGCCACGGGCAATTCCAGGTTGGCTAAAGAACAATTTTACTTGAAATGTGCACTCACCCATCATTCATCCTTAGATTTGAAAAACTCAAACATTGCAAAAAATCCACTTTTTAGCCAAAAGTAACTGAATTTATCATATGTACTGTTTCAAAGACTTACAGGAGCACAGTTGTTCTACAGCTTTAGATTGGTATTTAAGCCTTAATGAAACATCTAAATATAAAGCTCAACTTTCACTGATTAAGAATTCCGGATTTTAGGGTTGCCCTCAGTTAGCCACGTTTCGTGACTGAAAGACGCCTAAATTTGCATATCATATCACAACCAAACAAAGTTACAAGTACCATCCCTGTTGTAATGGAGCTCCGTGTTTACCCCATACCAATACAAAAAATTCTCAAATATCTATGGCATTGTCAAGACATTGTACATCTTAGGGCACTTCAAATATGAAGGGGCAGAAATAAACGTACACACTTTTCGTTTAAATTTATTTCATTAACAATTGTGTATCAGATCTGGTTTTATCGCCAAAAAAACACGATCCGGGGTGCTTACCATTTGTAGGAAAAAACCGGTTGGGATGACCGTTACATAATGGTAAGCGATTTTCCAAATTTACTGACCAACCGACGAGATTGCACTTACCATTTAAATTTTCCATTTCTCCGTCCTGGTACCCAGACCGTTAACTCGATTTAGCGATTTGAATTTTTTCTAAATTCAAATGGTAAGGAAAATTCCAGTCGAATCGTCCCAACCGGAATCGCGGGACAACCTCTGAAGGTTGTCCACTTGTTCCAACCGGAATTCTCGGAAAATCAACCGTACCATTTGCTTTCCAACCGAAAATACCGGTTTTCTTGGCTTAATGGTAAGCACCCCTGGGTTCGTGATCAACAAGAGCACGTTCGGTTTTAGCGGTCCAGACAAATCGTGACCTTCCTGACAACATTAAGCGCGAAAAGTAACGATGAAGAAAATAACTTTGAATCTTTTTTTCCAATTTCAGACGAATTTTTAATTTAACTATTTAATGCCTTGATCACTTGTTCGCGCGGCGCCCCTATGCGAATATTTTAATTAGGCTTAATTTCACCTTCAATAAATAGTTAAAATAACTCTTGCAATATGTCCCGGGGAATGAGTAAGTGAAAGTAAAAACAAAGAAATAAAATATTTAAGGAGGTCTGTGCTAAACATTGTTCAGAAAAAAAATTCAAAGAAAATTCGCTCTCACCTTAAAGACAGCTATCGTCAAGAGATAACGCAAGATGGTGAAAAAGACGCCGAGAAACAGGCAAAGAAGAACATCATTAGCTGATATAAAACCATAGCTGGAAACCTCGTTAATGAAGTCTCCCAGAAATGTCTTTCTGGGGCCTCGTTCGACCCATTCAACCCAACAATGGTCCCATATTTTGCTGAAAGCCTCGAAGTATTCAACCGCCATCTTGGAAACCGCCTCAAGAAGTGCACAATAGAATGCAATATGTCAGGGGAGAGGGGAGGCTAAGGTTAAGGTTCGCCACCTAATCTTGTACCTAGATCTCCCACGGTCAGGCGGAAGAGATATCCTGCGCAGCGTTAATTGTAGTTACGTGAAAAAGTGTTAAGTTTAACGCTGTAAAAAGTGTTAAAAATGAAACTAGACGTTTCGGCAATGCTGCCTTCATCAGTAGTAAAAATGTGTTCCAAACACATTTTTACTACTGATGAAGGCAGTTTGTGTTCCAAACACATTTTTACTACTGATGAAGGCAGCATTGCCGAAACGTCTAGTTTCATTTTTAACACTTTTTACAGCGTTAAACTTAACACTTTTTCACGTACTTGTTATTAACAGTCCCGAGTCCACGAAACTGCACCAATACTCTTAACATAATCGAACCTTCTTTCAAGGGAGCTTTGCTCTCGAAGAAACGTCTAGAACTGATTCACAACACTGTTCACTTCAGTAATATTGACGATCTTATTACACGAGCAACCAGCGGCCTACAGCCGTGATAGATTCAAACGAGCCGTGAGTAATTTGGTTATCTAATTTGTTGCAACAAGAGTATAGAGCGTTTTCATATGACGTCACGGCGGCCATATTGGTGTTCCAAAACAAAGAAACGGCGGCCATATTGGTGTACCAAACCAATCCCCCGGGAATTGAACTCTATTTTTATGCAAACATTTTCTTTTGTTTCATTAAACCAATATGGCCGCTGGTCACGTGAGTGAAAACGCTCTATAGATAATTTATTTGATGATTTATTTATAAGTAATTCAACTATTTAAGTGGTATTATATTATGTGTATTGTTTAACATTAATCCAACAGGCCATTTCCGAGTTGTCTTTAGCCTCTCTATCAAAGCGAGGCCAGGTGCGAAACCTTTCATATGAAAATGAGTTTTCATTCATATGCAAATAAAACTTTTTTGCATGTGAATGAAAACTCATTTTCATATGAAAGGTTTCGCACCTAGCCTCGCTTTGATAGAGAGGCTAGAGGGCAACTCGGAAATGGCCTATTCTACTTGCCATTTACTATGTAAATGCTGTGAGCTTCAGCTGATCACATCTATGTAATGGGAAACTATTATAGATTAAATTTGTAGATGTAGATGTAGTGAAGGCTGTGTATTGCATTGGTGTTTGTCGATTAATGAATTAAATTTCATGCAAATTAAAAAAAGGAGGGCTCTTTTGAAGCAAAGTGCAGACAAAGGGTAGTTTCTTGGTGTTGCGGATGGTGTGATCACCAAATGACGTAGAACAAAAGATTCAAGACACTGAACAATACCCACACCACAACACAAAAGCTAACCAACAATGGCTTCCGCGACACCAAGAAACACCCAGACAAAACGTTAAGCTCAGTTAAAGAACACAATGGACTTATTTGTTATCCATAAAATTATTGACTGCGGATGATTCACGATCTTCAAATCCTTCTCATGAATTCAATACATAATATCACAGACTTTACAGAAAATGCGTCATTCTCGCGTCGCATATGAATGCGTTTATGTTGTTATGATCAGATAAATAAGAGGAAAAAGTCACCTTTTTTTGCCGAAGACAAATAAAAAATGTCTATTTCTGTTTCAAATACATCGTGATTAATTGGAGTAATTCAGTGACTTCTCGTCCATATGTCATATCGAATTCTGCAGTATTTTCTTAAAACTGAGCGACAAGATAACTCAATTTTAAAAATTAAAACTGATGAAATCTTGAATGGTGTGCGACGAATACGAAATAGACCTTTTCACATACCACGAAGACTGCCACGCATTGGCGAAAATATATTTATTCTGGCGCGAAAGAGAAATTGGCGCACTTATAAACTAACGATAACTGGTACATGGTATCTCTTTCAGATTAAAGCACCTGATACAAACACGCAAAGATTTTATTTCTGCGTGAAAAGTAACTTTCAGTAAAAGCCACTTGTGTCCTCTCATGTCCCACTGATTCCCACTTACTGAATTGGAAGGTTATTCCTCGTGGTCCGCGTTTTCTGCGAGCGTTTAGATGAAAGTATATATATATTGTGATATTAGTATAACGCGAGACCGTTTTCCTTATCTCAAGTGGTAACTTTTAAGACGTTTTAATGACGAGTTTTCGTGTACAGTTTTTTGGCGCGCGAGGCATGGGCATGAAAATGGCGGTAATAAGTTCGTGTTCCAGTACACCAAATTGAAAATCAATAACAATGTTGTCCCCTAAACCACCACCAATCCTAACCACCCGTCATGGAACATCACTACACATCATCGTACGTTGCTAGACCTAATCAACTTCCCTAGAAATCATCTAATGGAACTAGACATCATCCAACATCACTAGGCATCATACAGGATACTGGAACACGAACTTATTCCCAAAATGGCGCTAGCTCGCGCGTTTGTTTATTTTGATGACGTCATGAAAATATAGGGTTTTTACTGTAGCCAAAACGTTTATTGCGCTCGTTCCACACGGTAAATTATTATAAAAATTGGCAGATTAGTAGGATTTTTTTTAGTTCACGATCACAAAAAAAGACAGCAATTTTTGTAAATACAGATACCCAATAAATCAACGAAACTGCAAATACCGACTCTCATTATGTTTTAGCTACGGCGCACTGACGAAGGCCAACAAGCCCGAAACAGCTGTCTGCGTCTGCTTTCTAGTTTTGGGCGCTGATCATGTCAGGTCTGGCCACCAACCGTAGTGCCATTTCGAAAAGAATGCCTTTTTTACATTGTTTGGTCGGTCCTGAGTACTGATCCAATGTTACACAATAGATCGTTCATGGTATTTGCAGTTTCGTTGATTCACAAATTCCAATAAACGTAAAAATAAAAAAGTGAGTAAATTGACGAAAATTAAGTACCGACTTTTTATGGCTTTATCAGATGAGACTTATTGAATGTTTATTCTGTTTCATCAAAAATCGTGAAAATTTACCGTGTTAAAACCGAAAAAAGCCTTCCAGAAGTTTGCTAGCCTTGAACAACAAGCCCAACAGCTCAAACAGTGGTTGCCAAGGTAACGAGACAAGACTGCCAAATTCGATTTCCCGGTCAGTAAAGGAGAAAGCTTAAGCTACATGTATGTATTGTGTATATTATGTCTAGCATCGCAAAACAAAACTTTCGAAAGACAGCAATGAGATCATGTATATTTTATTTTATTTTATTTTATTTTATAGGCAAAGCTCGAGAAGCGTATCTTATCGAAATGGGTCAAACCCTTGAACCCAAAGGTATGAACAAGCGTGAAGAAATGTAAACGTCGCATTTATATATTTTACATATCGTCTTTCATTAGTTTTATCTATATTCTTTTGTTTCTCTTAAATTTGAATTATAACGTTTCATCTTATATTTTTAAAATCTAACGTCTTTCCATTGTAATCGTATATCCTTTTGTTTCTCGGCGATTTATATTGTAACGTTTTTCTTGTAGTCATTTTATTCCCTGAAGAAGTCAGGCCGTGCCTGATGAAATATTGGAAAGAATATTATAATCCCAGTTGTACAGTCAGCCTTGCTTTATTAGTTCTTTCGTATCAATTAACACCCGTTTGACCGTCACTCAGGTTCGTAAACGGCCCGTTTACACGTGATTTTTATGCGATTTTTGTCGCGCTCTCCAATGCAATTTTTGTCGCAAATGCAAACTAGCGACGATTTCTTGTGCGATTCGGGTGCGACATTTGCTGGGATTTCCCAGAAATCACCGCCAAGTTGTATCAGGTTTCGAACATGTTCGACAAATCGCTCCCAAATCGCATTAAAATCGCCGCCAGTTTACACACACGATTTGAAGATGCAACTTGTGCGCGACAAAAATTGCACCGATAAGTGCGACAAAAATTGCACAAAAAAATCGCCTATGTAAACGGGCCTCAAAGTAACTGCGATATAGAACGTGCTTCCTTGCTGTCCTGCCAGTATGGCACCTGCAAATGGTGAGACCGAACAATGAACCATATCCCGTTCGCCATTTCGTCCGTCCACTCACTCATCCATTCTTCCGTCCACCAATCCATCGGTTCATTTCAGATCTCGTCTGTTCTCTCTGTTGTTACGTGTAGCTGCAAAAAGATTAGAAAAATACACTGAAGTCAATCCGTCAAATAAGCTCGCCTAGTGGCTTAAAGTTAATTGGTACTAGGCGGTTTTTTGATATGAAGAAACTACAATCATAGACAAAAGTGT
The DNA here is from genome assembly GCA_024195265.1 of Dendrophyllia cribrosa. Classification (NCBI taxonomy): domain Eukaryota; kingdom Metazoa; phylum Cnidaria; class Anthozoa; order Scleractinia; family Dendrophylliidae; genus Dendrophyllia; species Dendrophyllia cribrosa. The sequence goes on along the minus strand of JAJLRJ010000001.1, from coordinate 46,266,030 downwards.
CTGGAAGATTAGTAGTTTTCACTATTATTCTCTTTCTCTCCCCTCCACCTGTTACAATGTTGTGGATAACGGGACATGTTTAGTGCGTAATTGTTCGCTGAGATCCTAACATTGGATAGGGGGGTAGGGGGGACTCAGAAATTTAACTAAATATTTCTATTTTATATAAGGAGAACGTTGATGTAATTTCCCACTGATGCTATTCATTTTCACAACCTTCCCAACTACTTTTGTCTGTAATTGTAGTATTCATATTGCTCCCACTGGATGCACGGCTTGCTATTCCACAAGACTATTCAGTAATCCCCCACTAATTTGCTAGGTTTTGGTGACACCTCATGCAACTACCAGAGAGACAATATGAAGGGACTGAAATATCTTGGTTAGTGACATAACCCATGAAAAGTTACATCGACACCAAGGTCGTCAACCTGAAAGCGGTAACAGGTTGAAAAAGTCCTGACATACACATGTTATAAGTAAAAGGTAAAGTTTTTATGAGCCATGCAGAGTCGGCGCTTGTTTTTTTTGAAAGTTAATGGTCTATTTTGTACCATGTTAGAGCGGTTTTCCATTGACGGTAAAAAGTAATTTGGTAATAGCCCTTTTCGCGGTTAACCTTTCTCATAATCACAATAAAATTCAACATGAATGCGAGGCAATTTCGGGCAGAAACTACAAAATTGCCTCGCAACCACTTTGACTTTTATTGTAATGCAAATGAGAAAGGTTAACTACGAAAAGGGCTATTGCTATGGTTTTGCCTTGCTACGCTTTGTGATTGGCTAAAATGATCTCGCGCCACTTTCTCAACCAATCAGAAATAAAACCACCGGCTACACGCTTTTCTCTTTCGAGTTCAGATTGATTCGGTGGAAGGACTGCCTTTAGTTGTTGTGATTGACCAGAGTAATTACTTTGGTTTTGGTTTTATGACACTCAATTGAAAAATGCTGTATTGTTGGCTACGATGTTAATGTTAAAACAGATTTCATTAGATAGACTGTTCTCCTTACCACGATTTTGACTATCGCCAGCTGGTATGTTCCTATTTCATACCATCTTTCCATCTGCAGCTATTTTATTTTTTGGAATCTCTCGTATGTCTTCGTTACCATGACTCGTTCCAGTTACTATACGAATTAGGACCCGCACAATGTATTGAAACCACCATAAGTTCATGCCAAATAGAATCCACAGCATGGTATTGAAAAAGAAGTAGAATGGACCGGTCGGAACAATCGGACGGAATTCATAGCCAGTAGAGTAGAGCACTTTGATTGGGTAGAGGTACAGACGACAATAAAACCTTAAAAAATAATGATTTGCAGAATTAGTTGTATTTTAATGAGGAACAATTTTTTAAGGTAGAAAGTGCTTGCATCGGTTATGAAAAATGCCTATAGTCAGTCATCAAATTAGAAAGCAATTTATATGACCACAATTTTCCGTAATTCCTAGCTGGGGCGTAGCTACCTGTATGCACGTACGCACGTGCGTACCTGAAAAAGTCGAAGAAAAAAAAAAAAGAAAGATTTGGGACTTGAGGGTGGGGGGAGGAGGTAGGGCGAGTGTTTGAAAATTGATTGTGCGTACCTCCGGAAACGTCCTGGCTACGCCCCTGCCTAGTGCATATTTGTAGAGTTGTCGTATAGACCAGCCTCAGGATCAGGAGCGATAATCGCTTATCAGAGTACAGTTGTCAGCCAAGTACACCCATGATCACGTAACATGAGAACATGTATAGAAGATACATTATTATATCGCAATTATAGTTACCTGTACGCACGTACGCACGTGCGTACCTGAAAAAGTCGAAGAAAAAAAAAAAGAAAGATTTGGGACTTGAGGGTGGGGGGAGGAGGTAGGGCGAGTGTTTGAAAATTGATTGTGCGTACCTCCGGAAACGTCCTGGCTACGCCCCTGCCTAGTGCATATTTGTAGAGTTGTCGTATGGACCAGCCTCAGGATCAAGAGCGATGATCGCTTATCAGAGTACAGTTGTCAGCCAAGTACACCCATGATCACGTAACATGAGAACATGTATAGAAGATACATTATTATATCGCAACGGATACAATCAACAGACCTCATCACGGTTTTGTCCAATTTTGATATCGGTCTGAGAGCAAAATTAGTAAAAAGGCCAATTTTGAGAGTGATATCTTTTAAAATAGCGAAAATATAGCTCCACAAAGTCAGAAAAATTTCACAGACGTTTGTATTGCGTGGTCAATTGTGTTGCCCCGATAGACAATGTCGATGGAATTTGAAAAAAAAAAATGAAAAAGTGAAAAAGTCTTTTCAAAGTACACTATCCAACGCTACCGTAATTTTGTCTTTAATTAGTTGAAAGACCTGAGAAAAATTTAAAAAGATGATCTACACAAAGGTAGTAGCTTTAGAGAGATGGATTGGTTCCTTACGAGAATAAGCACATTATGATCAGGCGTACCATATAAATATAAAACAAATAAACACAACAGCACTGAGAATGTCTGGTATGAGGTTGTACTTTCCATTGCGCGATTTGAATGCCACACATAGTTTAGCGAATTCCATTAAAACGTCATTAACGTCATGAAGAAAGAAAACAAGAAGACCAATTCTATGATACCTGGAATAGAGGGGAAAAATCTTACGTTAGCTTACATTGAAATATGGTACAAGTTTAACAGTTGATTAGAATTTTCTTTATTGCCATTATTAAGGTGAGGTAACTCGGGAGATGTTTTCAGTATTCTTAACTGCGCTTAACTGTGAATCTATAGTCCAACTCGTCCCCAGCGCCTTCTCCGCTATGTTCAAATTCAAAATGGCGGGTTGGGCGGAGAAGACCCTGGTCAAGGCTGCCACTGAAAATACTCCAAAAATCCTGAGGGTTGTCCAATACTCTGACAAATTTATGCAGAGCATTGTATTGTATTATATGACCATAACAATAGTTTAACAATGCATTCTAGAACGGCACAATACAGCACAATGTATTACAGTACAATGCTCTGCATAAATTGCCGGAGTATTGGACAAGTCTGAAAATCCTGGCTTATTTTGTCGCGTAAAATATTATGAAATGTCTTCGTTTCGTATGAACAACGGTTTCAGATTGACAGAAAACAAATACGGTTACCAATCACTGGAAATTACGTCTGAAAACACCATTTCATTGTGTCAAGTGACAAAATTCTCCACGATTCTTGGAGTATGTTGGCAGCCTTGCCCAGGGTCTTCTTCGCCCGACCTGCCATTTTGAATTTGAACAAAGCGGAGAAGGCCCTGGGGACGAGGTTGATCCATAGTCAACCTAGTCGCCAGGCCCTTCTCCGCCCTCAAAATACCGTTGCGGAGAAGCCTCTGGACAAGGCTGCCAAAATACTCAAGGGAATCGTGAAGTATATGTTGTTACGTGACACAACTGATGAAATGCTGTCGTTCTATAGGGATTTTAGGCTGCACGAAAACAAGTATTGGTGCCAAATGAATTCAATTGCTGGAAATAACATCCGAAAACGACATTTGAAACTGAAGGAGTATTTCAGTGTTGTTGGACTCAACTATTGGGAGACATATCATCGACTGATCACGATCACCATTCCAGTTGTCTTTAACATCAAAAATGTTCAGTTGATTTAGTGGCAACTAACGTTTATCTTACAGCTAGAAAATCAGAGAATTAACTCTGTGGTTAATTTTAGTGCCGAGAACAACCCATACATTTCTTACGTAAGTAAGGGAATGGGGTCCACACGATTGCACGAAGCAAGGAAAAAAGAATATTTCAACTCGGTGGGATTCGACCTCCGGATTACATCTTCGGTCGCTCTCAGTACCGTTTGAGCTACGAAGCTGCACGCGGAGCAGATCGTGTGTTGTTCTCAGCACTAAAAGTTACCACAGAATTAATTTTCTGATTTCCTCTTTGTTGCATAACTTGTGCTGCGTGGCTCAACATTTAACTTTCATCTTTCATCTTACCTGACTGCAAGTGAGAAAAGAATAAGTAAACTAGTGAGAATATGATGCAGAATCATTAGAATAGAATCCCTTCTCCACTGATCCATGTACCAGGTGGCATATAAAGAATGAAAGTAAAATCCTGCTTCCACCACATAAAGCGTGTAAATGTCTTGAGTAACAGGCATTCCTTTATACCATCCTGAGATTAAAAGAAAAAGCGTGTTATGAGAGCCGTACGCTTTACAAGCCTTGCCACTCAGTTGTTATAGCAATTCCTAATAACGCCCCTATGCATTTTGGGACGTTTACTTTAGAGAATTCTTTAGTCATCATCATCATAATCATCATCATCATCATCATCATCATCATCGCAACAATGGTATCAAGACACCATTAAGTACAATGCGTAATTAATGACGCACAATTGACTGTTTAACACTCAGACGACTTGCACGCAAACTTATACACCCACTTTACTTCCACTTTAGTACAATGTGGGTGGTGGTTGCAACCTCCCTCTTCCGTTTCTGCGGTGTTGCAATATTTTAAAACGATTTTATCACTTATAGATAGTCTGTGATATGCTCGAAAAGAGCGATGTAATATGGGATGCGACGGCAACTAAAATGGCGGTCAATATGACAGAAGACGAGGGGTGTCACAACCCACAAGGTAGAAGATCTGCAGTAGCTCATAAATCGCTTTTCTATATAAAGTTTTCAAGGACTCTAGGGCATCTCCTCGAAAGACAGGACATCAATTACTGCAGTGCTCAACTGAGAGGTTAGAAATATTCACCCTATACCGCCCTGCTCAAGAAGAGACGCCTGTGTCGCTGTGTCGTTCGGGCTGTGTGTTCCGCATGACGGATGGAAGTATCCCAACGGACCTTCTCTATGGAGGAATGACGATTTGAAAATGACTGACAAGAAGACCTTAGCTGCGCTTACAGTGCATCTGCAAGCGAGACCCAGTCGAAAGCAAGAGGTGCAGAGAGGACTCATCGACTGTTAGGACTAAGGTTGAGAGATCAAACTCCACAAGAAGGCTCAGTTCCAAGTAGAAAGGTCAGCTTCATGCAGACTTCACCAGTGCAGATGGCGGTATGGGTTGCTTCTTTCAAATTTAACTCTGCAACTACTGCAGACTCTGCTCCAGAATTTCCTAGCCCAGCGGCAGAATTTCATTGTCCACCGGGACTGAACAAAGCCTATAATACAATCAATCCGATAACTACTTTTTGTTAAAATATTAGCTAACTTATTTGGATGTACATTGCATCAACTATATAACCTTACCTCTCCAACAATTCCTTGTGTCATAAAAATAGTCATATATGCCACTAAATAGAATATAGGAGCAATATCCATAAGTCGAGGAGTAAAACAGAAGTTTGAAAGCACTTTCTGGACATTTGTTCTGATCTTTCACAAGTAGTTTGCACCACCTGAAAGTAGGCTGCAAATGAAGTAAGTATTTTAATTTTAAGTTCATTGAGGTTTTAATGCCATATACATCAGGTCCATCACGGTCCAGTGATTCTATGTTTAGGTTACCTCCTGTACACCATATACATGCAATAATTTCACATTTGTTTAATGGGGCACAAAGTTGCAAGCCATGGACATACTGAAAGGGCAGTGAAGACATGGTGTGGCCGTATGGAGTACAAGAAAGCTGTCCCCTGCAAATCCGCGCATTCTCTGGTAATGTAAATTAAAATTGATACAACATTTTTACCAGGTCTGTCAAGCAAGAGCCGAAAAAAGCGTCTGCGCTCGCCACGTTAATTCCAGGACGAAGCCGAAAAATAGAAACAAAACAAAACAACAACAGTTAGTGTCCTTCATTGTTTACATTGCTTACATGTATAACAGTTAGGTCTACGGTAGGTAACCAATGGGAGCGCGCGTAATATGATGCAAATTTTATCCGGTACAACTATATTCACTCAAGCTTATATATACACTAATCTGTTTTGACTTTACATCACAGTCATCAAAACAATATAGGACACTCCAGATACGAAGAGGGAGGAGTTGATGTTCAGTGTACAAATTATAAATTTATGTTGCTATGTGTATGATTATACCGGCAACAAACACGCGTGTATACGTGTGCTGCAACACGACCGAATCGAACGATTGCCTCGGGGAGGGTTTCATGGTCGTTCATGATCAATGATGCAAAATATTAAAATGGGGCAATATGTTTACTTTGATCACAAATGAAAAATGATTCACTATGAAAAGTGTTCACATCAGGTGGTGCAGTGTGCGAATCATGATCGAAACATGTTGACTCTCAGCGTGATTGAAACTACCTCACGCGAGGTAGTTTCGTTCTGAACTAGACAAAACACGTTTACTTAGCGGAAATGTCGTCTCCTTGTTAACCACTTATGAAAAGAAGGAAAGCGCAAATATGTTTACGGAAAATTCATTTGTTTGGTGAAAGCATGTTTACCGGCTCTAAACATGTTTTCGGATGCTGTTGTGGACACAGTATAATTAGTTCCTCAGTTTGACGGTGCTGGGAAGCTCAAATTAATCGGTAACAATAATTTACATTGTAAATAACTCTGGCAACAAACGGAGTTGTGACCATCAGCTTGTATGAAATTTAAAGCTAGAAACGCACAAACTTTAATAAATTCCGGAATAAACTACTAACTGACCGAACCCGTTTTTTGGAGAGAAAAAAAAAAAAAGAAAAATACCCTAGCTCTTACCTTAAAAACTGCTTCCGTCAAGAAATAACGCAATATAGTGAAGAAAACGCCGAGAATCAAGCATAAAAGAATGTCGTTAGCTGATATAAAGCTATAACTGGAAACATCGTCAATGAAGTCTGTCAGGAACGCCTTTGTTGGGCCTCGTTCCTCCCATTCAATCCAACACTGCTTCCATATTTTGCCGAAAGCCTGGAAGTAGCCAACCGCCATAGCCATCTTAAAAGCAATCTTTTCACGGATCAGTCAACCCACAATGACGTACGCTCATACAATGAAAATTGTAAATTCTGATTAACGAATATGTTTGTTCATTTTGTCACACCTCAGGGCCGTTATTGGAGACATGTTGTCGAACAACTTAGTGAATGGACGTGTTTCCACAGCGATTTTTCGTTCTCCAAAAAGATGCATGATTTATTTCATCAGGCCCCGTCCACGTGGAAACCGCATACATTTTGATCAATGACCTTGAATCGTCCACACTAAATCGCTTGTGAGAATAAAGACTTTCGGCGAAAACGGTTTAAAAAGTGGAGACTTTTGAAAATCTGTCGTTTTTCACGGTTTGGACGGAAAGTGGATGTTTTCGAAAACGTATTCGGTGTGGCAAACAATACAGTTTACGAAAACACTGGTGTGTATACCAAAATATCCTGCTTTCGAAAACGTAGCAGGGCTTGGGAAAGAGGACCCTGTTCTAAATCTAAAGGATTTGTTTTAAATTGTTTGGAGTTTCCTTCCTGCAGAAGGACAAAAGAACGTGTTCTCAGCCTAGTGCCCAGGCTTTCCCTTCCAGTTCTTCGCAGGACGGTGGGGGGAGGTTGATGATGTGTACGGACCCCATGCCAGCCCTTACCCATGTACATGAAATAGCTCAGTTCGTACAGCTTTCGTTTCTACTGATCGCATCAGACAGGCTTCTACTTCAGACTGCATGTTCTGCAACGAGATACTCTAATGAACTTTGCAAACTCGATCGCTTCTATGAGTTTCAGCACATCTTTTACGAGGCAAAACAAGTAAAGTTTTCAGTTTATGGCAATTGGGGCTGGACCGAGAGGTATTTCAGTAGCCAGTACCAAATGAGCCATCTGAGGTAAACAAAAGTTTGTGGTTTTTCTAATAATTTTCTAACTTCAAGCCACAAGTGATATGCACTGTACTATTTCGGTGCAGTGTTTCTTTTTTCAGCAAAGCATGTTTGGTAGGAACGCATGCCTCCCACCCGTGAATTTGGCCAGGGCCAGGGGGGGGGGGGGGGGGGGGGGGGATCAAAATTTGTAGAGAAAATATGACAAGAACTATTTGTCACTTCATGTGCCGTTTTAGAATTGTTATTCTTAGGGGTAAAAAATGCATTTAAGCCACGTACATCAAACGGGATTCTGATAACTTTTAGGGTGCTTTTCGAAAATTTCTGATGAGCACCCTCGTCATTTTTATATGGGAGTCTTCCCCGGGAATATGGTCGCTTCAAATCCTGGAAGCGATGCAGGGGACTACAACAACTACAACAACTTTATTATTACAATTATCATTACAATTACAATTACAAATACAATAAATAAATTATTATAATAATAAATAAATTAAGTAAACTAAAAAAGAAAAAACAGGAAATTTTTCACGTAACCCGCGGTTAGCTTATATTAGGCTAATCGAGGCGGGAGGTGAAGAGGACAAGAAAGAAAATATAAGAAAACCTAGATGTAAGAATAAATTTACAAAGCGAACAAAAATTAGATATGACACTGCGTAAATATTTGCTAAAAATAGTTGAATCTATTATACAATAAATACTTTACATCTATTTCGAAGAGCTTAAGTGTTGTATTTGAATTAAGGTATCGACTTCAACATAGTCATCCCTATCCAAAAGTGTATCGAATAAAATTCCTCCAGTCGGGAGGAATAGCCCAATTTCGATATATTAAAATTCAACTTGAAACAAAAGACATCATTACGAGGCTTAGGGGAATAAGCCATATAAATCCCTCTATCATTCCCCTAAGCCTCGTAGTGATGTCTTTTGTTTCAAGTTGAATTTTAATATATCGAAATTGGGCTATTTGGTTCCACTTTTGCCAAATGTATCTTTTCAACGCGTCGACGCAATGTACGGTATGGTTCGGTATGTTTAAAATATAAACACGGCTCGATATCTTTTAAAATACAGTAATCCGCGATATGATATGTGTGATATTTAAGGTCTACATACACTGTTCCGAGTAGAAAATCGCGAGGATATATTCTCACTCGAGGAACAGATCCATTGACATATGAAAGTTCAAGACCTTTAGCGCATAAACTTAAACGTGTCCATTTCTCTTCTATTTCAAACAATGCGAATTTGTGTCACGCTAAGACATGAAAGACAAATTTATTTTATTCATCAAAGGACTCCAAATGAGAAACATCTTTAAGCTTATTGTCAATTCAATTTAGTTTACCAAACCTTAGTTATTGTTATCACTGGATTCACGTTGTTCTTGTTACGCAATGCATTCAATCAATCAATCAATCTTTATTTGCCCCAATCTTTATTAATCTTTATTAATCTTTATTAATGCAATCTTTATTTGCATTCGAAACAAAACTAATTTAAAACTATACTACCAGGCTTAACTAATCAATGACATCAATGACATCAATGTAAGCAATGAGTAATTAATGGGTAATCAATGAGTAATCAATTGATTACTCATCGAGTATTGCCAATACTCAATGAGTACTCAATGGCTAATCAATGACCCACAAAATTTTTAGTCATTGATTAGTCATTGATGTCATTGATTAGCAGGAGCCCATTACCCGGAGCGTGCAACTATCATAAATTCGTGCAACGGCGTTTTCACAAGTAGGTTTATTTTTAGATAAGGGCCTGGTCGCACTACAGTCAAAAACAAAAATTAGTCCGTGCAAAATGACATAACTGACAAAAACATTCCACAAAATCCACAAAAACCGTGTCCCACCGCAGCGGTTTCTTTTGTTTTCCTCGATTTTTGCACAGGCTAATTTTTGTTTTTGACTGTAGTGCGACCAGGCCCTAAGCCTTTCCCGCGAATTGGCACTCGAATTGGTTTCGGAAAGCCAATCACAAGCAATTGCATAATTAATAACTATTTACATGTGAGTATGTGAATAATTATTAAGTATGCAATTGCTTGTGATTGGCTTTCCGAAACCATTCGCGGGAAGGGCTTATCTAAAAATAAAACTACTTGTAAAAACGCCGTTTCACAGGCCAGTATGGAAGTTGCACGCTCCGGGATTATGGGCTCCTGTGATTAGTCATTGATTTGCACGAAAAGAGGTGTTGACAGGCCAGACACGACTCAATGATAACGTGGAACGTGACCTTTAGAGGTATATCCCTCAAGGATTTTCTTTTTTTTTGTATGAGATAAGGGAAGGCTCTTTGTATATTTCTCTTAGCAATGGTTGGTTCTGAATGAAATGCCATTTGCTCATTAAGATGTTTTTAAGATTAGGCAACGACTCAATGATAACGTGATAACAATGATAACGTGGAACGTGACCTTTAGAGGTATATCCCTCAAGGATTTTCTTTTTTTTTGTATGAGATAAGGGGAGGCTCTTTGTATATTTCTCTTAGCAATGGTTGGTTCTGAATGAAATGCCATTTGCTCATTAAGATGTTTTTAAGATTAGGCAACGCCGGGTGGTACGTACCGTTGTTACAAAAGGCAGAATTCTTTTCCGCACGTTCTTCTTTTGTTGCAAAGATGACTTCTGTTCATTGAATTTTACCTCGGAAATTATTTTCTCAATGAGATTGTGAGTGTAGCCTCTAGCACGGAGGCGTGCTTTGAAGTTGTTGATATTCTCACTGAATGATTTGGGTGAAATTTGGGGAAATTTGTCTCTGTTGGTTTAAAATGAGTAATCAGTGACATCAATGAGAAATCAATGACCCACAAAATTTTTTGGGTTCGATTAATCATTGATTACTCATTGAGTATTGGCAATACTCAATGATTAATCAATTGATTACCCATTGATTACTCATTGATGTCATTGATCATTGATTACTACCACTACTACCACCACAGATCACCAACACTGGTCAGCGGTTAAATAAAAGAAACCGTGGAGCTCTGGGGACCAGAATGCAATAGACATAGCTCGTTTACGCAACTGACTGTCTCCATTTGCTGCACCGCTTTCTTCAGCTTTGTTCCTCGATTTTATTATATGCTGTTGTCTTTTGGCTAAAAGAGAAAGATGCTTGCAGGGAAATATTGTAGTGGAATGTACAAGCTCGGTATTAGGGCTTTCAGTACATCTTTTCAAAGGCAAGCCAAGGAGAATTATCAATTCCTTGTAGTAGGCGCTGGTTCTGGAGGTCTGTCGATAGCGTCCACACTCTGCCGAAAATATCCCCATGGTACTGCCATTATCGAGCCATCAGAGGTAAGCTTGTTTTGTCGTAGCTGTGGTGCATCTTAGTCTTCTTTTGAGAGTAACATTTTCTAAGAATAAGAAGTTAAAAAGTGTTGTTTTCTAAAGTGTTTTACACATTCGGGGTAAGCTTATTACAAATTGGCCCAGCTACCGTTTATTATTTTGAACGTCTCAAGCTCTTATACAAAAATCAATCTATCTTTCTCGAACAAAAAAATTCCTTGGACACTGTTGCACAAGTTATTTGAAAAATCCCGTTTAACCCCATATTATATTTTTCTATGACGCTTCATTGATTCTAGAATACGACGTGACTTCCGTTTTATTGTGCGCGTGTGATATAACATGCACTGTACCTTCTTTGTAAAATTTGCACTCTAAGGCTTGTTTTTTTTCCTGTTTTTTTTTTTTCCTTTTTCGTCATTATTATTGCTTAGCTTTTATACTCGGTATGTTTGTGTTGCACCATCTATTTGGCTTTTAGAAATAAATCTGAAGTCTGAAAAATATATAATGTATGCTTGAGTTAATTTAATCTGTTATTAATTTAATTAGTAAAGGGCGGTATTTTTTATTTATTTATTTTTTTGTCGACACTTAAAGGGCATTATTACATACTGTAATTTTTCATGCAGCAAGCGGTGTGTAATGCCCTCTGCAATTGTCAAAATCATTGTGAGACAAGTTGCTGCAATTGTTGCAGAAAGTAGAATTGGGGTTCTACTTTTCGCAATGATTTCAACAATGTTTTTGAGCATTGCAGCATGTAACACCACCTTTGCAGTATGTTTTGCAATGTTTTGGTTTTAAAACCCTTATGCTCATGCGTGACCACCTTCTGGGACAACAACAAAGAAAGCGGACACGGTGAACAAAGTTGAAGATGATGAAACAATGGCAGAATCGCAAGAATATGGTCTGTGCCAAAATTCTTGTGCCACAAGCCAGTTGCCCCAGTTTCTTCTCTTCCGAGACTTGCTCCATAAAAAATTGAAGCGTGAACACCACCTTTAGTCTTGAGTATGGTGAAACCTGTATTAAGCGGAACCTATATTAAGCGAACACCCCTTAATAAGCGGCCCCCAGTTGCTTGGTGGATTCTTAAATTTTCTTCCTATATTTATTGTAAAACAAACCTGTATTTAGCGGACCCCTCCATTAAGCGGACACTAGCGAGAGTCCCGAGGGTGTCCGCTTAATACAGGCTTTACTGTACGGTGGGGCAGGTGGGGCATTTGCGCCACCTGGCAAATGCTGAGGCCCTGGCGGGGGGGAGGGGGGGGGGGGGGGGGGTCCGTGTCGCTTGTCTGAATCTTAAAATGTCTCATTTCGGTGTTTTATCAATGCTTCACGTTGCTGTCAGAAATTGAATGAACATAGTTTGTTGGAATTTTAGAAAAGGTGGATAATGGTACGTTATAAAGAAACGCCTACAGTTCTACAATAGCTCAGTTATCATTCGGTGCGCATCGAACACGTAACATGCTACTATAGCCATTCATGGTAACTGACCTGCGTACACTGAATACCAAGCAAGCAAGCGGCAAGCATGCAAGACATGCAAAAGTCATGCAAAATGGTGAATGGATATCGGCGTTGCTGTCGCTTGACTGACGACCTCGTTCCCAGGGTCCCAGGTCTCCCAGGGAGTTGTGGTGTTGTGAAATGATGTATAACGCGATGCTCAAGAGACCCTCAAGGGAACCTCCAGGGTCCTTAAGGACCTCAAATTGGTGAAAAAATATGCCAAACCACCGTTCTTTGATGTCGCTTTCGGAATTGTGCCGAGAAAGATTTTCTTTTGTCGCAATTTCATTTTACGTGCTGTCGCTACTTTTTGGGTCATGTCGCCTGTTGGAGTTTACCCTGGCAGGGCCTCAATGCTATCTGGCAGTGATAACAATCTACAATTTTTTGATTGGTATAATGGAATAAATTTAGAGCTCTCAAAAGTTCAGAAACATAAACTATTTAGATAAGGGAGTTGTTATGCATCAGTCAATTCCAGCAGGACCATCTTCTGGGGAGGTTTGACCTCTTGCTTGCTTGAAAAAGAAGGCGGAGTAGCTAAATCTTCAAAAGATCCGCAGCTAAGCTGAAGAGCACTTTGTAGTGCTCTTGAGTTGGGCTTGGTAAACAAATTTAATTGGTTTTGTTCGAATTGACCAATAAGTAGAGTTTTTGACATATTGACCTTTGTGGTTGACTAGCCGTTTGACAGTCATATTCTGAGCGTTATGCGTGAGTTTTGACTTTTGTTTTTGTAGAGAAAACGTTTTTCACCTTGCATTTGAAAATGACTATACCAGTTCATTGCCAATCGGGTTTAGTGAACTTCCAATTTTTACTAATTACTGTATATAGACGGTTTTCACTCACCTGACCTTCAGTCCTGTGGGACTCAAATGACAAAGGCCATGGCGGCCATGTTGGAGCACATAACAAAAGAGGTTCATTAAAATTCTTTTGTAGGTGTGCTCCAACATGGCCGCCATGACGTAACGTGCAAACCACCTATAGGTACTTTATTATCCACCGCCGCTGGCGCGGCATGCCACCGTGACGTTTCCTCAACCATTTGTCGAAGGTTTTGTACCGAACTTTCTATACATCCCGCTACGTACAGTTTCATCCAAAGCCGAGAAAAGTGCACTTTCCCCATTAGTTGCAACGAGTGAAGCAAATACGTCGTACAGCTTTCAGGCGAGAGATTTATATTCACGAGGCGGAGAAGAAAGAACAGTCTTCTCCTAGATGTGAATGCAAATTTGATGTAATATCAAATCGAAAACAGGCAACTCAAGCAAGTGGTGGATTTACAATGTGACCACGATGCACTTGCTTAGTTTCTAGCACTTGCTCCGGCTTGCTTGACTGACGTCATTAAGCAAGCATGCTTGGCGGCGATCTCAAGCGCGAATGTGACTGTTAGTTAAGCTTATCATTGCCTTTCTGTTCAGAGAGTGATGCTGTTAGGCTCAGCTTATCTATATATATTATGCTAGAGATGTTAATATCGTCTGAGACGTTAAAGTTGACTTGAGACGACTTTAACGCCTAGTATAAAAATGGAAAATAAGCCAGACGGATTTAACGTCTGATATGACTTAAACATCTTCTTTTAAGTATGTCGTTCAGGCACATATTTAAAACAGATGACTTTAATGTCTTCTAGTTTATAAACGGGATAGCCTTAAATGGGAGGAATTTAGTCCTATTTGTATGTTCACACTCTTTAAATTTATTTGGAGATGCGTTTAGTCAATTTGTCCATTCCCATTCTCTTCCGAGAATACAAACTGTAGGTTTGTTTAGAAAATCCCTTGTTTATCTGTTTGGCTGTCTACTTTAATGTGTCCTGTTTTTATACCAGATGCATTAAATGTCCGCATTTAATGTCTGAGACGACTTTAATGTCTCTATCATAAAAACAGCCAAATAATTAGTCAAATATTTTCTTTTCAGAATCATTATTATCAACCGCTCTGGACTTTAGTTGGAGGTGGAATCGAGCGTTTGGAAGAGTCTGTGCGGCCAACAGGCAGCCTTATTCCATCAGGCTGCACATGGTATAAAACCAGTGCTGTGGAATTTAATCCTGACAGAAACCTAGTAGTTACAGCTGATGGAACAGAGGTTATTGAGATACTATCGATCTCAGACGTCCTTGGACAAGGGATTTTTTTCGGCCCGCTTCACGGGCCGTTGGTTTCAGTCTGCGGTTAAAAAAATGTCGTCACGTGATGACATTTTTTTGGCTCTGCGGTTTCAAAAATGTTGATCACGTGATGCTTTATTTCGACTTTTATCCCAGACGTTTTTAACGGTTTGTCTGCTCACGTTAAATTTCCTTGCCACATCACTGTAATTACCCATAAAGAAACCTGTAGTAAAGTCGCCACCGGCCTGTACTATCGTATCTATTATTCCGCTTCTTATGTCATTGGACAAAGCTTTCCCTGGATGATAGCTTCGGCCGGTTTTACTCCCCAACATCTTTGATCACTTTGCCGGTTTTCTTTTTGGCGCGAGTAACCGAATGGCGTCACGTGATCAACATTTTTGAAACCGCAGAGCCAAAAAAATGTCATCACGTGACGACATTTTTTTAACCGCAGACTGAAATCAACAGCTCGTGAAGCTGGCCGAAAAAAATCCCTTGTCCAAGGACGTCTGAGATCGATAGTATTTACTTGCTATTAATTTACTTAATTTAATTTTCAATTTTTAAAATTGATCATATCATTATCATAGACTTCTTTGGTTTCAAACTCTTCAGTAGACTGCAATGCTTATATGAGCGATACAGTCTGTATAATAATTATTTAAGCAAAACAAATGTTAAGATTAATATACATTGTATGGCAATAACTAGAAGACAAGTTTGGGCTGTGAGGAAGTGTAGCGGATCCTTTAAAATAACGTCACATCCCTGAGCTCTATAATACAGTGGACACATCTCCAATATGGACACTTTGGTGTCCTTTTAGAGAGGTTTAACGGTATATCTTTTGTGAAAAAATTATTGCTAATTTGTTGCATTGTTTTCCCAATGTTGCAGATTAGCTATGAGTTTCTCATTGTTGCTGTTGGTCTTCAACTCAGGTTTGACAAGGTATAATAACAGAAATATTTTGATAAATATTAAACATTTTAACCCTTAGTGTTCACCAGATCTGACTAATGTCTACCACATACATTTATGGTTATAATAATATTGTTACAGTCAGCCTCACCAATTCCCTCCATTACAACAGCCTGTCATTATTTACCATCCATGATGTTGGTAATTATATTATTTTGTAGGTTATTGGGTTACCACAAGCCTTGGGTACACCTGGTGTGGGAAGCAATTACTCGCACTTGACAGTGAATGACACATGGAAGGCTATACAGAACTTTAAGGGTGGAAATGCAATTTTCACTGTGCCAAATACACCCATAAAGTGTTTGGGTGCTCCACAAAAAATCATGTACTTGGCAGAAGCTTACTTTAGAGAGGTACATTTTATGCCCGTTTACATTAAATTTTTACTAGTATACAGGAAGGTTTTTTGAACCAACCATGTAGTGCTCCTTAAAATTTTTGCGGATTTTGCAGTTTGCTTACGATCCATAAAAATAATTTCCTGTAGAAAAAAAGTCTTGTAGAATTATACTCCCTTCAGTCAAATAAACAACTCTGCTTTTTAATGTACATGTAAACTTGATTTACTGGGACGATATCAGATGCAAATAAAAAATATTAATATTAATTTTTAACAGAAAACAACAGTTTTTTTTTTCAGTAGTAATAAAAAAGTTTTCTTGAGCATGGGTTAGGGGGAGGCTGTTTGTTTGATTTTGTTGTCGCATCAGTCCTTTGGGGCAGTACTGTATCACCTTTGAAGATTTAGTAGAATTTTTGTGAAATGTCTCTAATTTAATACTGTAGCTCAACAAGTAATAAAAGTTGAAAATATTAAGTTTCCTTCCTTGATCAATATAATTTTCTTTTTTCTCTTCAGAACAATGTACGCGATAAAGCAAATGTCATGTTCAACACATCGCTGGAGAGAATATTTGGTGTGCAAAAATATGCAGATTCCTTGATGAAAATTGTGAAACAAAGAGACATACAAATTAACTTCAAAAGAAACTTGATTCAAATCAATTCTGACACGCAGGAAGCCACATTTGAGGTCTTGGATGGTTCAGTCCCCAAAAAATTGGAAACTTATGAGGTACAATGTAGGCCACGTTGACTGCTTTACAAATCACATTCTGGATACAAGTGATCGGTTTAAAGAGTAGTAAACAGAACCTTTGTTGGATTGACTTAATTTCTAGTAGTTGATTTCAGGTACAGGTATACAACTACAGCTGTAAGACAGCCTGAGATGTGCAGTTAAGGCAAAGATTGTTTTCATACATGTCGTTCTTTTTTTGGATGGGGTGTTTGTCTTTCAAGACCTGATTAAACCACCCCTTCAGGGCTCGAAATTGTGCCTGTATCAGGTGCATTTGCGACTAAAGATTTCACTTTTGCAACTAAAAGTCTATTAGTCACGATTATGCGACTGTTTTTTTTATAAAGGAATTATATTCAACAGTCATGTGTCTTATATCAACAGTCATGTGTCTTATAAATTTGTAACTGGTAGTTGTTGAAAAATCCTGCGAAATTCACATTGAATGTTGCGTGACTTAATCGTCGATTTCATGCTCCATTAACGCGGTTTCCAAGAAGTGTATCACTGCGCACTTTTTCAGACTTTCTCAGAAATTTCTCATTTTTCATTTCCGGTTCTGATTAGTTATTTTTTTGCAACTAAAATGTTCAAACTTGTGACTAAATTTTAGGAATTACTCGCAAATTGCGATTGAGAATTGTTTTAAATTTCAAGCCCTGCCCTTCTATATACGTGTGATATTGAAAATGCTCATGAAAATCAGTAGTGAAAGAAAATCATGTCATTTTAGTGCTTTTCCTGTTTGGAAGAGTGATATATATTTATTATTTTGTATTAATAATTATTTATTCTTCCTCAACTGAATGACACTTGTCAAAACATGACTTTGTCGTGTGATTCCCTGAAAGTACAATATAATTTATTGAATCTCAGTGCAAAGAGATTTCAATTATTGGCAAAAATGTTTTTGAATAAAAACCATATTCCCACACTTTCAAGTCTTTTGGATTGCCAATTATGTACTAAATTAGTTACCGACATATTAATCTTATACCTTGTAAGCCTTAAAACATATTGTTGAACATTCAGTTTGTTAAAAAATAACACTGATGTGAAATTATTTTATAGAAACAGCTGATAACACTTCTGTTGAATGAAATAACTTGTGATTGTCTCTGATCTTGTTGCAGTATGACATGATTCATGTGACGCCTCCCATGGGACCACCAAATTGCCTTGTGGGAAGCCCCATCTCTGATGAGACTGGTTTTGTCGATGTCGACAAGATCACCATGAGACATAAAAAGTATCCCAACATATTTGCCATTGGTGACTGTGCCAATTCGCCCAATGGTAAAACTGCTGCTGCTGTAGCTGGACAGACTGGTGTGATCAAGGCAAACCTGTTTGCACTGATTGATGGACGAGCCATGCCAGCTCAGGTAAATGTCACTTTACCATTCAATTACTGAATAACCACTGGAAATAGTGATCATACATGTACCATGCCATGTCATATGTTATCAACTTGGTTTGTTTATAAAGACTTGTTTGTGTAAGAGAGGCATTCATTTTTCTTATTCAGTTGTATCACACTGTTCATTGTACTTAAAGGTGAACCAAATTACATGTGAATGCCCCATTGCTGTTATAACAAGGCATTTATTTTCTTTAGCAGACATTCACAGGCTGGTGCAATAATTTGAGAGGGGCATTTGTATAGGAGGAGCCATTTAATCTGAATTAAATACTGCAAACTGGCACAAAAACTGTTTTTGCTTTATAGCACTCATAAAATGATGCATACATGTAATTATAAAATTTGTATGTCGTGAGTGCTGAAAACTGTATTAAAAACAGCCAAATACAGCTTTCAGCACTTGTGACATACAAATTTCATAATATTTAATATTTAACCCTATCCAGACCGGGCTTTTTTTGACCGTCTGGGACCGGGGGGGGGGCTCCAGAAGCCCCCCCTATGTAACTTTGAAACCGCTTATGCTATGGCCACCAAATTTACACAGGATAATGTTGTCATGAATTCTAGTAACTACAGATACTTTGGCGTCATAATGACGTAACGTGACGTCATTATGACGTCATATAGTCGATTTTATTGGCTAAAACAGTCGTTCATCAATATTTTCTCAATTCTGAACATATAGCAACAAGACTTTAACAGCTGCCTATTTGATGAAAGTCTTACGTTTACTTACACTTTTGGTGTTGTTAACAATAACAGTGACATCATTATGACGTCATATACAATGAAATAACCAACTGAAACGTTCTATAGGGCATATCTCTGAAACAAACGGTAGTGTTCATACCAAACTTTCACATATTGATGCAGGAGTAAAAGTAAATGAATTCGTACACTTTGTTGCTATGGTAACAGCGTGTGACGTCATAGAAGTGATGTGTACATGTTCTTAAAAGCTGGAACAGTTATCTTTGCAAATTATGGCTTTTCATGTACGTAATGAATTAAAAAAAGCTTTCTCAAGTGAAAAGGACATTTTTATGATATTTTGACAATAAATGTTTAGAGATAATGGAATTACAAAGACACGTAATATACTAGAAATAAATTCTTGGATCCGCCATCTTGAATTAGTCCAAACGTGTTTATTTTGGTAAAAAACACCGAAAAATAAAGCAAATGGACTGCTAAAGCTTAGTTTATTGTGGGCAAATGTTTTACAATCCAAATATGAACCAATAATAATATTATAGAGAGAAACGACCTTTAGTAAAACTTCGATCCGCCATCCTGGATTTTGACATTTCATATTCCACATTTTCCTAAAAGTACCGTTAATTAACCTTAATTAATAAACAATTATACATAATTTGATCAATTATCGCTAAATTAAATGGAAAATATTAATTCAATAAGAAATCTTTGAAAAAATCTTGATTAAAGCGAAAAATGCTAATTTTGTAAAACATAGGTGTCAAAAAGCGGTTGCTATGGAAACGTCAATGTCGGTGGACAAAGGACGCTAACGTGAAAATGTTCCCAGATAAATTTTAGGAAAAGTCACCAAATTTGGTGGTCATTGCATTGACCGTTTTGAAACGACACAACTTCAAAGTTCGAGCAGGCTCCAAAAGCCCCCCCCCCGGTCTGGATAGGGTTAACCTGCCTTTAACTCCCAAGAGTGCTAAAACTCAAAATTCAAGAAAAATCCCAAATTTCATTTAACAATATATTGAAACAAATGGTACCATGCAAAAGTACTGCTGAAGAGGTTTCATTTGAATGGTCACACCATAGGATTTCATCAACAGACTCAAAAGTTAGAACAAATGGTATCATATGCAAAAGTACTGCTGAAGAGGTTTCATTTGAATGGTCACACCATAGGATTTCATCCACAGAATCAAAAGATAGAACTACATTTATTTACATGTCTCCATAATTGACTCTGTGTTAACACTGTTAACTGTCAAGCAGACGGAAAATAAAGTTTTGGCTAACATCTATTGTGGCACTATACATGTATATCATTGTTCAGCCACCGCTCTGATCACTAAAATGATGTTTAGATTTTAGATATCAGTACTATAGTTAACCATGTAGTAAAGATTTCTTTTCGCTGCAGTACAATGGATACACATCATGCCCACTACTCACTGGTTACAACAAACTCATCCTTGCTGAATTTGACTACAATGGGAACCCTTTGGAAACGTTTCCTTTCGATCAATCAAAGGTGAGTTGAGTACAAATTCACTCAAGCAAAAAGTTGATAGACTTATTAATCTGTCAACTGGCAGCTAAATCTAACATGGTTGAACCTCTAACAAGCTGCCACCCAAAAAGCAAAGTGAGGTGGTCGCTTATGGGAGGTCAGACCACAGGGGGTCTTGACTTTGAATCATGCGAACCTGTCTTTGAATCATGTGAACCTGTCTTTGAATCATATGAACCTGTCACTGAATCATGTGAACCTGTCTCTGAATCATATGAACCTGTCTCTGAATCATATGAACCTGTCTCTGAATCATGTGAACCTGTCTCTGAATCATATGAACCTGTCTTTGAATCATATGAACCTGTCTCTGAATCATGTGAACCTGTCTCTGAATCATATACCTAATTCAATAAAGGTTGCTTTGGCAGTTGGTCATTGGTAATTGGGAATTGGCATTTGGCATACGGAACACAATGCAATGCTTTGCTTGAGTGACCGCCAAACAATAGCTTTCCAATGCCCAATTACCAATGACCAAAGCAACTTTTATTGAATTAGGTATATGAACCTGTCTCTGAATCATATGAACCTGTCTCTGAATCATGTGAACCTGTCTCTGAATCATATGAACCTGTCTCTGAATCATGTGAACCTGTCTCTGAATCATATGAACCTGTCTCTGAATCATGTGAACCTGTCTCTGAATCATATGAACCTGTCTCTGAATCATGTGAACCTGTCTCTGAATCATATTAACCTGTCTGTGAATCATGCGAACCTGTCTCTGAATCATATGAACCTGTCTCTGAATCATGTGAACCTGTCTCTGAATCATATGAACCTGTCTCTGAATCATATGAACCTGTCTCTGAATCATATGAACGTGTCTCTGAATCATATGAACGTGTCTCTGAATCATATGAACCCGTCTCTGAATCATATGAACCTGTCTCTGAATCATATGAACCTGTCTCTGAATCATATGAACCTGTCTCCGAATCATATGAACCTGTCTCTGAATCATATGAACCCGTCTCTGATTCATATGAATCTGTCTCTGAATCATGTGAACCTGTCTCTGAATCATATGAACTTGTCTCTGAATCATATGAACGTGTCTCTGAATCATATGAACCTGTCTCTGAATCATATGAACCTGTCTCTGAATCATATGAACCTGTCTCTGAATCATATGAACCTGTCTCTGAATCATATGAACCCGTCTCTGATTCATATGAACCTGTCTCTGAATCATATGAATCTGTCTCTGAATCATGTGAACCTGTCTCTGAATCATATGAACCTGTCTCTGAATCATGTGGACCTGTCTCTGAATCATATGAACCTGTCTCTGAATCATATGAATCTGTCTCTGAATCATGTGAACCTGTCTCTGAATCATATGAACCTGTCTCTGAATCATGTGAACCTGTATTTGAATCATATGAATCTGTCTCTGAATCATGTGAATCTGTCTCTGAATCATGTGAACCTGTCTCTGAATCATGTGAACCTGTCTCTGAATCATATTAACCTATAACAATTTCAATGTACAAAGCACCTATCAGCGCAAAATATTGTATCATAATTGAAGTTTTGATGCAAAGGAGAAAATTTTCGTTTTATTAGACTTGTACTGTAACACATGATTGATGTCCTCTTGTCCTGTTAAGGGTGGGCACAGAGATACCAGTTTTCAGTGATGTGCATGTGAGACTTTGAAGTCTATGACTCTGCTAACTGTGCTGAACCCTTCAACTCTAGTTTCCAAGATATTTAATATATATATTTTTCTGTCACCAGGAGCGCTATACCATGTATTACATGAAAAAAGATATTCTTCCCGAAGTGTACTGGAATGGATTAGTGAGGTGAGTAGCTAGAAATCAGTTATTAAGAATGGCTTAGTGACCAGTCAATGAAAAACTGGAAACAGGTGTTAAGAGCGGGAAAAATTAATTACAGTCAGCTTAGCTGTGATTTGCCACTGATTGGTTGAAACAGCAGCATGTGATTGCTGTGATTGTTTAGGTTATGAAACTTGAGTAGATTATTGAAAGTTTCGTAAAAGCGCTCTAGCAGTGTATATGTCAGTGGCTACTTAGGCATCAAAATGTATCCTTTGTCGTTTTAGTCAAGAGCGGGGTATAGGCGAGTCCTTGCTGACCTTATTGTTTCCATTTTGTTTCATTAGCATATAAATTTACGTATAGGGATGATATCTGTTTACAAACATTCTTTTTGTTATTCAAATGTGCCAGCCACTGGAACAAAAGAACCCTTTGTTTCGGCAGCCAATAAGGCTCTGGTTGGCACATTAATAACAATTGGTGACGTCATTGATATCTTCCCTATATGAGTCACCGTGCTAAATTATTACGAATTGACTTTAAAAGTTGAAAGAGCTTTCTTCGTGTAATGTTAAAGGAAATATTGATCAGCTATCAAAAACTGCAAAGTTGTTGGGTGGCAAAAGCGCTAATGAGCCATACATGCTTTGTGAAATTTCAAGTTTTTAAAACAAGCATCATACACCTTATTCCAAAATGGCAGGCAATTTATTATTCTTTTGTATGCATTTCAATTAGCCCTCTTTGCCTCATTTTCGCGTGAAAATTCTGTTGTATTTTGCACATGCTGACGAGGCAACAAGGGCTAATTAACATACATATAAAAGAATAATAAATTGGCCACCATTTTGGAATAAGGTGCATAGTGAGCCTATACCGATTCATTATTTAATATTTTCTAGCTTGATTAGAGAATGAGGGGCATTAATGCTAGTGACTCCGCACTGAGGCAATAATTATAAACAAAATATTATTCGACTATTAGCCTGTTGGTTTTGCACAGCCTCCGTGGCAGGTGCGGAGCTGGGACGGAGGTGAAAAACGAGCGTGAAGCTCGAGTCTAGTGTTAACAGTAACTAGTACAGTTACAAAAGCGTTTCAAATGCTTTTTCTTGTTGCAATTAATGCTCAATGCAAGGAAGTCGTGTGCTATAGGGACCCATTTTTTTTTACTTTTACGAAAGTCTACAAACCTTTCCTTCAAAAGTGAATCCTTTTTTTTGTTTACCGTTTTAACTGAACCCTCTTTTACTATTCAGTACCAATTGTACTTTCATAAAAGTAGTGTTATTTTGCTGATCAAAAGTGTTGTTTTAAACTCTATTTCAGGGGTCTGTGGCCAGGTGTTACACCGCTTAGAAGAACGCTTCATTTAGGACTTAAAGATTAGTTATTTTCTAGCACCCAACATGATGAAACCCAGAAAGAAAAGTCCCTCCGCGCAGCTAGGAGTCCACAGGCAGTTTGCACAGTGGAAAAAGGCGAAAACCAGCTGGGAGACAATTATTGTAATAACTTGCAATTCACTTAGCAAGCCGATATGAGAACTTATAAAGCCCCATGCACATGAGCAAGTTTTCTTTGACAAATTATTTGCCCGTGTTTGAACGAGTGGATGAACGAGTTTTCTGTGACAAGTTCTCTTGTTTATGTTTCTGTGCATGGGACTAATGTATTTCTTTTCATAGATCTAAAACTATTGTAAGCACTTGTCCTTTTATGAACCAACAGGTTTAAGTTTTATTGTTATTGTTCTTCTTCAATTGTACTGTAGATACGATTAGTAGGAAGTAAGACTTGTTGCCCTCAAATTCTGTCTTTCTCGTGCATGACAGATCGGAATCTAGTGATTTGGTAGTTGTTCTGCGCAAGCGTATCCCAACACGCATTGCAAGAATACTGCCATAGTAAATAGCAACATAGGGCAAGAAATTCAACCAAATACCAAGCAAACGCCAGTAAGCGGCGTAAAGCATAAGCAAGGCCAACTACAGGTGACTTTTACTTTTGAACGCTATGTGCCCATGCAATGTTAATTTGAACAGAAATAAGTAAAAAAAAAAAAATTGGACCATTTTTAAAACGTTGGAAAGAGCTAGCAATGTAAAATATGTGTATTTAACAGCCAATTGACCAGGCTCCGGTTGTTCAAAAGGTGGATAGCGCTATCCATCGGATAAATCACTATCCAGTGGATAAGCATTATCAAAACCAATTGTGTTATCCACTTGAGAGTGATTTATCTGGTGGATAGCGCTATCCATCTTTTGAACAACCGGGGCCAGCAGATCAAATCTTTTGAATTGTTAAAAGAAAAAATCAGAATGATTTAGTTTTATACATTAAATATTAAGTAATTTAGTTTTGTAGATTTACAATACCTAGTTAATGATATGAATTAGTATATTATGCACGAAAATAGTGATTTTCCTCAGACCGTGAAATAGTTAGTACACTAATATAGGTCAGCAGATCTTATTTCCATTGTTTTTTTTTTGTGTGTGTCCATTTGACTATTATACACTCTGAGGAAAATCACTCTGAAGTATCGAATACACAGAAATAATAGTAGTGTTGTTACAAGAAAAGTAGGATTTTAATGTAAACAATCCGAAAATGTAGAAATACAGTAGCCACACTTGGAATGGGAGCGCATGCAATTTGAGTTTATTTAAGAGAAACCAACGACTCCTTCCTTCGGGTATGTTTGCGTTAGAGAGGTTAGTTTCTAAAGAAACTGGGGTGCTGTGTCGGTGGGAGAATGAAACATGAAAATTTCAATGGTTTTACTGAGTTAAATTGGACACCGTAAGTAGAGCTAGATTCATTTTTTTCAACGTCTCGGAGATGTTCACGAAAACGGTCGCCCAGTCTCCTCCCTGTTTCGCCAATGTATATCTTTTTGCAAAAAGTACATGTTATGCAGTAGATAACATTTACGGAGGTGCATGTGAAACGATAGATCGTTTGGGTCCTGTTATTTTGTCCGCGTTGTGAATGAAAGGATAAGTGTTACATCGTGCGCGTGTGCATTTAAAAGTTCCCAGTTCATCGTCAGATTTCAGTGCGCTCGTAACTAGAAAGTTGCCTATGTTTTTGTCACGTTTGAATAAAATTAATGGGGTTTGTGAAAAAATTCTGTCAGTTTCGGGGTCGCTTTGGAGTAATTTGAAAATTTTTAAAATGATGCTTTTGACTGTGTTGTTGTGTGGGTGGAAAGTGAGGGTGAATGGATTTCTCTCGTTCTCGTAGCTCCACCGCTTACTATTTTAAAACCACACACTACCCACATTTCCTTGATTCTCTCAAACGAAGGGCTAGCGCTCGAAACGTCGGCTATTTGAATCTTTTTACGGTGGTCTTCTTTTTCCATTAAACTTGCCTCCTTCACTTCTGAAGATTTTCGCAAGCGTTAAAAATATACATTTACAACAATAACAGTAAAACTTAATTAATAACAAATCAATAAATAAAGAAAGGAATGGTCATGTCTAGTAATCAAGACTGGCAAGCCTCTGTTTAAAGGAGGCCAAGGTCGATGCTTGCACTACATCGTCTGGAAGACTGTTCCAATCTCTGATCGTTCTTCGGGGAAATAGGATTAGAGATGGAAGTTCGTTTTTGATCTTGGGACTTTGTAACTCAAAGACTTATTCGATAAAACTAAATTCTCGTGTTTCATCCCCCACCGACGCAGCACCACAGTTTCTCTAGAAACTAACCCCATTCATCCGCCACTGATAGTTGTTCCAAAGCTAACATTTGGGTGTACTGTTGACTTGTCAACCTTTTATCGCTTCGGCTCAGTTTCAGCTTGCTTGGGGGCCGGGATACCTGAAGACGGTTCCCGAAAGGGGGAACGAATCTGGGGTAACAATGACCTAGCATTGGCCAGTCCTCCACGGAGTAATCGGACAATGATGACGTTTTACAAGGGGATACCAGTGAAATATTCCCGAATATTAAAACCGGACAAGAAAAGTATAACCCATTATTTGAAAAGCACGAGTGAAAGTGAGTCTCTCTCAATGCTTAAAAGGCTTTGGTCCTCTCCGTGAAAAACCCCTTCCTTGATCAGTAGATTGGATGCGAATTCTTCTAGGTCAGTTAAATCAGATTGTGTGGACATTTCCATCATTACCTGATACTCGCTTGTGAACTAACTTTACTGAAGTCGAGATTGTTTTGGCTGGTTTCTGCAAAAAGAACTGTATTTTCTCTCTGTAAGTGCTTATGCACGGGGAACCCAAGGATCAAGGATGTCCCTCCATCCTGCGCCACGGAAGCAATTAACTCCAACGCAGTACGAAAAGTTGGCTTTGATAACTCTTGATTTTCAAAGGGGTCACGAAATTGTGCCACACGGGCATCAAATGTTTCACCATCAACTTTTGACGTTGCTTTTGACGCACGTCAAAGGGGTGGGGGGACACATTCTCTCACCCTCTCCCTCTGCCTGCGGAGGAAGCTCACAATAACAGCTACTTTGACAAACTAATAACTTTACTAGGGACCGATATAACGAAGTAAATATTTTTATTCCAATGCATTAAACGGGAACCACAACATTTTCGGTTTGACACAAGGTTCTATTAATTAAAAACGCCTGCCCAATACAAATGCATTTAAAACGTCAAACCAGTCGTTTTTATATTAAAAAATGTACAGTATTGTAGTAAATACACACGATTTCGGTTAAAAAAGTTTTCAAACATTTAAATAAGAAATAATCGCAAATATAAAACTCTATCTTTGTTCTTAAATACAAATTAAGACTACCGTGCTACAAAAATTATATTATTTGCACCTTATGTACAGTAGTTGCAAGAATTGATGTCATAATTATTAACAGAACCCAATGTTCCATTCTCGAACCCGTTAAATACGACAATTAATCATTTCTATATTCAGTAAGTTGCAAAATATGACACAATAATTTATAGTTTTAATAAAGACGGGGGGTGACAACTCTAACAAACGCTGTTTAAGCAATACTGTGTGGAACTGAAAGTTGTCCCGAAAATTTGGAATATCTTCCCGATTTTTTCGGAGACATTCTCGCAAAAATTTCAAACTTCCCGAAATTTTAACAACATTATCTCTTGTTTCCCCGAAAAATTTTCGAGTCTCCCGATTCCCGGCAAAATCTTCAGATTCCCGGAAGAATTTTGTTTTTCTCCCGAAACAGGCCTTCTTAGAGTTGTCACCCCCCGTAATAAAGAAATGTATTTCTATGATGTACTACTGTATATACGTACCATACACAAAGGTCCAAAAAAGACTTTCTCCGAGTTAGCTTTATCCTGTATTTTTAAGCGAGGCATAGTACACAACACAGCCTTTCAGATAAAAATGAGTTTTCAGTCACATGAAAATTAAATGCATTTTCATAGAAATAGTTGTGCACCAGGCCTCGCTTTTAGAAAGAGACATTGAGCACTTGAAAAATCTTATTGTTTACATGTTACCTTTAACAGAAATCACCTGTTTGAAATTCAAGAGAAATGTCTGTCGGGAACATTTCTTGAAAGTTTCTCAATGGAATAATGCCAGTTTTAAAGTTATGATTTTCCAAACGGAATTTTTGGTTATCAGCTGAAAGCAAGTCGACTGATGATAGGCAATCCCAGTCCACAGGATATATAGCATTCTGCTTCCCCTGATGGTATTTTTATTATGTATTATTTCCTCAAAATGAGGGACACATCACTATTGTTATTGATGTTTTATCAAACAAAACAAAAATTTTAAAAATCAACCACATTAAAATGAATGTTAAAATAAATAATTACCAATAAAAACACTTTATGGAAGCATAATACAGATTAATTTACAGTGCTGCACCAGCAGGCCATCATAAAACAAATTGTCATTTGACAAGTAATGTACATTAGCCTGAAATGTAAGAATGGAAAGTGAAGTAAGGAGAAGATAATATGCACAGAGAAAAGGGAAGTAGTTTCCTTTCAAACTGTCCATTGTAATTGGCATTTAAGGACGTTCACGCTAATCGTTTATAAAATAATGTACATCTTTTAAAAATTGCACACGCAAGTCATGTTGCAATGCCAAATTACCATGTCTTGTATGAGCCCATGTGCCAATGAAAAATCTTAACTCATAAAGGGTTGATACATGTACATGTAGCTGCTGTGTTTAAACCTTGCTTAGATTTAACTCGCTAATGGGCCTGCCAAACAGGCTAAATTAATAGTTAATGCAAAAACATGCATTTGGCAGTAATTCTTATTTTCTTAAAATCTTACAAAAAAACTCCGTTCTTTGGTACACAAATTACATAAAAATAAATGATGCCCAATCATCAAGATGCAGTTTTTTCACCGGTCTTCTGATCAGAAACATTGGAATTAGCATTACCATCAACAACTGCTTGATCCAGTGAAGACAGTCTTTGTACCAGTGCTTCACCAAATGACTGAGAATATCCAGGACTGAGTGAGTCTAACAAAGCATAGATTGTCTCATAATACTTAGACACCCTTTCTTCCTGGTTCTCATCAAAGTTATCTCCAACAACCTGGAATAAATGAATGAATATAGAGGATATTACATGGCCGCTTGAAGATACGAAATTTCTTTTCGAGTGTTGAAAAATATTTCACGAGTGAGCGCAGCGAACGAGTGAAATATTTTTCAACACGAGAAGAGAAATTTCGTATCTTCAAGCGGCCATGTAATGTTCTGTTTATTATATAAACACCAACGAAATCAAACCATTTCACTTTAATATTTTTTTGTAGTCCAAAAGTAGAACGGTGATCTTTTCACGTGTGAAGATAACATGTTATTCTCACGTGTGAAGATATGATGTTTACGCGCGAAAGCTCACCTGGTATTTCATTGGTGTTTATATAATAAAACAAGAGGCTACACTTAGCCTATACTCATGCGCAAGAGACTCTAAGACGCGCGATTGAAGTTACCAATTTTTCTGTGCTCGCTTTTAATATTTAATTTATTGATTCCGATCAAATCCACACTCATCTATAACTTTCCAAGCTGTGAATTATTTCTGTTACATTTGAAAAGACTACTTAAAAAAATAGGCAGTAGATGACATGCTGTAAAAAGAAATTTGATAATCAATATAAAGATTTAGTTTTCCTGTGTTACTTAATCGCATGCAACCAGTGTAAAATGGGTTATTCCAGAAAAAATCCCCCCCCCCCCCCCCGACGGATGCAATATTTTTTCACCCCTCCCCCGCCCGGATTTCCCGGCCAGGCCGACCAACCCTCGCAGCTTGATTTTTAACCCAGATACCCCCTCCTGCCCGGATGGCCATTAACTTTTTGTAGGCCCTTAATAAACAGGAAATCGCATTCAGGAGATCCGGGATTTTTTTACAGATTTCAAATCTTTGGTGAGAATTGCTATGAATTGGTCAAACATTTTGTAAATAAACGTTGCGTGACGCATTCACTAAAATCTTTCCGTGATTTTAAGACCAAATCGAAATGAAATGTTTCCATAACTTAAAGCTGGTTCTTTAAAAAAATGCTTTGATTTTGCCATCTGTAATAAGTTTTTTCCAAGCTTCACAGTTTCTTCAAAGTGTTGTCGCAAATACACAATTTTGCTTTGTGCAAATTTTATGTCAAATGTAATTTGATATCAAGCTGTTTTTATAATCACTGAATCTAAAATATATTTTCTATAAAAGGTCAAAACTTTTGAATGAAACTCATATTTCCTTGAATGAAAATGTCTTTCCTTTGATTAAAAGAGTCAAACACCTTTCAGAATTCAGTGATTTTCTGCTTCTGGAAGTCTTGGCGATATATTGTATCCTAATTACTGCGAGGAACCGGCTAGCGTCTGCGAAAATATAATAAACATCACAAAATAATTCAATTCAGCAACCTATTTTTATTATACTTTCTAAAATCGCCGACTTTTCCTGTGTAATAGAATGCCAATCTTATCCGGAAAAATGATTCGTATAATAATGCTTTCGCTAATAAAAAAAAAACAGTTCTGAATGGTCAAAGGTACAGAAATGAAATGCTGGCGGCGTTTGAATCATGAGTTCGGATAGCTCATGGTCTGCTAACAAACACTTCGATTCACAGCTCGATTTTTCACTAAAACCTTTTTCCAAACCACGAAAATACCTAAAATAATATTTGAAAACAATACTTGGCCACATTTGGTGAAAGCTGTGCTTGGTAAAGCAGTAAAAATAACGAGAAAGCTCCGTTTACCTTTTCCACGAATCCAAAGCGCGCACGTACAAACAGAACTGCCTTGACAATCGAGTAGTCTAATCCGAAGCTATCAGAACTGTCTCATCGTACAGCAATCGGGTGAACTTGGCACAACTTCGCGCTTCGGAAAGTCGGACTTACTTACACAGGTGACAGCATAGTGGTTACTAGTAACTTAGTAACCACAAAAAGCAATAAAGTCAGTAAAAATCTACATTAATATGACACGCATTCCCTAATCCATAATCCACAGAAGTCCAGTCCCAAAGTCCAGATGTTTTATTAAATGTGATGGGCTGAAGTAACGACGCTGTTGTCTTGTAGTCTTGTAGTCTTGAAATTACTCACCACAGGCAGCGTGGACTGCTCCGATACAGACATTACAAAGAATCGGCAGTAAAACGGGAAATAAATTGCAAGTGCGAGAGATCGATGTTTGACATTTTTGCCTCGGAAGAACTCTGATTAAAAATAACTCTTAGTTTTTTCAGAATCGCGACAAATTCGGCTTCAAGTTGTATGCTGTGTATAAAAGCAACGTTCACCTCTGTGGGAGAAATACAGGACTGACTTATACACCAATAAGACCAAATGACGGAAAATGTTTGTCATGCGCATGCGTATCAAACATTTGTTTTATACTTCAATGTACTATAAGAAAAGAAGCAATTTAAATTTTAAAAATTTAAACAAGATAAGAAGACGTCCGACATGGAGAATTCAGTCATCGTACCTGCAAACCACGTTACTATTGAATGTTTTATAAATGAAGGCTGTACCACAATGAAGCCAGTCATTGTTGTGAAGATAATATATACCTGACGTGAACATGAGTAGGGTTGTAGGAGACGCTGTCGTGACACTTCAGTAACGATGTTTTGCCGGAAGTGAGAGTAGCCGGAAGTCACTAAACCGGAAGTGTAAAAAGCAAAGCTGTGAACCGGAAATACACAATTTAAAATATGCGTGAATAAATTTGCATGCAAAATCGTGACACAAACAAGAGGCTACACTGGTAGCCTGTACTTATGCGCTTGCATAAGAAAGTTATACAGTTTATTTTAAATGGGTCACGCATCCCTCCCCCCTCAACGAATTTTGCGTGACACACTAAAGAACACGCTAAAACACGTTTTCTGTACTCGCTTTGAATATTTAATTTATTCATTCCCGATCAAATACACACTCGTCTTTTATTTCCCAAACCGTGACTTCTTTCTTTACATTTGAAAAGACTACTTTTAAAAGCAATGAAATCAGCAAACGACCGGGCTATTTTTTCAATTTTAGTGAATCTCAATAACAGAATTACGCGACCGTGCACAAAAACTTTTACTCGGTCTAGACTAAAAGTATGACTAATTTTTGAATAAAATACACCAGTTGTATCGGAAATTGCCCTAGAAACTGATTTGGAAATGAAAATTGCAAAACATACACAAACATCTTTGCGTATTAGGCGACGCGCGTGTGAAGTTAGAACTACAGGTATAAAATTAAGTCTTGTTTTGTTTACATAATATCAGATGTCATTACGATTGAATTTTAACATGTTTTATAAATATTTCTCCAAAACTAACCAGAACACAAAGAAAAAGTGAATCACAAATTGATATCAACATAAATTCTCACCAAAATTTGTAATTTCTTTTACGGTAAAGTCCCTCGTCTGTTTGAAAATTCTTTAAAACTCTGCTTCTTCGGTTTTGATCGCCCCACACTGATAAAAGCGTATGAATTTCCTTGAAGCAAGATTAGTTGCTAAAAGGTCTCCTTTTTCTCCACTATAGCGGCTTTGGGTATTCCTTAAAGCTTTCTCTTTCCATTTTGAATATTTTAAATGTGAGTTATTAATCCGATGACACGAAACTACGGGTTTAAAAACCAAGCACATGCCGAGCGCGGCAGCCATTTTTGTAGAATGTTGGTGACCCGAGGACCCGGTCACTAAAATATGCG
Organism: Dendrophyllia cribrosa; assembly: GCA_024195265.1. NCBI lineage: Eukaryota > Metazoa > Cnidaria > Anthozoa > Scleractinia > Dendrophylliidae > Dendrophyllia > Dendrophyllia cribrosa. The sequence continues at coordinate 46,233,498 of JAJLRJ010000001.1, read as the reverse complement.
TGCATAAATTTGCATGCAAAATCTTGACACAAAAAATAAAAATAATAATAATAAAAATAATAACAAGAAAAAGGAAGCCGGAACCTTACCTTATGCGCGCTATGCGCATAAGTAAAAAAAAGAAAAAGAAAAACGAAGCCCATTTTATAACTCATGCCGCTACGCGCATGAGTAATAAAATATTACATGGGCATTTAATATAAAATTTTAATTGCATTTACTGACTTGTGACAACACTGCTGTGCAAAATTTAGTTTCATACTTTAGTAGCTGTCCCTCGATTAATTGACCCCCTTTGGTGGAATTATTTTTAAAAAAATCACCTTTGTCAATTAACCGCCACCCATCCCCTCTCTTTCTTTCATCTCCTCCCAGTCAAGTTAAAAATTTACTTCTTGTTTAGGAAAGAAGCTTCAATTATTTTAATCTTTGCAATTACAGAAAAGTTTCAAAAGCATAGGTTTCATATTATGGTTCAGTTTCAGTATAGTGACATTCATGTATTTGACTCTTTCATGTATTTCTTGGAGCTCTCTAATTAGCACATAAGAATATTAGTATTTCCAGCAAGCAATATTTGAAATAATTGTCCCCCTAGCTTGATTAATCACCTCCTCTTAAACAATCTCCCTCTTTTAGAGTGAAAAAAATACTCCCCAGCTATAATTTACATGTAGAATATATTTAAATCGCATAGCACAAAAGGGGCAGGGAGAGAGTATTTTTTCTTCCCCTCCCCCTCCCCCTCCCCCTCCCCCTCTCCCTCCCCCTCCCCCTCCCCTTTCTTCATCTTTCTGCCTGACACCCACCCTGTTGGTCACATTTTCTACTCTCCCCAATCTTTCTTTAATTTCATATTCCTAGATGGCATCCAAACATTTTGCATAGGAAATATTTAGTGCTCACTCACCATAAGATACACCTGCACTGCAGGCTGCATTGAGTATTGCCCATGTTTTTTTGTTGTATAATTTAGATGTATTAACTGCGATGATGTTGAGTGCCAAACCCCTTTCATTTTGACAAAGCAAGTTTAGGCAATAAATGATTTATTAACTTAACTTATTAACTTAGTCAGCTCAAAATGTTTAAAGCCTGTATTTCCATTTAATACCCTGCAAATATTTTAATACATTGCCTTCAAACTTTTTTCCTATATTGTTGCGAAGTGTGATGTTTTAAATAAACAAAATGTACAATGTAATACTGCTAAGTGTTAGGTTTTGCATTATGGATTGTCCAAGTATAAATATATTTACTGACTCAGAAAATATCAGCTGCATGACATAATTAATGCATATTTTTCATTGTTTTTTTTTTCATTTTATTTTATCTGGGTCCTGACAAAGAGAATTTAAAATAAGCTACACTGGAAAATTTAGTGAATATTATTATTGAGTGCTTAGAAATTTTTACAGCTCCATGCAAACCAATCATCATTATTTTTTAATATACACATTTGCAGTTACCAACAGCTTGAAAAATTCATTATGAGAGTAATTATGTTCTAGCTAGGCAGGGACTCAGTCTTTTAATAATTAATAAATAGCTTTTACTCCCCTAGGTTCACAGAAAATTTTAAAATTTTAAAATTAAATTTTTTAAATGACTTCAAGCTTCGACTGCAAGTGCACTATAATAAATGACTAAAAGGCATGACATCGACTGCTTGTCATTATAAAAATGTTAAGATTTGAGGATTTTTGTTCCAAGTAATTTTTTTTACCTTGCATAATTTAAACATTTTTTCAATTTCAAATCAATTTTTCAAAACATAATGGCTTGAGTGAATTAAGCTTGGTGTTCATATGTCTGGAAAATCCCAGACAATCAGAGAATTCACTGTTTCCCAACCATCCCAGATTTTGCCAACTTATGAAAACACAAAATCGTAGACATCCCCAATCATCTGGGACAAATCGGGAGCGTTTCTTTTTTCCCAATGCACCCCAGATTTTGTGTGATAATTGTTGATTTTCCTGACATATTGGCAAAATTGAAACAGCAAAATCTCTGATCGTCCGGGGGGGGGGGGGGGGGGGGGGGGGGGGGGGGTACTCAACAAAATTTTGTATAGGGATGCTCCGCCCCGAGGTCCAAACCCTTACCCTTTCATATACCGTTTTTGACAGAAAAGGTACCTCTTTCATATACAGCTATTTCAATTAACGTTGTCGGATGAAAGCTCAAAGCTCAATGCTCAAAGCCTACAAGTCAAGACCGAAGGAGTATACCGAGCGCCTGTTCCAGGCATGCAGATTGTTGGGAGCGGCAAAACGAAAACAAACGGCGCGAATGAGCGATGCGACGAGCGGGAAAAACGTTTATTTTACGCCGCCACCAACTATCTTGACTTGTAGCCTTGAGGCCTTTTATCCGACAACGTTAATTGAAATAGCTGTATCTTTCATTGAAAATGGTACCCCTTTCATATACCTTTCATTGCCTCGTTACCTTTCATAGCCTCGTTAGCGTGTGCAAAATTCAAAAGAATTTTTGCTCTAAAATGAGGCTAGTTGGGCTGATTAGCATGAATATAAAAGAATAAATAAATCGGCCGCCATTTATGAATAGGGTCTGTGTTTCGGAAGCAAAATTTGTGTCCGGGAAGCAAAAATGTTTTTGACATGAGGCAAAAACATTTTCTTGTTTCCGAGCAGCAAAATTTGTTTCCGCAACATGTTTCCAGCGCGGTTGAACTGAGAAACATTTGCATCCGCGACAATGTTTCCGCAACAATGTTTCCTAGTTTAGCCAGGCTTTTAGTCAGCTTCTTAATATTGAATTTAGTTTGGCTCCCTTTGGAGTGAACATACATGTAGGAATTATTACAATTTTCACCCAATCCCTCGTGTAATAATCAAATTGTCAGCCCTCCGGTGTGGTAGGTCAAAAGGAATCGTGTGACCCTCGTGTAGTCATTTACATGTATTTATTAAAAAATTTAAAGAGTTTACCTTCGACTCTGTCAACGCGTGAACGCTATATGCTTAAATTCGACGGAACTTAGAATTTTATTAGAGATGGTCTTGCTAACACTGCAGACGGTTTTTCGCTGACGCCGAAAATCATCAGAATTTGGAAAAAAATATTGGTGCAGTGACGAACGGGGTGATTCCGTGACTCTCTTATTTAGCTGGCCTGGACGCACTCCCTGTCAGAAATCACCCATTAACTAATGTACATTTGAATAAATCATACAGTACCTGATGCTGGATAATAACGACAAATCAAGCATTAAAAGATGGAACTACACTAGCACTCACCCGAAATCCGAGGACGCTAAGCTCGATACACATACTTTTACATTCCTTGGTCAAAACATTCAAGAAAACACGCTCGCGTGAACTGGGGAGTTTCGTTGAAAGGCTCATCGATTTGACGGTAAATCCAATGTCTGCTATCACTGCTTCTGCTTCCAGTTTGAAATCAATTTCTTCCTCTTCCATAATGAGAGAGCAAAGCAAATTTGAGCAAACTTTTCTTCTCTTCCGCAAAGTGAATTGATTAGTCTTAATATTTACATCATTTATCACCTGCAAAAACTGAAAATAAAAACAAGCCGAAAAGAGACTGGGGATGATCGGAATGGGTTGTGCCAGCAATACAAGATTACAGCAGTATAAATATTTCAATACTTTGTCATGCGCAACATACATTTTGAGCCCACGTTGAGTTTGGTATTCAGTAGTTTTATCTCAGATAAGTACGTTATGTAAAATAACATTATTTGAAGTTGGAGTTTTGTTGTCTGTGTTGTGAAATCGATCAAATCTTAATATCAAAATGAACTCTTTCAATAACAAAAGACCCGCTTATATGTGTAAGTAAGTTGTTTTTATGATTGCTTTTAAGAGAGAGACGAACTTTATTGACATCATTTTATTCAGTGTTCTATTACATAAGCGCAAGTTACATAAACTTACATAAGCTTAAGTCTTAAGCTTAAGTTACATATTATTACTTAAGCTTAACTATATTTGGTAAAGCATGCAGGTTCAAAATGGGCAACTTTATAGCTGATGTGGGCCTACTACAAAGTAAAATTACTGTATAAATTATAAAAACTAAAAAATTATTTCATAATACAAATAACATATTTATTCGATTAAGCGCCCTGGGCGCTTATTAAATTTTTGGACCTTGAGAGTGGGCGCTTATTCGAGGTGGGCGCTTAATCAAGGCTGGGTGCTTATTAAATTTTCACCATTTTCAGCAAGTAGTAAGTTTATTTTGCAACAAAACAATAAAATAATAACAAAACCAAAGCAGAATTTTAACTGTTCATTGAAAGTTTCTTTAAAATACTTCAGAAAACTTGGTCTTCGAGGAAGTCTCTCAGTAGTACTGAGTCAATTTCAATCTCATCGTCACTAAGGTCAATTAGCGAACTCTCTGGTGTTATCTCTAGAGGGGTGGGGTGGGCGCTTATTCGAGGCTGGGCGCTTATTAACTTTTCCTACCTACAGGGTGGGCGCTTATTCGAGGTGGGCGCTTATTCGAGGTTGGGCGCTTAATCGAATAAATATGGTAATATTAAGTTAACTATATATCTACGGGGGTACATCTAAATAAATAATGGTTAATAATAATAATAGACTTGGTCTTTATGATAAGTAACAGAGCAGCCTTTATTAGAGATTCCTCATCTCTATAAAACCTTTATTATAGAGTCTACATATAGTCTACCAGCATTTTGTACAGCAAGTTGCATGGACATGATTGTCATGAGATTTGCAGATACATGTACAAAACCAGGGCCCTCGAAGGCTTATGTGACGATGAAAGGAAAAACAATTTATTGTCGCATTTTAATATTGCGGGCATTTTTGTGTAAAACTGAGGTTGTAAAATATGATAATTTCTTAAAATCAACACATTCTTACAGTGCATATTCACTTAGGATGCCACGATTATAGAAATTGGTTAAATATTTGCTACTAGAAAGCTCGATTAAAAATGTAACCAATAAATAGGTTCGGGCCACGTACTGTAGCTTTTCTAATGCTTGTTCTTCAAAATTTTGAATTTCCTGTCTGCAGATGCCAAGGGTTTCAAGCTTGACAAATTTCTTGGAAATTTACAGGTAACAAATCTCTCAAGTTAAAATTGACCAAAGAGTGGGAATCTTTTTTGAAAACAGCTCTGCTGTTTCCCCTCTAGGGCATTCTGGGTCATGCTCCCCCAAGGAATTTTGAGAAATTGAATCCTCTTACAAATGCTCTATAATCGTGTCTTAGGATGATCTTATGTATATAATTATCAGCCTCTTTTCCAGTTGTCCTGGGCACATAATAGTATGTGATGTCACTCATCAAGCTGATTGGGAAAATTTGCCTAGGTCAGGGACGCCTTGCACTTTCACGCTCGGCCCCAACCTTCTATGAGCTCTCTTGTCTCGGTAAGCGCATTGTTGAGACTGGGGAACAAGGCTGTATAATATATCATTCTATAATGGTAGCAGAACTGATTGGAGTCCAGTTGTATTTGTGATCAACTGATTACTAGTAAACAAACTCTTCAGTTGTCAGTTACTTTATTCCTCTTGAATGTCTCCTTCAAGGAACCTGCTATATAGATCTAGTTAACGAACTTTAAAATTATAATGTGCTTACGTGTATTTTAGGGTTACAAAGTTGCCACTGGTCAAGTCAGTAGTGATGAGTTACGAAGTGTCTCGAATAAATATGGTGAGCGCATGAAGTATATTTATACTCATCATAAACATGGTAAACATGTATTGTGCAGTTTACTGATAGCAACAGTACAATTCTCTGTCAGGTTCTGATGAAGGTGCTATGTTTGGTTCACTCATTACAAATGCTTGTGGCAGTTCCAAGAATGAAGGTATTGTACAAGTGCATGATTAATATACAGTTCCTTCCTTACCTCTGCCCCATTATTTTTTGAGGCTCAGTACCCATGATTACATGTATATACCTGTGTTGAACAAATACCTCAGGTTTGACTGTACTAGAATCCTACATGCACTCCTATAAGACCTTAACTTTTCAATAAATTTAGAGGAGGTGCTGGGGGGGGGGGGGGGGGGGTAACATTTTCACCCCCCCCCCCCCCCCCCCTACAATGGATCTGGATCTCTATCATCATCATCATCATCATCATCATCATCATCATCATCTTTATTTAAAAACACAATAAATACATCAGGCATTAACAATTTAATATAAAACTACATCTATATCTCGTATTATCTACTCGTATTATCTACTCATGTGATTTCTACCAGATGTAGTGGAGCTAGACCTTAAGCATTGCTTTTGACTGTTGTATCTGTTGACTATGGAAATGATTCAAGACAAGTGAATGGATTTTAAGTCCAATCTTGTTTGCTGTATTTGACAGAAGTCAAGAGAGAACAACCAACAAGCAGAAGGAGGCGAAAAAGAAGAAGAAGAAAGCCTGGCAACAAAGAAACAGAGGATGAGACTTCTGAGCCTGGGTTGATGCCAAAGTTGAATTCTCACCCTTTGACCTCTCATGAACCACTTACTATTCCATCAGCTTTGTTGGGTAGTGATTTTATAAAATATGAACACTTATTTCCCTTACTTTTCATCTAGATAGATTATAGCCTTTTATGTATTGAACACTCATAATTTGCTGAAAATATTCTTCATGACAAATAAATACAAACATTAGCAACTGCAATTTAAAGCCACCAGTGTTTCTCTTTTCTTTATACCTGTTGGGTTCTTTGACAAGTTTTGTTAAATTTTGTTAAATTTTGTTGTGTGAAAACACTCGGCTATAAGACGTACCCCAAGTTTAGAACAGATTTAGAGCAACAAGCAGATTTTCTTAGAAAAAATGCTGCACCTTATAACCGAATAAATACGGTGGTATTTAATAATTATTAGAACATCAACATGAATGCACCAGTACTGTTATATTTCTGCTTTAATTTATTAATAACATGAAGAGGCTATTAAGTGCAAATAAAGTGACTTTTTGGGTGATTTTTTCAGCTTGAAATTGTCTGAAAATGTTGCCTTCAATTTGTTCATAGAGCACTGCCCTGAGTTTGGCATCTTCTTTGTTTCCAAATTATTGTTACATGACTGATATGTAACGTTTTTATGTGTTATGCTTTATTTTGAATTATTAACAACTCAATCTTAGTTTCTAAAAAAATCCATGGTTATTTTTTCATATAAAATTATTAAGGGAAATGGTCAAAACTAATTGTACTCAGACAGGACCCACCATTTTACTAAAAGACTGGTGATCTCTTTATGTACCCCCTCTCCTCCACCTAAAGAGATGGTGTCTTGTTGGTATAGTCCCCATTGTATCAGGAGTAGAAACTGAGAAAAAGATTCAAATCTTCCTGTGCCATTTTACTAGCATGCAAGCCAAAACATTTTGTCCATTATTTTACGCTCATCAGATAGGTGGTATCTTACATAACCCCCCTACCCCTACACAAGGTGGGTCCTCGTCGAGTATACTTGTTATGACTACTTCCCTAAGAGGTACATGTACATGTACTAAATTATTATAAACTAAGTAAAAAGGGGAATTTAACAGAGAAACAGTGATATTTATTATGATATGTCATTTCCTTCTTCATGGTAGCTTACACTGACTGGTGCTCTTCAGATGATAATAATTATACTAAAAGTGACAAAGATGGAAAATTCTCAACTTCAAGCACAGACAGTGATGATGATACAGATGGTGGAGATGTGGATTTTTTTGGATTGAGTTGTAAAACAAAGGTTAGACACTGTTTTGAGCAGTGATTTGGTACAATAATATCCATGAGTGCACAGCTTTGTTCATAATTGTATACCTGCCAAATCTTACGTCTTACATGTAAAAAAAAAAATCAAATCAATTTATTTAAGTGTCAAAGTATTTAGTACTCGAGTACTAATTGTGGACACTTTCCAGATCTAATTGGAATGGTGTGAGTCTTATGCTTATGAGTCCAAAACTTCGATCTTACACCAACTCACGCCCATGGAGCAATTTCTCACCCCTGACTAACAGATTTGAGCTATCATCCTTAACTGATCGCATGATCCAATTAAAAATATATTATTATTAGTTACCTTCATGAAAATTTGGCACTTTTTTGTATGTTTTTATCATTCTGAACATTGCAATTTACAGCTGGATGTTATTAAACAGAGGTCTGAGGCCCATGGAAACTTCAGAATTCTTCGGGAACTTCTTTGGACAACTTCTGACATCTTCGAAATAGATCGGATTGTCTTCGTACATGTATTTGGTCGGGTTTACTTTCAATTGGAAATCCTGGCACTTCCACAAAAAAATTCTCATGCCTATCACTCAAAAAAAGTTGGCAGGTATAAAATTGTAGTTATTGTGTAGATGCAATGTGATTGAAAGCTTAGATGAAAGTAATATTTGACATACATACAGTCATGTAAAAAGGGTCTCATGCAATATTGTGTAAGGAATTTGAAGAAGAGGTACATGTATAATGTACTGGGGCAGCCATCCATGAAACACTCAAAAAACACTTTTTTTTGTGTACCCGTACAGAGATCCAAAACTGACCGATCTACAAAAACATCTGGTGAGAGCTCAAATAAGACTTCCACAAGTACAGTAAGCCACAAGAACCAGGAAAGGTATTTAGTGCACAAGTATAATTATGCACGTATAATCAGTAATGCAAGAATTGCTAGAATAAACACCAGGTCTTCTGTAAAATTGGAGCACGGTAGTGGTTGGACTTACATAATAAATAAACAAATTCTGTTTCAATTCTTTTAATAGAATACTGCCTCATCAACTCATTCTTCCAGAAAAGCAGCCAGAGGTCTGGGACCAAACAAAGCTCAAATATAAAGATCAAGTCAGCACTTTATCAACCTATAAATGGTAACTTAAGACCTTTGATCAACAAGACTAATGTTATCCTCTGTAGAATGAAACCTTCCCCCCATGCACACACTCTTCTGGGTGGTTTCTTTGGATCTTACAGTACAGCCCAAAAATAAGCAAGAACTTCTTTTTGCGTCTGCAAAACCGCAACTTCTTGCGGCTACAGTACTTGCGGGATGCTTGCACGAGAATCCTGCAAGCTGCAAGAACTTCTTTGTGGTTTGAAGCTTAAAACTGCAAGAACTTCTTTGCGCTTAGATATCTGGACCACAAGAACTTTTTCTTTAGTCGGATGGCACAGTTGAACTTTTGTTACATGTAGGCACTTACAGAAATATGAGAGAAAAATTCAGTCTCTAATTTAAATAATAAAATAGTGTTGATGTTTTCCTTCTTAGCGTTTTGAATGTTCGTGCAGGTAAACCACAAAAACATGGCATTTTTGCTTCTTGTGACAACTTGCACTTTCTTGCAACGCAAGAACTTCTTGCACCACTTCTTGCGTGGGCATTATTTTTGGGCTGTACTGTATGATGTAAACATACAAGATATGAACATGGAAACTATGTATGTATGCATTAAATCAACTTACTGCATAAATGTACAGTCATATAACTCAGGGATATTAATGTTCCATGTGTCCTTCCAGATTTTTATGTTGATCAGACATCGTACAAAATTGGTCTGACATTTACCATCATGGTCTAATGGACTTTTTACCTACATGTAGTTAGTTTTTACCACTCAGATTGCATGATTCAGTTAGATGTGCCTCAAGTGAGTGTGTTTGGTTTATTTTAGCTGGAAGTGCAGACGTGTAGGACACCTTCCAGAAGATTGCACTGTGCAGACTGGCAACTCAAAGACAGGTAGGTCCATGATACTGGCATTATTTTTCAGTCAAAATCATTACATTTGCATCCTCTCCAAAGTGATTCAACTACATGCACATCTACCTTTCCTAGCATATTAAGGGTGTTGGCTAAAAAAATATAACAAGAGGTTTAAGTGTATTTTGCATTTTGTGTTCTGGGATAGAAGAAAAATAAAAATGTGAATCGACTTACAATCCCCAGATTTGTCTGACAGTAGTGTGTAACACTCAGAACTTCAGATTCCATTACAATGTTGGCAACAGGCAGTTGATTATAAGATGCATTTAATAGATGATTTTATTTGTTGTTATCACTGATTTTGTCTGATCTGAGGGATTTATTTTGATTTGGAATTCATACTGGCCAAACAAACGTGAATTTTAGTTTTCTTTTGTTTGCTAAAATGTAGGATCAGTGTTTGTCTGTGGGCAGTCTGGAGGAGGTCATAGTCAACAGGTGGGTTCATTTGCCGTCATAACTCTATTATCTCCATCTCTTTGAGCAGGATTTCTGATATATCTTTTCAGTGCTGCAATAAAGGTTCGTATAAATGTAAACTCGGCGACGTTGTGAAAGGACAATCATGAATGTACCTTAATTTGAATAGGGTTTGTTTGTAAACGGTGTATATCAGTGAGACAGTACTGGGTCTTTCCATCACCTAATCCCCATTCTTTGTCACATTTCAGAAGGTTGTCTGATAGATAATAAAAGTAACAATTGCTTCTTCTTTTTCTTCTTCTCGTAGAATAATTCAAAAGGATCATTTTACTCTAGCTCGTTAAAAGACTACTACAAAAGGTAAGTTGTTGGGCAATTGTTAGCCATTCCACTGCTACAGTAGGGACAACCCTTAAGTCATTCCATGATGGTCCTAATGTTTGAGTCTCTACATGAAATTCTAAATTGTGAACAATCAAATGAAAGCATTCAAGTAATACTTTTCTGTGAACATTTTATTTAAACTGCTATTTTGAAAAATGAAATTGAGTACTTTTTTTTGTCATTTGTTACTTCAACAATGAAAGAAGTTGTGGTAATCCAATATTGCATGTACATGTATATTTACACTTTGCTTTGGAACAGTCTCCCCGAGGAACTAATAGGAGCCCAGCAACGGATACAAGGGGGGGATGGGATCCCTTTTGACTGTTGGTTTTCAATTGCAACAATGAAAACAATTTATAGACGGTGTCAGTAATTGATCTTCTCTTCGGACTCATACATGGCAAATTTTAATGTCACCCAGTTTCAGCTCTCTTTGAGTCCTCATTGGCTAAACGGATTGAGCATCCCACCGGTTGCGGAAGGCTTGGATTCAATTCAGTCGGGGACCCATGATCATCTTTAGTTGTTTTTTGTATTTTTTTGCAGACATCAATTTCGAACACATGTAAGATGTTGTATTCCTTTGAAATAAACAGTGATATTGGCCGTCTAACCTGCTTTGTTTCGTCTTTCTTTTTGACCGCAGGTGTCAAAAGCTTCGTGAGTCCAAGGATGTAAAATGCAGTGATTGTGGTGTAAAGTCAAATTTGGCTTACTGTTTTGAATGTGGGTTAGTGGTAATCGTAACTATACTGTGTTCATGTAAAAAAGAATATATATGCTTTCTTTTATCAGCAGCATATTGATCAATAAGATGTGTAGTTTTGAGCAGGGTCGTAGCTGTCCAAACGATGCCGGGGGGTCTGTGATTGGCGAATGATACAATTGATATATCTCTTGAACAATGCCCCTATTTCTAATCCCTATCCCAGCGGGACAAATCTATTGTTTTCTTAGCGAATCACAGACAACGTTTGGAAAAGTGCAGGACTACCTGGAGTAGTTTTTGTGACAATGAAAATGTTATTTGAAAGGGTTATCCACAGGCTTACCATCCTCTGTTTGTGTGGCGTGCTGTGCATTTGTAATGACCTTATCAGTTTATCAAACCAGCCTTAGCAAAGTTGAAATTTAGGGCCCTTAAAGGGCAACTGTATTCCGCCAAAATATCAACATTTTGCTTAATTTCCATGTTATATTGCCAAATGTCGCTAAATATACAACTAAATTGGATTTTGAGAGTGTTTATTTCATTTTCACGAGTTTTAAACGTAACATAAAATAAAATATTAAATAACTATATTTAGGGCGGAAAGCCACATCAGCCGCAGCTGGTTTTCATACAGGTCCTCTATCTAGATCGAATTGATATTTAGAATGTTGGTTTTTGAGGAGAGGGGGAAACCAGAGTACCCGGAGAAAAACCTCTTGGAGCAAGGAGAGAACCAACAACAAACTCAACTCACATATCACATATCACACTGGTGGGAGGCGAGTGCTCTCACCACTTCACCACCCCTGCTCCCCACCCCTGCTCCCCACCCCTGCTCCCCACCCCTGCTTCCCACCCCTGCTCCCCACCCCTGCTTCCCACCCCTGCTTCCCACCATTGATTCTAACCAACCTTCCTGAGAGTAAAAGGCAAGGAGGAACAATGCTTTATACAATATACTTTACCGGATGAGTCATTGTTTGTAGTATATATTGAACATAACAGTGTTTCGTATTGTGTTGTTTTAGATTAACTTTATGTGATGGCCGAGGACACCTTATCAATCATCTTTTAGAATATCCCAGCCATACCAAACTCTATTCACACAAATTACAGCGACAGGTTAGTGAAATGGTTTGGCAACACGGGAACTTACCAAGTCCACCTTTTACAGATTTTACATTAAGAAAGGCTATCAGAAACTTTTTCAAAAACATATGAAAAATGTCTAAAGCTTAATACGTTACGGCGCGCAAATGCCGTTATTCGGGTAAAATGTATGGATGGTCGTAGGAATTCATGAATGTCTCTACACCTGTATATATTGACCAAACTATGGCATTATGTGTCCCGCACTAAAAGTAAAATTAAAGTGATTAAGATGGTGCTTTGGTGATGTCATTTTTAGATAAAATGCTGTAAATCGACTTGTGAAGTTGTGGACGCTACGGAACTTTTAATGTGTTCATCGTGTCTGGACAGAGCGTTCACCAGCCATTACTCCATGATAAACGCCACCTGGTAAGTTTATTACTCTCATCTTTACGCTTTCTGGATTTAAACAGATGACTTTTTGAGCGATAGGTTGTCGCTTTGTTTTAAGCAAGTAGACTAATTTTGGAATTATAGCCCCCAGGACAAAGTTAGTAAGACACAGGTGTGTGGTATATTTACATCAGAGTGTAGAAAACACGGGTTTTAATATACTTGTACCTCACGCATTGCGTGCATGAGCTATTTTGAAAATTACCTAAATGATATGAAATGGTGAAAGTAACAAAACAGCGGAAGTTAACTCGCACAAATAACCGCTTGCAGATATACGTTTTTCAAATCCGCCGGCCCGCCCACTACCAAAAAAATACCGAGATAACCAACTGGGTCCCGTTTCTCGGCTAGCTTTTTTTCACGGGATTTCCGGAGTTATTTTTTGACGAAACTACGGCCCCAGTGAAATGAGCAACTTGTTTCAGTAATGAGTGTATTAAATTAAATGTCAACCAGAAAAGTCCTGCACATAAATTTGATGCATCCAAATTGAAGGCTTATTATTTCCTGGAAATTTGTATCTAGTTTTTTTAAAGGTTTCTTTTATTATTCACAAAAGACACGTGGAAAAGGTTCCTTTGGCCTGGAAGACGCAAACTAATTAAATTAAATTGTTTTCAACTCCAAACCACAAGCTAATTAAATTAGTGACACGAAAATTCTTTGAACCACCTGTTTCTGTAATGTCAACCAGAAAAGTCTTTCACAGAAACTAAACGCATGAAAAATGAATATAAGTAGTCTCCTAGTAAATTGGAACTAATATTATTTAAACAACTGTTTTTATTCTCCACAAAAAAGTCGTGCAAATAGAAACAGAACTAATTAGATTAAATTGTTTTCGACTCAAAACCACAAGCTAATTGAATTACTTACACGAACATTGTTGAGGTTAACATTTGGAACCAAACACCTTTTCCTGTAATGTCGACCAGCAGAAACTTAGCGCATCCAAAATGAATTTTGCTTGTTTCCTAGTAAATTGCAACTAATATTTTTTAAACAGGCGTTTTTTAACGCACCATATAAATTAATTACATTACGTTTTCTCGAAAACATGTTGAATTTCATCACGTACCAGTTTCTATAAGGACAAAGTTCAATATTTGCACGTGCACACAACGTGACTGCTCATACAAAATACAGTCGCTTCTCGCTTATAGTAATCGCTTGAGGCATACAATTAGACTACGTTTACACTAGAGGAGATTTTTCCGGATTCATAAATGTTTCCGGATTTATTAAATTTAGGGTATTCGGATTCGCAGGCGTTTATACTAAAGGGTATTCGGATTCCCAACCGTTTACACACATCGATAAATCCGAGGACATTTATGCGGGAACGTTTACAAAGCAGGCGAAAAAGTATCCGGATTCGTGGGAACAACTGTTTACACTTCAAAACATTGCGGATTTACAGTTATCGGATACAAAGTATTCACTTTAGATTTCGGATTCAAAATCTCCGGAGACGCGACCAAACCGGAACGTTTTTATTTCGGATTCACCCATCTGCGTGTAAACGGCAAAACGAATCCGGTACCAAAATGTTCCGGATTCGTCACGAATCCGGAAAAATCTCGTCTAGTGTAAACGTAGTCTTAATAACCTACACATCAGCTCACATTAATTCAAAGAAAGATAAACGTTTTACATACTGTAAATTGTAGATTAATTGCATTACATTTTCTCTGTTGAACTCCATGCATCACGGACAAGTTTCTATAAGGACAAAATTCAACATTTTCACGTGCAGACAGCGTGTCTGACAAAAAAAAATCCAATTTTAAATAGTAATCTCTTGAAACCCAGGCTTGAAACATACAATTCATGTTCCGCATCATATTATTTGAAATCGGCTTGCCGTTTTTGCAATAAAACTATACTCATACTTCAGTATAAGCTCACCTATGAACGTAACCGCAGTCCACATTTTTTGGACGTCTCATCCCCCGCAGACCATTCTACCATTCATGCATAGGGCACATTATAGGCGGTATTTCCGAATAAATGTCCTTGATATTGCCAGGTTAGCAAGCCAGTCGGGATTAGAGAACAGTTCCCAAGCAACAAATTTTCAAAACTTTACACTTTTAGTGTTTGCGGCAACAATCGCGGAGATTCAAGATGGCTGATTTTCAATTCATGTCAAGTGCCCTTCTTTGACCTTCAGTAATACCATTTTAGAAGCGAAAATTTGATTGGCTGACATAGTACACGGTGTACATACAAGAGGCAATCTGATTGGTGTGACATAACCCAAGACATACATACAAACAAACAAACAAACTAACAAACATACTAACATCACAAACCAACCTTTGCGCCTGCTAATGAGCTATTTTTTTCAAAATAGCCCAAAAAATATAAAAACATGCACGGCAGTTTTTTTTAAACAGACTTAGACCAGGTTTAACAAAATCGCGATCCAAACAGCTTTCATTGTGGCCAACCGAATTTTTAAACTTATTGTCTAAAAAATCGTTTATTTACTTAAACTGACCCACTTATCACAAATTTAGAAGTCTGTAGTCTTAAACCACGATCTAAGTTAGAATTCGTTGAAAAAAATCGTTCCTTATAACATAACTCTATCTAAGCCGCTTAGATAGAGTTATGTTTTATCAATTATCAGTTACCTAAAGCACTTTTCAATTGAGTGTGGTAAAACCAAAACCAAAGTAATTACTCTGACCAATTACAGCAGTCGAAACAATCCAGTGAACCAATCAGAGCTCGAAGCAATTACATGTCAGCGGCGCCAAGCGCGGGAAAACGCGTGCGAGCAAGTCACGATTGGTTTTGGTTTTACTTCTGATCGGTCGAGAAAGTGGCGGGAGATTTTTTAGCCAATCACAAAGCGCAGCAATGAAAAACCAAAGCAATTGTGTAATTACTTTTCATACTCAATTGAACACTACTCTTAGGTAAATTGGCCACTGTATAAAAGAGTTTCAAAAGCCTTTGAATCTCTTTATACGGTGGCCAATTTACCTTGTCAACTCAAATTGTCGTGTTTCACTCCCCCATCGACGCACCACCACAGTTTCTACAGTAACTAACCCTTTTATTCTTAGATTAAGTTAGTTGAGTTATTGGTCTGGCCATGATTACAGGTCCAGGACTGGATTGAAGTTGATTCCAAACGCTCTGGCATGCGAGCAGCATTTCCACTGGTAAGACTAGTATCGTTTTTAATGCAAGCAGTGCTCATGCTTGTAATTTTGTTGACCAGCATTCGAGAGTTTGTCTTCCGTATGCAGCAAAGGACCGTAGTATTCAGGGACCGCGGAGCAAGGTGAAAAGTGGGAGGGCTGACAATTGAAAATAATTTTTTCATATTGAAAATCGAAAAAAGGAATAAAATCATAGTGGGGGCGGGGGGCGGGGGCGCAAAAAAGTGGTGGGGCCGCGGCCCTACCAGCCCCTCCCCCTCCGCGGTCCCTGGTATTTTAAGTCGCTAGATTATGAAACTCCCTTGCTGTTTTCAATATAAAGGTTTAACATACACACGTATATCTGTAGTATCTATAAGACCTTTATAAAATCGTTTTCTTCGTATCTTTACATGTCGTTTTTACCCCCAAAAGCTATATAAACAGTGTTATTTTCTATTTATGTTATCTTAATTTTTTGTAATGCGGAAGCCTAAAGTATAAGCGTGTACATATTTTTAAAGAAAAACAAAACAAAAGTCGGTCCAACGGATCAGTTGCACCGTCGACCAGCAGGTGGCTTTTTACTGCTGTTAGCTGAAGCTATAATAATTATAATGACAACAAAAAATCAAACCGTGTGTCATTGGTAGAGCTTTTCAGTTTAGGAAACTTTTTAAAAGTGTAGCAAGTTAAAGTAATCTGGCTTGAGGTTTTGAAACAATGTTCTGTGTTTTCAGGCACCGAATGAACTGTGCCAACGCTACAGGAGAGGTCCTGGTAACAAGGGAAAAGTTGGAGAACAGTCGAGCAAGAGACGAAGGGCTTTTGAGTGAATTCTATTTTTAAATAAAGTTGTTTTAGCAAAAAACGCTCCAGGTATTCTTGCTTGGTTGTTTATTTGTTTATCTAATTATTTTTATTAGTTTCAGAGGTAAGGTAATTAAAGAAATTCCACAAACTCTCAGTGCATTGGTCGTGATAACCCTATTTTTACGTAACATTTTACAAATTCAAGCAACTGAGATAACAAGAATATTTTTCAGTTTTGTTGTTGGACGGTTTATTTCTTACGATTAGACTCATGATCATTGAAGGAAAATTTCCCTTTATGTTGCTTGATAATTTACCGTGGTTGGCTCATGAGTCGGAATTTAATTAGAGTATGTTTCATTTTGCATCACGTCTTGCCGTTAAAGAAACGTTTTGTTTCAAACTGTCAGAGGGAACGTAGGATCTGGGTAAGGAAAAATGTTTGATTGTACCCACGGGCTTGAGTCCTCATTGACAAGTGGTCGTGTTCTGTATCCGCTGGCCAAAGGGGACATTAGTAGCCTGGAACAGACTTTTCAGTTAGGACATAAGGTTAAAAAAGATTGACCAGCTCGGAGCGAGCCGACTGCGTCCTGAAGAGGCCTCCTTGGCTCCTCTCCCCAGTCCGCTTTAACTTTATATCCCCAACTAAGGGCTGGTTCCCACTAGCGACGTGATCGGAAGCGGAGTCAGAGTCGGAAGCGTAAGGAGACTTACGTCCTGATGTAAATAATAAAAAAAACGGAGTCGCAATCGGAATCGGGATCGGAATCGGAATCGGAAGGATCAGAAATTTCTTTTTTCTACCGATTCCGCTTTAGTCTGCTTCCGTCGCTTCCATCGCTAGTGGGAACCAGTCCTTACGCTTCAGACTCCGCTTCCGATTACGTCGCAAGTGGAAACCAGCCTATTCACAGGCTGGGAGGTTGAAGTCTCCTGGCTGCATTGATATAGAAATTTAATTCATAGTATGCACCTTTGGATAGCAAGGATAGTTTAGAGAGCGTAAAAATTCGAAACGTCACGCGAAACAAATTTAACTGCTGTCTTTTATTATATCCTTTCAACTCTATGTTGCAATCTTTGTGAAAATGCATTTCTTTGATAACCGGTAACAGATGTACATTTAATATTAAGTATACTTTGTAATAGCCTCTACTTTTGCTATGCAGTTTGACATTACGAATAACAAACACGCAAGGAGGGGAAATTTTGTTTTTAACGTAATATAATAAAACAAAGTAGTATGCGCGGTTACGTTGACAAATGAGTTCTAAGAAGCCAAACTGAAAAGATATCCACGTTTTAATGTGCAAACTATTGAAAAACAAACTGCATCTTATGAAAGAAAGGCCTGCTCACCAGCGTTATTTGAATGATCACTGCGGACACCTCAGAACTTCGTCCACAGACTCAAAAGTAAGAACCACGTTACCCGACTCAAAGATTGACTATGGCAGTAAAAGGGTTAAACGTGTATAAGAAACACTCATTTACAGTTAATTTTACTTGTGACAATCCAGCTTCATAACTATAACAGGCGATTTTCATGCAACCTGTTGGGATGCAGGGAGACGCAGTGGTGAGACCACTCGTCTCCAACCAGTCTGTACTTGCGCAGACTTTTTCACCCCTGGTTCTACTGCTCGGTAATGTTTTTAATTATTGACAAAGTTTCAACTAAAAACAAAAACAACATTTTGGGCATTTAATTCCGCACAGAATGTTACCATAAGATATCGCGACCTTTAAACATTTCATTTACTGCAATCGACAGCTGCTTCTGCCCACTTAAATAAACAAATTATGGATTATATAAAATAATAAATACGGCAACTTTTCTACAAAAAAGAAACACTTACTCACTTTGTAAGATACTAACTGGACTTGCTCCAGGTCGAGTTGATAAACAGAAAGCGACTACTTTCAAGATACACACAGGCGGTGATCTACGATTCACTTCAACACTATAGCATATAAAAAGTTGTTTAAAAGAGGTTTTAAATTAATTTCATGTGCATAAACGTCGCTTATTGACTTCCAGTTATCATACAGTAAATGCCTGCGTATAGGAACGTAGATTTTTTCCAAGTTAGCCTAAAAAGGTTGTTCTATGTTTGATGTGCACTGAGAATTTAGCCTAGTTAGGTTCTTAAATAATTTCTTATTTTATTAAGAGCTGCTGGTCCAAGAACTTGTTTCAATTTTTAGACTCAACAGGTTCTTATATAATGGTGGTCAAAATGCCAAAATTTTAGCCTACAGGTTCTTAATCCACTAGGTTCTTATACGCGGGCTTTTACTGTCAGTAATGAAAATGTAGGTCATTTAAACCCTGTGTAGAATTCAGGCTTTGGTTTTCAATTTCCAGTTAGATATCTCCACACGAAGAAAAGAACGCAAGACCCACTTAGTAAATCTACAAACTTTCAAGACCTGTATAGACCACTTTCATAATGGCGGCCGATTTATTTATTCTTTTATATGTATGTTAATTAGCCTCACTGGCCTCATTTTAAAGTAAAAATTCTTTTGAATTTTGCACATGTTACCGAGGCCAGTGAGGCTAATTAACATACATATAAAAGAATAAATAAATCGGCCGCCATTATGAAAGAGGTCTATACATTGTCATCTCAATTTTTCAACTCTACAGTTGTGAAACTCAAAGCGGACCGGCCGACTTTGCGTTCGATTTTAAAAACCTTTTAGCGCCAAAACACTGAAATTGCATTGTTGAATTCTACTCTACATATTTAACGTTACCACTATCACTCTCAAGTTTTGTTGATCATTGCTAATGCTGAGGTATATCTTCATTTTTTTTTGTACTTTTTTGTTCACTAATGACTCAAATTTGAATATCAAGCGTTAAGTTGAATTTTTTGCGTGTACATATTTGAACACAGTTTTCTAGTTTTGTAAAAAAAAAAGTTAGTTTGACCTTTAGTGATCTGGTTTTGGATTTAACTTATGCGCTTTATTGGCTTTCGTCGCTTCCATACTTAAGTCAGTTACTGATATGCGTCATGTGACAGTTTGAAGTCGATCTAACCAGATTTGGATGCAAAGAAATTTACACGTTTGGACGAAATTTAGCTAAACAGACAATAATAAAAACGTAAAAGACAAACTAAGCTTTCTGAAAGAACAACCTCACTCAAGAAAGGACACCATTGACACAATGGCTCATAACAAGTGCTAGGTTCTAAGAAATGAAAAGTTGCGTTTCCTTTTTTTATCTATCGACGCGCAAGGAATATTGTACGACACTATTTCGTTTGTATTAGCGTTGAATCCAAGTTCTATTTAATTTTGATTATCGCGAAATAAAAGAAATTATTATCAATATTTACCTTATGTAAACAAAGGGAAAAAGTGGCTCGCACCGATTGTTACTCAAATTGATTTATAACGTAATGCAATATCAACTTAAATCGTTCACTGTTTTGTGAAAGAATAAGTAATATGTTACAATTTCAAATTAAAAATTTGTTCCACTCCTTCAACTGTCACATGATTTAATCTGCTCTCAATTCAATAATTTATAGTCGTATCAAAGCTTTGATATAACAAGATGAAGGCTGTATAATGTGATTGGTCAAATCTCTTTTTCTTGTTCATAAATGGATACAACCTTATTATCTTTTAAATATTCTCGTATAAATCTCCAATAATCTATGATCAGTCTAAACGGCAAACTGCCGTTCCCTTTTCATGTTAATTCAGTTAGAGTTGAAACACTCTAATGAGAAGACATTTCTATCCAATGTCTCTTTGCTGTTGATTACTTTGAGGCATTCACGATTATGCCTTATTAAGCAAACATGCAGCCAAGCCTCCTCACTCATAGAGGAGAAAATAGGCACCAGTCCCCAGCTCTTTAAAATACTCTTGGGCCCAGTTCCTTTACATGGTTGCATAACTCGGTCGCTGTAAAAAGATGAGCGACGTTGATATGGCAACGGTGGCAATAAAGAGCAACAGGAAAAACCGGTCTATAACTTTAGCCACTGATTCCCATTCCTCCTTGAGTTCTTCTTGTTTCTGCTGTTCTTTCGCGCGTTCGGTGAGCACGTTAATTCCTTCCAAAAGTTTGTCCTGTGTTGAAGGCGCTCTATGTCGGATGTTATTGTCATTCACAGAGTTTATGAAATCTCGGGACGTTAGAATTTTATCGCCCACCTTCGGCGCGATGACAAGGACGTCTTTGGGACCACCATCCATTTCCAAATTGTTTCCATTGTGCTCGGGCATAATCGTGCTGTATGAGTGGATATTCTGGTTGGTCGGATTAAATCTTCGCTGTGGCTTCTCCTTTGGTGGGGTAACCCGAAGAATCGGCGCCAATATATCGATTAGTAAAACTCGCACCCAGTGTGGGACTTCCGAACTTGGTCCCGTGCCCTCGTAGAGGTTCAGAACAAAACATGTTGCAATCAGAGCCAGTCCTATCTCCACCATGGAAGCGACGAAGAATTTTCCGATCAGTGGAGTCACATCGGAGGTCGTCGGCGTATTCTCTGCAATCATCAGCATAAACACAGTCATAGCGAGAAGTGTGGTGATCACGAGCGTTACTCTCTCTCCGGTATTTGGCGGCAAAACGAAGGTTAAGAGTGCGAAAGCCGTAATGAGAAAACAAGGAACGATCAAATTGTTGAAGTAGAACAGAACTTTTCTTCTTATGTGGAGCGTGAAAATCACGTTAGGGTATGGCTCCGGGCAGCAACTAAGTGAATAGGAAAGGAAAAAGGTCATTAGCTGTTAAATTCTATGCGGAGTCCATCACGGTTGTAATTTCTGTTTACTATCTTAAACACACATTGTGACTGATAGATTTAGAAGCCTTACCTATACTTGACAATTATTCGTTTCACTGGTGCCTCGACCATGTCAAATTCGCCGCTCGTCATGTACGAAACTAGGTCAACACCGCTGCTTGCATTTGTCAAGTTCACTCTGAGTCCATCATACGTCCATGAACCGAAATGCAAATCACATTTCTGGTCATCGAACGGAAAGAACTTTATATTAATGGCGCAGCGACTGCGTAGAATTGTAGGAGCATACCTGAAAAAGAAATGGTGAATTTAATTTAACTCCTTGCACATGGCATTTGATGTAATTACTACTTTCCCAGAAAATTGTTATTATTTGCACGACAATAAAGAGAAGAGAGGTGGCACTAACGGACAAAATGCCTTTCTTTACGCTGCAACCCTCCATGCAGGTGGGTGAAAGGGTGCGACGGATCCAGAGAGTAGCCTTTTCCACACTCTCAAACAGTCTTCACTCGTTTCTTCTTCGCTCGCTACAACATTTTTTTTTGCTCGCCATTACTTTTTGAGAATGTGGAACAGGCTAAGGGAGAAGTGGTACAACACGGGCTACTTTTAAGTGGTTCTACCAGCAAAGGGTTGTTAGCTATTGTGTCTGACTCGATATAGAGAGAATGATGATTAAGTAGATGCGCGGTGGTGTAGTGGTTAGCGTGACGGACTGTAAACCTGAATGTCAGTGGTTCAAGCCTGGTCTCTGCCATCGAGTTGTTCCCTTAGATAAGAAACTTTGCTCCACAATGTCTCTCTCCACCCAGGTGTACAAACATAATGCTGGAAGCAACTCTGCGCTGGACGGCTAACATCCCATCTAGGGAGGAGGAGCAATACTCCTGGTTGCTTCATGGTACAGAAACCGGGTTATTAGCTCCGGTCGTGTGGGCCTTTTGTGTTATTTGTCATGCATGTAATTATCTGCAATCCTGGACATAACTGTCTCTCTCACTTATGTCCAGGATTGCAGATAATTACATGCATGACAAATTTTGATATCCAACACGAAGTGTCCCATTAAGTCTAAGTGTTAACTATCTTTTTTGAAATGTAAGGTAAGCATTAGTGTTAGTGTTGTTTTTAGGTTAGGGTAAACGCACCTGTTTATCTTTACTTAAAGAGCAGAATTTCGGGGACACTTCGTGACGTTTATTGTCTGAATTTTTGAAAACGAGTCATGATGTTGAAGTTGAGTTGAAGAGCAAGAGGACACTTTGTGACACTTATTAAATTTGTCATGCATGTAATTATCTGCAATCCTGAACATAACTGCCTCCAGTGCCGGTGCGACTTTACCTGTCGCTGCTTACATGTTTCTTTAAGACGCTTTTTTCCGCTGACATGTATCAATTGAAATTAAGTATACCACTTAGGAGAGTATTATCCTGCTAGTTGCTAGATGTCGATAGAAATAGCGAGAAGAAAATTTATCAATGGTAGTTTGTCATCGAAGCTTACCAGGTATTAGTACCGTCGCTGCTAAGAATAACCCGTGTCTTGAACTGGTCCATGTTTCCGCTTGTTATTCCTGTGTTCGCACTAAAACCATCATAATAAGTACATGTATTAATCATTATGACATGCTTTTGGTAGACAAACACTGGTTTCAAATACATTAATCTTTGATCGTGCATCACAACTAGTTCCTTGCTTACACTTGTCAGTTTAATTGCTTTAGACCATTATTATCGTTCTCAACTAAACCTTGTTGTTTTCAGAAATGAAGAGGTGCTGAGGACACTCCTCTATTACCAATATCTATAATAAAGCTTTGTAGGGTATGGCTTTTAGGGAATTCCTTCTGAAACAGGGGATCAGAGAATCGTCTTTAAAAATTAGGTCCTAGTTTCCTGAAATGTCCCAATAGAGGATCGGACTACAGGTATGCTTTAGATAATATGAAGCTATAGCAACCACAACGACAACGGCAAAGAAAACGTCATTGAAAAAAATAGTTTCCGCTATTTGAAATTACTTTGCAATTGTTTCAGTTTGTTGAATTTGTCTGATGTGACTGAATTGTCCAGGAGCTGAATTCATTGTGACGGCTTTCAAGTTCAAATAGAGAAAGGAAAATTGACCGTCGTGTGTTCGCGTTCTCTACAAAACCTATAATTTGATCATTTAACGTTGTTGTTTTGCAGGGAACTGCTAAAACAATTTACCAAATGTAAAACGCTCGTGCAGAGACATTGCTTTCGCACATCAAACCTATTGTTTTGTGCCGTTCACGCTGCCATTGTCGTCGTAGTTTCTGAAGCTCCCTAATGAACTTTCTCACCATCTCACCAATCTTACTCCTAGAGTCTTTCTATCTACTAGTCAGTAACAGAAAGGAGCGAGATTTCTGTAGGCGTGTCTGCCTTGAAAGTCGAAGGTCGTACTCGTACTCATATCCAAAGCTCCCTCATAGTGTACTCACTTGTTGTACAGCACTATATCCGGAAGCCAGACGAGTTTGGGATCCACGTTAATGGACTTGATTCCGCCATAGTTAGATGCATTCCAGCGTAACAAGTGATTGTTCCATTTCTAACAACAATGTACATCATTTAATCAAATTAATTATTTTTTACTTAGTTTTTAAGCAGATTTTATCAGAAATTGAATACTTGTCGGTCTTAAATGTCCGATGGATATCAGGAACAACGGTTGTAAAGGCGGTAGGGACATTTCTTATGTTTCTGCAAAGTGCGATACTCTGAGCCAAGCAGACTGATTCGGCGAAGAGTGATTTGGATTCAGTTTAAAACTGATTATAGAGGTTTTGCACGGCAGCCATGTTGCATGGCAGGAACAATGAAAAATGTTTTGCATTAGAAAGAACATTCTTTCCCATAGGGAAAAAATCTGTTGTTTCTGCCATGCAACATGGCTGCCGTGCAAAACCTCTATTGAGTCATTTTGGTTGACTGAATTGATCAATGATTTGACTGAATGGTTGTTGACGGACGGACGGACGGACGGATGGATGGATAGATGAGTAAAAAACATCGATCTGTATCCCTTACGCATATTTACCGAATCATGATCTCCCCCCCCCCCTCCTTTCGTAAGTCATTATCCATTATTGCACGAAGATATAGCGCACATATAAACTTGTTCTTGATTCTCACTGATCTCTTACTTATCACCTAAAACGTATCACTCACTTGTCTTATCCACACATTACTCACGAGAACTTGATTCTTTTCATCCTGTGTAAGAAAAAAAATAAAGAAAAGGATAGTTAAAATTCGACTTCCTGTAAAGGTAGAGCAACTGGCCTAGGAAATGGTCTGTGGGGGCTTAATTTAACAATATAAACTGATAATGCTCCGTCAATGTACAAAAAGTCGGAATCATTTTATTAATATATGGATGACTGAGACATGAATAAAAGTCCTGAGGATTCGCTTCAACTATTGCTTCAACGGCAACACCTTTTCCTTGGACAACAGGGGATAAAAATTCTTATTAACGCCTATAACTAACTACCCAATTAAACAAACAAAAAAACGATTAAAAATGATGGAAACAAAAAAACGATTGAAAAGAATGGGTTCTTTTGTCAAATCAGCAATAAGAATGTATGTCGCAGTTTCTTTCTTAGTTGTTCCAATCTGAGCGGACGTCATGTACAGCTGGTCAACAGTTCGTTTGCCAGGTTAATGTGCAACTAAAACGAAATTAACAATTGCGCTAACATAGTGTACGGAATTGCAAGCTACAAAACCCCCGCCACTGTGAGCTTCAAAGTGCTTTGAAATATTATGCAAATTAGCTGAGTGCACATTCAATGTGCACTCAGCTAATTACTCATGCGCGAAGCGGCATGAGGTAAGGTTCTTGTTACTCATGCGCAAAGCGCAAGAGTTAAAATTCGCCCTCCGTTTTTCTGCGTATTTTTTGTGTTGCGATTTTGCATGCAAATTTATGCACGCATATTTTAGTGTACGCGAACTCGCCCCTGCCTCCCCTAGAAAGTTATTTTTGTCCCCTATAGTTATTAAAGGCTTCAGGAACGGTTAAACCAATCAGAATCCGTCTACTGAGCACATGTCTGGATTTTAGGAGGGACTAGAGAGAACTGGTTTGTCACTCGGAGAAGACTCAGATTTCAAACAAATATGGCTCCTTCTGTACTCTACACTTCAATTTTTCAGACGTTCATTTTCCATTACCAAAATG